>OY979696.1:136920348-137342348 GCA_963855945.1 Thereva nobilitata
TATATATATATATATATATATATATATATATATATATATATATATATATATATATATTCTTTTGTTGGTTCGTTGTTTCACTAGCTATATATTTTTTTTTGGGTCTCGAACCGTTTTCGAAATTAAAATTTCACATAATGTCAAATACAGAGGAGATAAATATGGAAACGGAGAATGCACACACGGAGGAACCAAAACCCGGAACTTCGGAAGTCGCGGGCGTCAAACTGACGAAACTCGATATTCCGAAGTTCTGGACACACCAGCCCGCCTCCTGGTTTTACCAGGCGGAAATCATGTTTAAGATGGCGAACTACAAAGCGGATAGCGGTAAGGTCTACAACGTTATGGCCGCATTGCCGGAGGAGGCGGTAACGGCAATACGGCTTAGCACCGTCGACCATTCCACCTCCTCTTATGAGGAACTTAAACAGCACCCTCTAGAGAAGTACGGCACTTCGGAGAAGCGCCGGCTCGAGCGGCTGCTATCTGTGCAAGAGCCTGGAGACCGGAAACTTTCGGAGTCCCTCCAGGCTCTCAAGGCACTAGCTGGCGGATCGACGGCTGTCAATGACGACCTGGTCCGGAACCTGTGGGAGCGTAGGCTTCCACAGGCCATCCAGGTCACATTGGCCACAGCTGGCGATCAAAAGCTAGCAGGGCTGGCAGTAACAGCGGAAAAGGTATGGGAGGTGCTTCCACACGGAAGCGCCTCATACACGTCCGCCGTTCAAGCAACCTCGTCCAACTCAGAGCCTCCGTGGATGTCGCTGCAAAGCGCCTTCAACAGGCTTACGTTGAAGCTGGACCCTTTGGTCAAAGGCCAGCAAAGCCCACAGAATTCAAGAGGCCGAACACCTGCCAATCAGCAGGGCGGTCCTCGTCAGCCCTCAGCCAATCGGCCACCAGGGGCCAATAAACTGAGAGGTAGCTTGTGCTAGCTAGCGTTACGGTAGTGAAGCACGCACCTGCAAAGCCCCCTGCAGTTTCGGTGGTGGTAATGCCAAGTCGGCAAAGAAACCACCAACCTCCAAAAAAACTAAAGGGGCAGGGGGCGACATGAGCGAACTTATAACTGGCCGCTCATATCGTTTGTTCGTCCGTGACACCAACAATCGGATCGATTTCCTGATTGATTCGGTCTCGGACGTTTCAATTGTTCCCGCCAAGGCGTTCCCGGCCCATAACGGAAGCCCGAACGTCCTTCTGCACGCGGCCAACGGATCACTGATCCGAAATTTCGGCACAAAGTTGCTAGAACTTTATCTCGGCTTACGCCGACGATATGTTCACAACTTTATCATAGCCGACACCATAAAAGCCATTATTGGGGCGGACTTCTTAACGAAGTTCGAGTTGTGCGTCGATTTCAAGTATCGACATTTAGTCGACCAGCGCACGAATTTTCGAATCAACGTGTGTGCTACAGTCGACTATAACCCCGAATCCCATCCATGCCTACTTACTGGCATATATCAAGAGCTATTAACGAAGTACGCTTCGTTAACAAAACCGCCCAATTTTAACCTTCCAGTTAAACACAATGTGCAACACCACATTGTGACTAAAGGGCAATTACCCTTTGTCACCGCTCGGCGACTCCTTCCGGAGAAACTGAAGGTGGCAAAATTAGAGTTTGACCATATGGTCCAATTGGGGATTTGTCGGCCTTCGTCGTCCCCCGCAGCATCTCCACTTCATCTGGTCCCTAAACGGGACTCACATGATTGGAGGCCATGCGGCGACTACCGTCACCTTAATGCTGTCACTGTGCCGGATAGATTTTTTATGAACACCGCATATACAGAATTTTTCCGCGAATATTCACCGTTGCACAATTTTTTTCGAAAGTTGACTTGGTACGTGCATATCATCACATACCAATCGCCCCAGAAGACGTGCATAAGACTGCACTCATTACGCCATTCGGCCTATATGAGTTTACCCGTATGCCATTCGGCTTACCGAATGCAGCACAAACCTTTCAAAGGTTTATTAACGAAGTTACGAGAGATCTCGACTTCGTATATGTATACTTGGACGATATACTTATCGCCAGTAAAACCGAGGAAGAGCATATCGTTCACCTCGAAGTGCTCTTTAAACGCCCGATAGCTTCGGTTTAACCATTAAGCTAGAGAAATGCGTTTTCGGTGCACAAGAGATCAAGTTTCTAAGCCACCGCATCACAAAAGATGGAATACTTCCATCCTCCGATCGGGTTCAGGCTATCGTTGATCTCGCACCTCCAACTTATGTCAAATCAATCCAGAAGTTTTTGGGAATCGGGAATTTTTATCACCGATTTATCCCAAAATTGGCTGAGCAGTTGGTGCCGATAAACGAGCATTTGAGAGACCTTCTCAATCGCTCACATGCCAATAAAGTATTTGACTGGCCAGCAGAATGTCAGGCAGCATTCCTCAAGGTAAAAACCTCGATGGCTGACGCAACTCTGCTGAACCATACAATCGAGGATTCAAAATACAGTTTAACGACTGACGCTTCTGATTATGCAATCGGAGGCGTATTGGAACAATTCAACGTTCATCGGTGGCAACCTCTAGCTTTTTATTCCAAAAAGCTGTCACCAACAGAACGGAAGTACTCTGCATTTCATCGCGAACTTCTCGCAATCTATGCAGCGATAAAACACACTATACTGATCACAAACCACTGGTTCGCGCTCTTCACACAAAGACCGAACGATCCCCTAGACAGACCAGACATTTGGGTCTAATCTCTCAGTTTACCACAGACATCAGACATGTGTCGGGTAAACAAAACGTTGTCGCAGACTACTTGTCGCGCTCACTGGCAACCGACAACGTTGACTCAGCCACCTTCGGCCTGCCTACACTAGCTCAGGCTCAACAAGGTGACACAGAGTTGACACACCAGCAACGGCTCACGGGTAAAACTAGTTCTCACACCAATACCATTTACCGCGCATCAGGTGTGGTTTGAAACTAGTATAGGCATTCCTAGGCCTTATATACCCACTTCCTTACGTAAACTAGCGTTCAACTCCGAACATAGTCTCTCTCATCCTGGTATCCGTGCTACAAGACGAGCCGTTACCAAGAAGTACTTCTGGCCATCGATCAATAAAGACTGCAATGAGTGGTCTCGATCATGCCTAGGTTGCCAAAAGTCGAAAGTTTCACGACATACCAAACCTCCATTTGAAGCTTTCAAACTTCCAAATAAAAGATTTGACCATATCCATATGGATATAGTGTGATCACTACCCCCATCTCGTGGATACTCTTATATCTTAACGATAGTCGATAGATTCACGCGATGGCCTGAAGCATACCCTATTCGAGATATCTCAGCTTCAACTGTGGGAAAAAGATTCGTTACTGAATTTGTCCCACGATTCGGCGTACCTCTTGAAATCACAACCGATCAAGGTACGCAGTTCGAATCGAAACTGTTCAATGAAGTTGCCAAATTACTCGGCACTCATCGAATCCGGACAACTGCCTACCATCCGCAGGCAAACGGGATGGTCGAACGGTTCCACAGGCAACTAAAAGCAGCCTTAATGGCAAGGGATAACACTACTCATTGGAGTGAAGACTTGCCCTTTGTCATGTTAGGCGTACGCACGGCAATTAAGACCGACTTACAATGCTCACCAGCCGAGCTCGTATATGGTCAGAACCTGAGACTTCCCAATTCGATTTCCATCACAACCGATGAAAATCCAATTGAAGAATCAGAATTACTCTCTCGCCTTCGTTCTCATATGCAGAACATTAAGGCAATACATCCTCGGCAACCCGTCCAAAAGGATGCCTACGTTCCAGAAGCCCTGGAGAACGCCGACTACGTTTTCATACGAGTCGACAGAGTTCGAAAACCTTTCGAACCTCCATATGAGGGCCCATATGAAGTAATCAAACGATTACGAAAGCACTTCGTCGTCAAATTGAACGGCACAACCAAGTCAATATCCATTGACAGGCTGAAGCCAGCCTTCGGCTGTGACCGCGACAACGAAGCTAAGCCATCTAAAGCGGTAACATTCCGTTAACGCTACGCTGGGGGGGAGTATGTGGTGACCACGTACAAACTTAATTACTAAGTTTTACGCAAAGTCACACAACATATTCCGAAATGGTAAACACGATCAATAACGATCAATCGGAACATTTCATCTATCACCGAATCCAAAGTTCAGTGATCTAGCCGCTTCCCGTTCCGTCCATATCGTCCATAGTGATGAAGCCAATTTCCGGCATCTCCGATCTGCACTTCTCCTCGTGTTCTGCTACGGCATTTTCGACGTCGGAAATTCGACCGCTAACCAAACAACTTATAAAATAATATATGCATATATTCTAAATATTCTAACTATTTTATATTACTACTATAATACTGGGTGATCTTGTATAATATATAAACGAATATTAATAATAGGAATAAATCATTATTTATATATAAAATAAAATAACAAGTGTTTCCATTATAAAAATCATTAGTACAGAAGGAACTAATAGTAACTTAAAGCCTCCTGCTTTGGTGCTGCTGCGTAATTCTAGTTGCAGCAACGTTGTCAGCGCCGGTTAGTAAATCGTCAACACAAAAGTTGTTGTATATGGCTGTGTATGCTAAGGGCCATGTCTCCTTTTCATCTTCCGCGAGTTGCTGCAACGTGCGCAGGTGGTGTTCCAAAGGTTACTGTTTTTAATTTGTAATCCTGTGGTAGCCGAGTCTGGGGATGCTGCCAAATGATTGGTTGGAAGTTCTGGTGGTCCGGATGGATGCTGATCATGCGGTACATTTTCTCTATATCCGCGTTTATATTTTCTCCAATTTAGTAAGGTCGCAAAGAGTTTGGGCTGCAAGGTTGGTCCTGCCAAAAGCTGGTCGTTGAGGGATTTTCCATTTGTTGTTTTGGCGGTGGCGTCAAAAACCACTCTTAATTTGGTTGTGGAGCTGTCTTTGAAGACAGCGTGATGAGGGATGTAGTAATGTCCTTCCTCATTGGCCGGGGGTCTACTGCTTCCATATGTCCAAGGTCTATATACTCATCCAGGCAATTGGTGTATTCTTTCTTAAGTTGAGGCTTCTTGGTGAATTGTCTCTGCAATGCCAGAAACCTTTTTATTGCTTGTGGCCTTGATTGTCCCGGGATAGGAACTTTGTTGTCCACAAAGGGCAGCGCCACTTTATAGCTTCCATTTGACTTTCGGAGGTGTGTTTTGTGGAAGATTTGTTGACAGGTTTCGTCCTCCTTCGTGAGTATTTGCCTTGACGGAATTTCTTCAATTTCCCAAAAACGTTTCAGCAGATTATCTACCTTGAGATCCGTTGTACTGGCGACAAATGCTGCGACTTGGTCGCCAACCGTAGCTGTGGTTGCTCCACCACTGTGTATCCACCCGAAAATTGTTTTGATGGCAGTTGGGGATGTATGATCTCCGCGACGGATGCCTTCTTCTAGGATCTGCACATAGGCTCTTACTCCCAGCAGGGCGTCGATGCTTCCAGTTTTCCAAAATGTCGGATCTGCTAACTGCAAGTTCTTAAGATGGTGCCAGTTTCCTTTCCGGGTTGTCTTGGTTGGTAGAGGATTAGTGATCCTGTTTATGACTAGAAAGTCCTCTTTTACAGTCCGCCCAGTAGGTAGCTCCTAGCTGTTTGCATGCGGCGTCGGTAATAAAGGATGCCTCAGATCCTGGATCGATGAGACATCGTAGTAGCTTTCCTGTGCCTTGATTGCTGTATGCCATCACACGTGCGGTTGCCAGTAATGCTCGCTGATTTTTCGTGGCTAAGAAAGTCTGTATTGGATGTGACACTTCCGCTTCATTAGCTGAGTGTATCTTCGGGGCTGTAGGAGATTTGCTTGGTATGTTTCCTCCTTCATGAAGATTCCCTTTGGATGCTGTTGATCCAGTGCTCTCTGTTGTTTCCGGATGTAATGTTGTATGATGCATTTGGTTGCACTTGCAACACCTGTACTTACTCAGACAAGCATTGGTTGTATGCTGACGTGAGAGGCAGTTTAAACAGCAGTCCGCGGTGTGTAAAAATTTACGGTTAGTGTCCGCGTTCATGGATCTGTACGGCAACAAAGTGTGTGCTGTGGCAAGCTGGACAACCATTTTGGTTCCCTTTTCCTTTCGGTTTCCTTTTTAATGTGTGTTTTCGTAAAATCCATATGTTCGTTTTGGTATCGCATTCTTGCATTCTCGATGTATTTGTCCAATCGATCTCGTAACAAGATTTGTTTTTGGCATAATTCTTGTGGAGTCGGCATGATTTAGTACACGTAAGTTTGCAGAAGTATAAAAATTAAACAAGCTTGAATGCGCTACACGAAATCTCGGTGGAACCTCCAAATGTTATAATTGGCACCCTAAAACATAGGGTGCAATAAAAACGTAAAAAAAGTAAAAATAATAACGCACGTGTAGTTGGTATTCAAGCTTTATTCAATTTTAGATACTTAATACTACAAACTTAATGTCTAATCATGCAAGGTACTTTAATGTTGGATAAATAATTGCTGCTTGCTGGAGTAGTTTCCCATTGTCGCTGATTCGTAGTAGATATTGCTGGCTCCGCGTGGTGGTGTGTCGGATATTTCGTGATCGCGTCCTAAGGTTAGGCCTGCAGGTAGTGGCCTTCCGAATCACTGGTATACGCTAATGGCATTCACTGCGAGTGGTTGACGTTTTTTAAAGATCCCTAAAGAAATAGCAAGCAGAATGTCCACCTTCCGCTAGTGAGCGGTGTGCAGAGGTTCACTGCTAATATCTACTTATGGCTAACTACGCGATCAAAACAAGCAGTAGCAGACAAACTCCTGGCCTTCCACAAATAGTGGAGTGCTTGATAAGTCACTGCTACTGTCTACTCTACGTAAAACAAATACCCAAGGCGTAGGTAGAACTGTAGCCTTCCACAACGTGGTGTGCGTTAAGTTCACTGCGACGATCTATCCTACAAAAAAACAACAAGTGTGCAAGACGCAGGCAGAACTTTAGCCTTCCACAAAGTGGTATGCTTATAGTTCACTGCTTTTTATTGAGATTGAATTACCACACAAAGTTGATGTAAAATTTTCCGCCTTCCACAAGGTGGCGTGCGTGAAAATTTACTGCTCGCTATCAAATTTCAAGTTTTCGAAAAAAAGTATGCAAAATTCTCACCTTCCTAATAGTGTGCAAAAATTCACTGCTTGGATGTATCCTTTTTTTTTAAGTTTAGTTTTAAGTTAATTTCAATCTGTATATTTTTTTTTCAGCAATTTTAAGTTTATCTAGTTTTAAGTTCATTTTCAGCTAAGTTTAAGATTAATATAGGTTAATTGGATTTAAAATTCATGCTTGTTAATTTGTTAAATTGAATAATTGTTTTATTTTATGTATATGTATATATATGTTGTCTTTTTGTTTTTCCTGTTCCTCCCTTTTAGCTTACAGTGCTTGGGGCCGAACAGTGTTTTTTTAAAAAAAAATACTCTCACCGCACTAAAATATTTTATTTAAAAAAACTATAACCTGCACTGCACGCAGCATACTCCTACCTATCTAAAAATGTAAAAGTGAAGGTTCTACCCTACCACCTTCCAGAGTAATGAGTCATCAGAGTCAAAATTTTGTTTTTTTAACAAAACTATCAACTTCAACTACCCTTTTCCCCAAAAATACGTAGTTAGTTAATATATTTTTTATAATTTTTGTGTTACGTCCTTTATTTTTGAAGATATTAGCAAATTTTGATGTTAAAGTTGGCTTTATTTGGTAGTTTGGTATTTTTGCACTTTGGTCCTTTGGTATTAGTGCCCTAACGCAATAGAAAATTTAATTTTAGCTCAAAGGAGAATGGGCAACTTTGTATGGACTCCGTCCCCAGGCTGTAACAAGTTGAGATATATATCATTTGAAAGGTTATCACAATGGCTTTATTTTATTATATGACACCAACAATGACACTTGTGCAGGGAAGGAGCTATGATTAACAAAAATGTTTTATTTTCAAATAAAACGTAATATTTATTTGGCTTTATTTTATCAACTAAAATCATATAAACGGTAGTGTTAGCAGTTAAACGTGTGGTCCTCGCAATGTTTTATTATAAACAATGCAGTATAAAGGTCTGTAATGTGTAAGGCTAGGTGAAAAATAAATTACTTTATCTATTAATAATGTGAAATTAAGTAAAAATATAATGGCAGTAATAATATAATTAAAATAATCTTAATAATCTAAATCTACAATCACTTCATCTAAAAAGGTTGCTGGTAATAAAACATTATTTTGGCGTCTTGCCCATCCCAAATACCAAATAATACTCATTATGTGAGCACATGTACCAATAGTTCTTCGTCCTGTTAGACACGAACAGTAATAATGGTTTATTGCATGTCTCCCAGACGATCGTGTATTTACTACAATGTAGGAGTAATACAGTTTGTTGTATACATGACGGGATTTAATCCTACTCTCAATAAAACTCCTTCCATATCGATGTATTGGGCAAGGTCGGGGATTATCGATTGGCATATTTCAATAGTATATATGCCATTTCTTATATGCTCGCTTAGGGAAGACCGGGCCAGCTTTATTTGATAGGTGCCTAGTGCTATTAGTACCAGGTCGTCTTCAGTTAATTCTGGGAATTCCATGGCTTGTATCGCTTCATCTGTGATCGTTCGAAATGCTGCCCTTTGTCTGTTGACATTATTTTCCACGACGTAATCGCCTAAGTGATTTGGCTGATGCAGTTTGTTTTGGATTACCGTGAGGATTTCATTGGCGTGTGGCGTTCTCCTTAGAGGCTCTTTGAATGCGTTTGTCAGAGCGGCAGCAAAACGAACGTCCTCAAACATATGAGGCAGTGCTCTGTTAAAATATTCGTGCCCTAATATTTTAAAATCTCGTTTTAGACGGCCATTTATAACTTCGACGACCCATCTGATAATAGTCACCAACCGGGATTTATTGGCATCTATGGTGCTCAGTTGAGACTCGTGGCTTCTCTTTATGGAAGGCATATGAGCCTCATAACCATGTGTTTCTATATCCGGTGCAGAGTCTCTAAAACCCCTATCCAAAATGAAAACATCGCCAGTTGGAAGCACAATATGGATAGGAGGAACGAGACATAATTGTTGCATCCGCCGTTTTTGCCGCGTGTGGCCCGTAACGTCGACAATATATCCATCCGAGCAGACGATCAAATATGGCTTTAGCAAATTGCGAAACTTGTGCAGGCTATACGACTTCTTTTGAAATAAAAAATTGCTGCTTTTTTTAATGTAAATATATGTGCGATGACAAATTAAAATGGCTTTATTGCCATTGTCTCCGTAAAGGGAGTTTGGAATTACAATGTTCCGGGAAATAATTTGTTCTCGGCTTATATGATCCCAACCTAAGTGTCTGGGGACAAATTTGGCTAATATACATTGACTAGCTATTTTCAATTGTCTTTCAAATGTTTGGCGGCTCACACCTACACGAGCTGCTAATCTGTCGTTAGGTTCACCAGATCTTATCTTCATCAAATACGCCGCTAGTGCTGTATTAGGGCGTCACGTATGTTCTTGCAAAGAAGGCGTTTCCTCCAAAATCCTCTGGAATTGCTCGTGATTTAATCCAACGCAAAAGTGCAATTCTGCAGCAGTAATATTTTCGATCTCGTCGAAATCAAAAACATGTGGATCATTGTACGCCGCGATAAGTGCGTCCAACATGTCTTTTATTTGTTCTGCGTTGAATGAGGAATCATTCAAATCATTTAAATCAGTCCATGTGTTACCATTTAAGTGATCGTCACAAACACGAGCACTTGGTGGGATGTACAGTTTCGTTTTAACTAACATTCTTACTTTAATGAATTGAGGTATTCTTGCAAGATTGAGGATTTCGCAGTTTAGAAAGATACAACGCCTAGATGTATTAGCTGCTCTTCTATATCCAGTTACAGAGACTGAAAAAGGTCCAAATTCAGCAGGCGGTTCCACTGCTATATGACGATGACGCCCAGCTGCTACCCAATACCTATGGCACATCCATTGCTCCTCATTGTTAAGATCCTGTAGAAATAAAACAAATGTGTAAACTGAGAGCCTTGCCTTCTGAGACTTCATCTATCAGTCACGCATGAAGAAGAGAAAACCAGGCTGAGTGGACGTTTTTGAATAAGAAGAAAAGGAGACTTTATTTAAGAAATCGCAGAAGCCGGCAGATTTTCTTTTTGTTTTTAAAAACTAATAAAAACTCCTGACAAATGTATATAAATAATAAAAACATAAACTATTTCATCAGTGATGCCAGATGCACCGCATTTTGTACCAAATTTTGGTAGTTCAATCCACAATCCGCATTGACTGATGCGGATGAGTTAAAAAAACATAAAAAAACAAATTTGACCGACGTCTAATCAGCAAACAAAACAAATAAACGAACAAAACTAATTAGAAAAGCAAATAATAACAACAACATCAATAGCAAAAAACAATGACAAATATTTACAAGCCGACATCGTCATCAGATGAAAACCCGACGGTTGAAACAGTTGAAGAAGAAGACGTAAATGAAAATATTTTGTCTGGTTTCGAATCTTATAACGATCTGTAAAGTGCAATCTAAAATTGCGATTATCTAAAATCTTTAAAACTTTTATTTATTGAATTTTAAATAAAACATATTTTTCTATCTACAATCTTCTCTCTTTCTTTAAACATTGGTCAGTTTTGTTCGTCTTATTTTTTTGATGATTTTTGTTAAGTTGATTATTAATTGTATTTTTTAAAAAGTCCGCATTTTTTTGCTTAATTCCGCAATTTCAAACACTCGAATCCACAATCCCCTATTTCAGGTCTGGCATCACTGTATTTCATAATAAACCTGTCACTGTACTCAAACTGAAATAAATAGTTTATGGAGCTTGGAGACAAAAATAAACCTGCATAGTGAAATTCACTTTTTAAAATAAACTAATAGCTAACCTCTTGTATTCGTAAATGATCCAATACATATTCTGCAAATCCAGGTCTTGCTTCTAAAGGCCGTATCAGAACCTCTGCAGCGCTGCAATCACAAGTGTTTCTATTGGCTGAGGAGGGTAAAATGACAAGCAAAGCAGCACCAGACCAGCGTGCTGCATTTTCATCTCAAACCCTAATTTTGCTGCATATTTATATGCAGCACTTTTGACTTTTCGTACATGACGGGTGAATGTAAACAAGAAGCGGGAAATTTTGTGAGAAGTGAATTTAAAAAAAGAAGCGGGAATTGTTTTTTAAAGTATTTAACAGGCATGGAGTAAAAATTAATAGCGCTACTGCGAATAAACAAAATGTTGTATCGTATGATAAATCGGAGCCAGGGTATAAACGGGAGGATATAAAAGCAAAGGCGTGGAACAACATCGCCAAGGAATTTAAAAAAAATGGTATGTGTGTATGTAATTAATGTAGAAGTTTTTAATTAAAATAAATTTCTTTAAAAATTTAAAGTTGAAGATATTCGTAAGCGGTGGAGAACCCTGCGCGACAGATTCAATCGAAAAAATAAAAAAAAAAGTGCCACAACGGGTTCTGGGGCCCCTTCTCCAAAAGCACCATGGAAGTACGATGAAATGATTTTTTTTGCTGGATACTCCATGCGCAAACAATAAGTATGTAAATTGTAACGTTCTTTGAATTGATATTAATGTATTGCTTATTTTTAGAACAACATCAAACTTTAACACCGATGGTGACATATCGGTCGGTGAATTAGTGGAAAATTTTTCACCGGATTTGGAGGTGGACCCAACAGATGGATCATACTTGTTTGACCAATTTCTGGACAACGAAACAAATAATGTTCCTGCTGCGTCTGGAATCCAACCAGAAGTCGTCAGCGACTGCACAAATCGGTCGAACACCACCCCAGGAAGTTCATCAAACGTGTCATTTCAGCGAAAACGAAGAAGACCGGCGAAAGATGAAATGTTGCTACAGAACACGCATCAGGAAATGCACCAATTCCTGCAAAGTGCAACAAAATCCCTAGAGCTGGGCTCTGTGTCGTCTTCACCGGTGCAATTAGTTTTTTTAGGACTTGCCAAGGCAATTGAAAATAGTAAAATGACTATTCCTCAGCAAGCCGAGGTACAGAGCAAAGTAATGGCACTAGTACATAGTGTCATTGCGGAAGCTTCCACGCAGCAACATTAATTACTTAAATTATTAATTTATTTGTTTTGTGTAAGATATGTTGAATTATTTTGTTAGTTAGTAGTACAGTCATTTGGTTCTAAAAAAAAGGTTACCTGGAAAGTTTTCCGGGAGTTTTGAAAATTTGTAATTTTATAGATTTCGATGTGCTCTTTCCGAATTTCAACTTTGCCACCTCGTATCTTTGCCGCTCGCGCCGCCATGTTGGAAAAATGGCGCCAAAAAGCAGTTTTTTGACAATATCTCCTTTCCGGCTCACTTTACGATAAAAACACTTATATACAAAATGAAACTAGAGAAAATTTCCTACAATTTATGTAATAACCTTTTTTTTCGTAAAGTCAATAGTTTTGGCGTACGAGCGACGCAAACCCTTATACATCTACGCCAACCCGTCACATTTAATTTTACCTGAAATCTACAGGGTGTACTACGAAATGTTACAAAGAGGCAGGCTGTGGATAGGTTATGCATAGACGAACAAAAAATCGTACGGGTGGGAGGAGGAAGTCGTAACGGTTTAGCCGCTAGGGTGTTTTGCAGTTTTTTTTTAGAGGTTTACATATCACCCTGTATTTTTGTAACCCTATGACCTATTTTCATGAGTAAAGTATCAGTCTACGTAGAATACTCCCACCTATCTAAAACTGTAAAAGTCAAGGTTCTACTCTATGAACTTCCAGAGTAATGAGTCATCAAAGTCAAAATTTCGGTTTTTTTAACCAAAATTTCAACTAAAACCACTCTTTTCTCCAAAAAATACGTATAGGTACCTGGAAAGTTTTCCAGGAGTTTTGAAAATTTGTAATTTTATAGATTTCGAGTTGCTCTTTCCGAATTTCAACTTTGCCACCTTGTATCTTTGCCGCTCGCGCCGCCATGTTGGAAAAATGACGCCTAAAAGCAGTTTTTTGACAATATCTCCTTTCCGACTCACAGAAAATTTCCTACAATTTATGTCGCCGCAAAGTGTAGTTCAACACGCGTTTTGGCCAAAAAACTCATTTCCACACCACCTTGAGGTAGAGTAAGCAGCGCGTTTTTTTATCGTGGTATCCCCAGTAGGCCTAATCCACATGCAATTCGTTGTTCCAAAATTTAGCGCATTCTCCTTCGCTTCGCTGTTTTTGATGGACCAGGTGTTGCGAGTTCATTGTGTTTAGTACCTATCGAAACCGAAATTTTTTCCACATCATCCGCGATCGGATTACCAGTTTCATCTTCGTTCTCAATTTTATCGAAAGTTTGCCCGAAAATAGCCTCCGTTTCTTCCTCTTCATCGCTATCTTGTAATGGAACTTGCGAGTTATCACAGGTACCACTACAATTCGTGCATATAACGGAGCACTTTAACCCAGCCTTTCTGCATCCACAGGCTTTCTGACATCTCTTCTTGCATTTGCAAGAAATAAGTTTTAACAAGCGTTCCGGAGCTGGGAGCTCGAGTGTGGTGACAGGAATTAGCCCGTTCTTATTTCTTTTCCATCCCCATTGCTCTGCATTTTGTGCATTCCCATACCACTGCTGAACCTGTGGATTAGGCCTACTGGGGATACCACGATAAAAAAACGCGCTGCTTAAGGCCCGTCCTCACTACGCGGACTTAGAATCCACGCGCTTTTGGTCGTACGGCCAGCCAAAAGCGCGCGTGATCTTTTAATTTTCTGAGTCATGAGTGAGAAAAAATCAATTCTCATTTGAAACGGCGTACGCGCTTTTGAAAAGCTCATAGTGTGTGGACGCACAATGTACCTTTTTAACCACAGCCTTTTGTCCGCGTTGTTTGGCCGCACACCCTTTACCATGGACAAAGTCGTAAAAAAGTCGTAAAAAAGTCATAAAACTCTATATGAAAAAAAAGGCAAAAGCGCGTACGACCCAAGACCGCGTAGTGTGGCCACACCATTACTCTACCTCAAGGTGGTGTGGAAATGAGTTTTTTGGCCAAAACGCGTGTTGAACTGCACTTTGCGGCGACATAAATTGTAGGAAATTTTCTGTGAGTCGGAAAGGAGATATTGTCAAAAAACTGCTTTTAGGCGTCATTTTTCCAACATGGCGGCGCGAGCGGCAAAGATACGAGGTGGCAAAGTTGAAATTCGGAAAGAGCACCTCGAAATCTATAAAATTACAAATTTTCAAAACTCCCGGAAAACTTTCCAGGTACCTATACGTATTTTTTGGAGAAAAGAGTGGTTTTAGTTGAAATTTTGGTTAAAAAAACAGAAATTTTGACTTTGATGACTCATTACTCTGGAAGTTGATAGAGTAGAACCTTGACTTTTAGAGTTTTAGATAGGTGGGAGTATTCTACGTAGACTGATACTTTACTCATGAAAATAGGTCATAGGGTTACAAAAATACAGGGTGATATGTAAACCTCTAAAAAAAACTGCAAAACACCCTAGCGGCTAAACCGTTACGACTTCCTCCTCCCACCCGTACGATTTTTTGTTCGTCTATGCATGACCTATCCACAGCCTGCCTCTTTGTAACATTTCGTAGTACACCCTGTAGATTTCAGGTAAAATTAAATGTGACGGGTTGGCGTAGATGTATAAGGGTTTGCGTCGCTCGTACGCCAAAACTATTGACTTTACGAAAAAAAAGGTTATTACATAAATTGTAGGAAATTTTCTCTAGTTTCATTTTGTATGTAAGTGTTTTTATCGTAAAGTGAGCCAGAAAGGAGATATTGTCAAAAAACTGCTTTTTGGCGCCATTTTTCCAACATGGCGGCGCGAGCGGCAAAGATACGAGGTGGCAAAGTTGAAATTCGGAAAGAGCACATCGAAATCTATAAAATTACAAATTTTCAAAACTCCCGGAAAACTTTCCAGGTAAAACTACCAAATGACTACTATAGTTAAATTATGAATTATTTTGTTTTGTGTGAGATAGCTTGAATTATTTTTTTTTATTTACTTATTTAAATTATGGGATACATATTGTGTCATTTTTGTTAAGTTTTACTTAAATTATGAATTATTTTGTTTTGTGTTAGATATCTTGAATTATTTGTTTTTATTTAGCTATTTAAAATTTTGTGATACACTGATATATATTGTGGTATTTTATTATTTAGGATATATATTGAAGTATTTTTTTTAGTTACTTAAATTATGAATTATTTTTTGTTCATTAGTTTAAAATATCGTCGGGTTACTGCCAAAACAAGATAACTCCATAATTTGAAATTTTGAGATCCAACTATACTTACCTCGTTTTAGCAGACTAAAAGTTGTAAAAATGGAGTTGGGTTTTTTGGACCATTTGTTTTGCTCCCTTAACAGTTTGTTTGGAGTTATCTGGTTTTGTCAATATGTTTTTCGAACATTTTTTAATCTAATGGAGTACTTAACTTCGAATTGAGTAAAAATGGAGTTAGCTTGTTTTGGCAGTAACCCGACGATATATATAAATAAAACTTACTGAAATCTTACTAACGTTTTTCAATAAAAATTTCTGAAATAGATAGTTTATATTTGTGGAGATCAATCTTACGGGTTTCGCATCATGTCATGAAGGGCTAATCTAATAATCGTAACTTTATGAGCATCTTATTAGCTGCAAGTAATAGTAGAAATTTGTTATGACCTGAAATTATTTATATTGGCTCCCGATTTGAAATTGTTAGTTTTAGAACCTCTCAACAAGTGAGTATTTATTGTATTTTATAACAGTACAGAATCAATAAGTATAACAGTAATAACAGTAGTGTCATATGAATAACAATATACACAATTTACTAATTAAACAATAGATGTCAATAGGAGAGATTACAATTGATTCGTATTACTTTACAAATCCCCCCTCAATTGCAATTTCTACAACCCATATTACTTATACAGTAAGTATATTTAAAAGCAGTGTACCGGCACAATGGAGCTCCTTGCTGGTGACAGCAAGGCTACTGCCATCATGCTTGGGTATACATAAAAAATTTTGAAAAACCACATCCTCCCTAGTTTCCTAAATTCTTATAGGGGATGCTAAACCGGCCACACGGTTTACGCTAGCTCGCCGGTGGGGGCGTGGGGTTGTGTGACCGGCAATCTACACATATGATTCACCACTTACCTATTAGTCAAAAAGGAGATTTCTTCATACCGTTCTTGTCCTAGGTTAGCCAAAGGGATTCATCGCTGGAAGTTCCCAACGACCTGGTGGACCTGTAAATGTTCAACGCGACTTCGAGAGGACCCGGGAGAGAAAGCAACACCCAACCATCCTGGATAAATTACTCCCTTAGGCTGTCATGCCCAGTAATACTCGTTGAGTTAAAGAATTGTTAACAAATGTATTGTATATTAATTTAAAGCACAATTGAAATTTAATGGGATTTTCTATTTTTAAATAACACCATCGAGTTAAATCATCAACATAACTTTTATACTTTATTAACAACGATTTACATAAACAAACGAAAACAATTATCACTAAATTTGGTAAGAAAATTTAAGATTATCAACATATAACCGGGCGGTGACGACTTGTATCTCATGCGCTTTCTCCTGATCGACTCACCATGGTCTTTTCAGTGCATCGCACGCGCACCTCAATCCGCGATCGCGCAAAATCGCTGAATCACCATTTGTTTCTTAATTGACGGTAAATATTGGGTGATCAGCGATTGTGCACGCGCAATTGATTATTGCAATTAATTTGCAATCTTAAATGAGGGCGATCGATGCACTCTTCGTTTTCCGGTGTCTAATTGCGGCATCAGGCACTTCACGAAACATTCCGGCGGCCTTGAAATCCTGGGATTTAAATGATGATCCCTGCTTTGCTTCCTTGCGCTTGAAAGATAAAAGATGCAATGAGTGTGGACTGGACATCCTCCCGTCGCGGCATTTCCTCCATGCAGACGAGTGGTGCCCAGATTGTTGAGAGGTTATTTGAAGGGCGCCTCGACTCGCCCGGTTGGTATTGGTGGGAAAGGAGTTTGGGAGTAAAGGATATGTGAAAGTAGGAAAGCTAAGTGTATGTGTGTTTGATGATTAGATGTGTAATTGAGGGTATAAATTTACCTTATCCTTCAAAGTCTGAAGAGTAATGCTATCGGTTTCCGCTGTTGTTGGGAGGCTTGAAGACCCGGCATTGACATCATTTGACTGCGGTGTAGGTTCAGCTTCTTGTTGATCGTTGATTACAACAGATGATAACACAGTTTCATGGGACCTTTGATAGTGCTTGTGAACGATTAAAGTTGTGAGTGAATTGCCTAGTGCGGCGAGTATGTGCCAACTCCATCCGTGAATTCTTCTGATAATGTGCAGGTTAATTATCGTATCCACTAAAAACCTTATGGCGCGAATGATGATGAATATGCCGAAAATACTGGCGCTAAAGGTTCCAAAGTATGACAATCCCCACCAAGTCCCCTTCAAGTATGCTGTTATTTTCCCAAGATGTTCTGTAGAAAACAAATTTAGTATATCAATATTCCGGGTATCAGTATCATGCCCTAATAATGATTGCGTCAAAACGTTTTCGATTGCATGACGTTCTGCAGGATACATTATTTGCCTTCGAAGGTTCTGCGTAGATTCTGCTGTGTAGATTCCTGATTTTATGAGGGGTGTGTGATCTTCGTAGTTCCAGGGCACCTCGTTTGATACGGTGAGGAAGTCAGGCTTTTCCAAGCGATGAATTTCTGGACTGAAACCGTACCAGGTGCCGTGCAGAAGATATCCAGGGTTCATAAGGAGTGAGCAAGGAACTTCAGTTCCGTGTTCTTGGATTAGGTGAGTGGTAGGTGCCATAAAGTAACTTTTGTTGTTGTAGGTTACAGGTAGCTCGTTATAGCATCGTTCCGTTTTGCGAATGCTTGCTTCTACTGGCTGACATTTGACAAGATAAATAAGTTCTCCTCGGGGAACCGCAGTAAAGCCGGGTTCTTTGAGTCTCATTAATGCGAATTCAGCAGGATGATATTGAGCTATAGCTAATTGTGTTTCCAAAACCTGATTTTCCAATTCACATTTTCTCTGAATGATGTGTTTGTACATGGATTCCATCTGTGTTTTGATGTGGCGTTCAACATATACGAATTTCGAATTGATATAAGTAAAGAGATCAAGATTGGCTGTTGGAATTGGTCTTTTGGGGAACCAGTATTCATGTCCTGATTTCACTACGATCACCAGTCTCGGATGTTCGGTTTGGAAACCTGTAAGTCTGCACACAGGAACGGTTTTAATCACTTCCAAGGCGAAAACAATCTCTCCGCTGTGCACTGCATACAGAGTACGGATATTCACTCCATTTCCCACAGTTTTGCTTTTTATGGCTAACCCTTGATAGAGAACGTCGTATTGCAGGCTTTCACAGCTTGAATCTGCGATCATTTCCCAGAAACTCATACCATACTCTGGATCGGTGCATGTACCCTTGATGTATGGGCATACGATGTTATTTCGTAACACAGCATGGTTGTCCTCTAGTCGAACGACACTGTCATAATCAGTGATGGTGATCTCCAAGGCGTGCATCACTACTACGTTGTCCCATGAGTTGGAACCGAAGGTGTATGGAACTCCGGCACAGTTCCCCTTTGCGTCGACAGATCCCGCTATTACTTCTGAATATCGTGAGGACGAATTTGCTTTGATATTAGCTAAAATACGATTATTTTGGAGGAGATAAGTGCCGTGGGTATGAATTCGGAGACAGCTTTCTTTGGTTATTTCAGAGATGAAGGTGCTGATGCCTCCGGGCACTACGGAGAGATGGCTGAACATCCCGCAGTGGAGAACTGTCTGTAAAACGTTAATCTTACATTGGTAAACGTGTATGGAAGCCACCTCGCTCAGTTGTAGAAGTTGGATGTCTTCATTGACTTGGTCCACTGGAATGTCTTTAATTTCACAATTCCGGGTGCTTAGTAAGGAGATTTTAGTTAGATTCATTCGTTCGTGTCCACAATCATACACAATTAGGTTTTCAGTTGGGAAGATTAGTAACATACATGTAAATGTAAGATACGATATCCAGGTCATGATTCTGTCAATGAATAAGAATTGAAAGTGAATTACATTAATCTAAGTGACTCTAAGTGACTACGATGAATTATTACGATTTATAATCTAAGTAAGTAAGACTAGTGTGGTAATTCATTGAAGTTAGGGTGGAGTTGCTGCGTTCAATGGTAGGGGGGCCAGTTTCGAAATAGGCCTTTTAAATTCCCCAGATGAAGTTTTTACTCTTACAACTCTCGTTATGTTATCCCGTCCTGGGAACGTCTCGATCACTCGAGCTAATTTCCAATATGACGGAGGTGATCCCTCTTCTTTTAGGATCACGAGATCTCCTACCTTAAATTCCTTGTCAACTTCCTTCCATTTGGGTCGTTGTTGTAAATGATGCAGATATTCTGCCGACCACCTTTTCCAGAAGTCCTGACGCATCTTTTGGATTAATCTCCATCGGGATAAGTACGATATGTTCCTTTCTTCGTAATTCTTTTCCGGTAAGCTCAGAAGAGGGCTCCCCACTAGAAAATGCCCTGGGGATAAGGGGTTTATATCATTGTGGTCTGAGGACAGAGCACAAAGCGGTCGCGAATTCATGATTGCTTCTATTTGGGTTAACAGCGTTGTTAGTTCTTCAAACGTGAGTAGAGTCTGTCCAACTGTTCGTCGTAGATGATGTTTCATTGATTTGACAGCGGCCTCCCACAGGCCCCCGAAATGCGGTGCACGAGGCGGTATGAAATGCCATTCTACTCCTTTATTTGCATATAATTCAGCTGCTATTTGTTGGTAGGATCTGATGAATTCGTCCATTTCTTGATTGAGAATTTTCTTTGCTCCCACGAAGTTGGTTCCATTGTCGCTAAAGATTTTTTTACTAAGCCCTCGTCGTGAGAAGAATCTGCGTAGGGCGGCCAGGAAACACTCTGAGGTTAAATCACTTACAAGCTCAAGATGAGTAGCTTTTGTTACAAGGCAGACGAAAACTGCAATATAACCCTTAGTACTAGGTGCATTTCTGGTTTTCCTTGTTTTGATGAGCACAGGACCAGCATAATCAGTGCCTGTGCAAGTAAACGGTCGACAGGGAGTTATTCGATCGGCTGGTAGTTGGCCCATAATGGTAGCTGTCTGTTCATTTCGCCAGCGAGAACAAGTGGTACATTGATGTATTTTTCTTTTTATAATGTGTTTTACACGAGGAATCCAATAGGTTTGTCTCAATGTATACAAGGTCAGTTGGATTCCTCCATGTAGCGTGTCCTTATGAATTTGCTCAACCAATAGATCTGAGAATTTGTCAGAGTGAGGCAGAATAATTGGATGTTTCTCCTCGAAAGGTAAGTCGGAATGTTCTAACCTCCCTCCTACTCTTAGAATGCGTTGATCGTCGAGAAATGGATTTAACGCCAATAGTGAGCTTTTTCGTGGCAATCTTTGGTTTGCCTTTAAGCACTCAATTTCACTGGAATACGCTATCATTTGGGTCACTCTTATTAATGTTTGTCTGGCTTTATGAATTTCACTTGGAACCAGAACTAAATTGGGGTAGGCCTTCAGCTTTCGACACCTATCTACGAATCTTCGGCAATAGGCGATGATCCTGAGCGCATGCGTCAGATTAGAGAATCTTTCTATGATATGCTCGCTAGTTGTGGTTAAATGGAACGTTTTTAATTTTTTCTTTTCCTCTGGGTGGTCTTCCGTTAAGGTTGAATGCGGTTCCTTAGGCCACTCACTCTCAGGTTTTATGAGCCAAGAGGGACCTCTCCACCAAAGACAGTGGTCTTTTAATTGTAAAGGGGACACACCTCGTGAGGCGAGATCCGCAGGGTTGCTTTCTGAAGGAACGTGTCGCCAGTCTGCGTTTCCCGAGTTTTCAATGATTTCGGTGATGTGGTTTGCCACGAATGACTTCCATCGGTGAGGTAGACTGCGAATCCATGATAAAACTATTGTAGAGTCGGTCCATAAGATGGTCTTACAATCTTTAATATAGGACTCCCGCAAGGACTTTATCAATTTAGATAATAGGACAGCACCACACAGTTCCAGTCGTGGTAAAGAAATTGTTTTGATAGGAGCAACCTTTGTTTTAGATACCAAAAGGTGAACTATTGGATCATTATCATGGCTAAGAACTCGTAAATAAACGGCAGCTGCATACGCCTTTTCCGAACTGTCACAAAATCCGTGCAGTTCTATTGTGGATGCTGTGTAACTATTTACCCACCGTGGTATTCGTAGTTGCTCAATATGAGGTAACTCGCTTATAAAATTTATCCAATCAGATCTAAGATATTCTGGAATTTTTTCATCCCAGTCAGTATGAGTAATCCACAGTCTTTGCATAAAGATTTTTGCTTGTACAATGATAGGACTCACCCATCCAAGGGGATCAAACAGTTTTGCGATAGTAGATAAGATACGGCGCTTTGTCCAATTATTTTTCTCATTTAAGGCCACCTTGTATTGAAATTCATCGGCTTTGGGATCCCAATAGATTCCTAAAGCTTTTAGGACGGTGTCTTCTGAAAATTGCATTTTTAGCGCCTCCTCGGATTTGCTGGTGTTTGGGATATGTTCTAATATTCGGGAATCGTTAGATGCAAATTTTCGCAGTGGAAAGTGACCCTTTGCTAGTAAGGCAGTTATTTCGTTTCTTCTATGGTGTCTCCCCCGGTTAGGACGTCATCAACGTAGAAGTCATTAATGAGGCATCGTGATGCACGGGGAAAGTTGATTCTTTCATCTTCAGCCAACTGTTGCAGCGTTCGGATAGCTAAGTAGGGGGCACAGTTGACACCGAAAGTGACCGTTTTTAACGCATATTCCTTGATGGGAGAGTTGAGATGGTCTCTCCACAAAATCCGTTGGAACTGAGAGTCATCTGGGTGAATAAATATTTGCCGATACATTTTCTCAATGTCGGCGGTAAAAACGTATCTGTGGTGTCTCCATTTTAAAATAATAAGTGTAATGTCATGTTGTAACGTGGGGCCCACTAGAAGGTTATCATTTAACGATTTCCCATTTGACGATTTGCATGAGGCGTCGAAAACAACCCTTAACTTTGTCGTCGTGCTTGAGGGCTTTATTACTGCATGATGAGGGAGATAATACGAGTGATTTGTAGATATTGGCACTTCCACCATATGCCCAGATGTTATATACTCCTTTAATACCTTATTGTATTCCTTGAGTACTTCTTTCCTTTCGTTATTTCTTTCGGTGGAAAGATAGCGTTTTAAGGCAATTAGCCTGGATTCCCCGAGTTCTGGACCATCTTCTTTGAAAGGTAAGCGAACTACATAAGATCCATCGGGGTTGCGACGATGTGTGGTTTTGTAAATTTCTTCACATCTCTGCTCATCTGTAGAGGTTTTCTTTGGTAGTGAGACTTCTTCAACTTCCCAAAACTTCTTTAGCTGATCCTCTATAGAACAAGTGATATTATAGGACCTTACCTTCGTGGTTCTATTCGTGGCTGAATAAGTTTTGCCTGTTAAGATCCAACCAAATATGGTGTTTTGCCCTACTGGTGTGCCGCGAGGACCCTTTCTTACACCATTACATAAGATAAGTGGATAAATGTCAGCTCCGATGATCATATCTACCCTTGCTGGTATATTGAAGTTTGGATCTGCGAGGTCTAAGTTTTCTAAGTGGTCCCAGGAGAATTTAGTAAGTCGTACTGACGGAAGTAAATCTGTCAAGGTTTCTAAAACATAAGCTGTTGCCGGAATTCTAGAAGGGTCCTTCGTTGAGAGAATCGTTACATTAGCCGCTCGCCTTACTTTCGTAACTTCCTTTTTTTCAACACCTGTGACTACGATCGGGGCGGATTTGGTTTCCAAATTCAGTTGCGATACAATGGCAGCGGTAATAAATGTTACTTGGGAGCCAGGGTCAATTAATGCACGCCCCTTGACAATTCCACTAGGACCCTCCATTTCTATTTCGGCTGTGGCCAACATAGCCGGGTGGTTATCGTTAATGAAATGAGCAGCGACCCTGGTAGAGCCTTCTGGCGTTCTTTCACTTTCCGATCTATGTTCGAATTTAGCCATGGCCGGTTGCGTGTTAGAACTCGGTTCTGGTTTGCAGATGTTTGGAAGATGCAGTAATGTGTGGTGTTTTCCTCGGCATTTAGCACATCTAGATTTGCTGAGGCATTTTTTGATTGAGTGAAATTCTCCTAAGCAATTTATGCAGTAACCTTTGGATTTTGCGATTCGTAACCGTTCTGGTGGATCGCTGCTTAAAAAGCTTTTGCAAGATCGCACCGAATGTTTTTCTTGACATACCTTGCATGTTATTTGACCTGCATAGAAACTTTGTATGTTGACATTACCTGTTTCTTGTTTTTTATGTGGAGGATTTTCTTTCGTTCGTACTTCACTTAGAGCTTCCAGTGTGCGAAATCTAGTTTCGAGAAAGCTTTTCAGCGTTTCCCAAGCAGGGTAATCACTTGTGTCTGAGATTTTTTCTTCCCAAGCCTTATGAGTTTCTGCAGGAAGCTTTTGTGTCAATAAATGAATCAGAAGGGGGCCCCACTCAGCAACAGATACTTCAAGGTTACCTAGTGAAGCCAGACATTCGGTCGTAGTGTCGATCATTGCCTTAATTGCGTTAGCTGATTCATTGTTTATTTTTGGCTGCGAGGTCAATGCCCGTAGTTGGGTTGATATTAACACACGTTTGTTTTCATACCTGTCGGTTAATGCGCGCCAAGCTGATTTGATTTGCGGCTGATTTGGCCGCATTTCCCACTACGTTCGCTTTAAGGTAATGTAATTTTTGCACACTGGCTAGAGATGTGTTGGAATCGATGAGTGAATTAAACAAATCCCGGAAACTAACCCAATCAGCATAATTGCCCGAGAATTTAGGAAGCGTTATGGTTGGCAATTGTACAGTCGAGGAATCTGCCTTTGTACGATTTTGTTCACCAATTTCCGCATGATTTTTTTCAAATGTGCTCAATTTGTCTACTAGCTCACCTTTGAAATCGAAAAAGAGTTCTTCGAACTTATCGTAATGATTTTCTTTGAAATAGGGTTTATCCTCATCTTTGTCGGTTCTAAGTGAGGTCAAGGATCGATCAGTAGCGGAGAACTTTTCCCACAGGTCATGCCAGCCATTGACACGTCCGAGATAATAACCATGTGTTCTCCTAGCTAGCGGCTGTTTCCTCGTATTACTGACGAATTTGTTCATATGCTCCATTAAAGCTAATTGGAGCTTTAAAAGCGCATTAAATGACGGTTCCTTAGGCGCGTGAATTAAAGGTCCCTTATCGGATCCCGGTTTTGCGTTTGAGCTTGTTTCTTCCATTGTTTTGTTCACGCGACCGCACTAAATTTAGATTGAGCTCGATTGTTAACAAGATAGCGTAGATAATAACTTCCCCTTTGAATTTTAACTTCACAATTCAGGGACACACAGTACACTTAGTTATTTACTACTACAATTGAAAAGGAAAAGGGATAGGTACTTACAATTCGTTCTAACGCTGAAGCTCTTCTCCTCGGGATGTACTGGGCTGATGGTAAAGATGCTGGGAAATCGTCGAAATTGTTAAAACACACACCACACTTTGCACTTCCAATATTTAAAACGAAAATCCGGCTCGAAGGACCATGAAATTTAATGGGATTTTCTATTTTTAAATAACACCATCGAGTTAAATCATCAACATAACTTTTATACTTTATTAACAACGATTTACATAAACAAACGAAAACAATTATCACTAAATTTGGTAAGAAAATTTAAGATTATCAACATATAACCGGGCGGTGACGACTTGTATCTCATGCGCTTTCTCCTGATCGACTCACCATGGTCTTTTCAGTGCATCGCACGCGCACCTCAATCCGCGATCGCGCAAAATCGCTGAATCACCATTTGTTTCTTAATTGACGGTAAATATTGGGTGATCAGCGATTGTGCACGCGCAATTGATTATTGCAATTAATTTGCAATCTTAAATGAGGGCGATCGATGCACTCTTCGTTTTCCGGTGTCTAATTGCGACATCAGGCACTTCACGAAACAACAATATACTAAAATTTAAGTAACACCAGAATAAAGAGTTGAATTAATTAGGATATAAGTGTAAATCAAAAGTAATTTTACAATACAGGTAATGTGGATGCAACCACCTATTACCAGAAAAAAACAACAACTTCCATACAATAACGGAAAGGAAAAACACAAATCGTCGAGCTGGTACCAGTCGCTGATTCCTGATTTTTTTTACAACGCACAAACTCTCAAGATAATGCTTACGTGATAACAAATTAATTAAGTCAATATTATTAATAATAAAGATGTGTAACATAAGTAGAAATGTCAAGTTTAAATGGATAATATAATTTGTTTTGATAAATATTTAATATGTACTGAGTAAATATCTGGTGTAGAATATCAATATGATTAACCGTTGGAATGTAAATTGGGAGATTACAAAAACTAGTATACAATGCTAACACAAAAACGAACTTACTTCTATTTTCCACAACTGATAACCGGCGTCTAGCTTACAAAAACGTCCGTGGTCCGTCAAAGAGGGAACGCCCGTTGAGTGTCCTTCTGCGTCTTGTTAGTTGGTTGGCCCTCGGGTGAAAAGATAACGATAAAAACACAACGATATGGTTGTGATGTTCTGGTACTTGACGGAAGATAACCTAACACATGCAGAGAGGTTCTCTTGATTAAGTGGTATCAAAAAAATGGTGGCTCCTAAAAGTGCATCTGTTACACCATTAATATCAGAGGTCGCCGTGCCTCCTATCTCCTTAAACAATCCTTGGGATTAGAGTTTTGCGGCTTCTTTGAGGTTGACAATTTCAAAACTACTATTTTGAATAAAGAACCAACGTTTCCGACTATTCAATCGGAATAACAGCAACAAAATTCTGAAATCTTTGCCTAAATAAAAAAATAAAATTCGGAAAATCTTTGGGATTTAACGATTTCTTGGACACTGCTAATCTACAGAGATATGTTCGTGCCTTGGCACTAAAACGACAATCCAATGTATCAGGAAGTTGAATTGTTTTTATAACTCGTATAGCAAGCCCTCGTCTAGCAAGTTCTCTGGTTACCATTCGGGTTACACCGGTTGATGAATTCCAAGTTCCGCTAGGTATTCCTAAATCAACATGTACAGATGAATCTAGAGCGTGCACACCGGAATCTGTTCTGCTGGATAATTCCACTTCTATAAGATTAAGTGGGTTTAGTTTTCCTAAAACGATCTCAAGACTTCCTTGAACAGTTCTCGTATCGGGTTTTAGCTCCTGACAATTAATTATAATTTTCCAAAAAAAACCTCCCGTAAATTCGTGACAGACGTATCAAAAAAAAATATCTTTTTTTTCCATTTTTTTCCCAGAACCAAAAAAAATTTTCTTCGACTACTAGAATTTAAAAAAAATTTTTCCAAAATTTTTTGTGAAGTAATTTTATTAATTATGCCTGAACTTTCCGATAGATGGGGGACCATTAAAAGGGAGAAACTTTCGGTAAATAACCGACCGTTACAGCAGGCAGCGCCTTGGTGTACTTACACATCCGCCACCATTTCAGTCGAGGGCATAAATTTTAAGATAATCCTCCGCTTCTCTACGATTTCTCTCAGAAAATAATACCTCATGTCGATGTGTTTTGTCCGTGCGTTTTGAATCGGGTTGGACGCTATGAACTGAGCACTTTGGTTGTCGTTGTATATAATGACTAGCGTAAGTTTTTCGGCCTTTAACTCTTCTAAGAAATTCTGCAAGTAAAGTGCTTCCTTTGAGGCGTCTGCGATGGCAATGTACTCCGCTTCTGCTGTGGATAATGCAACAGACGACTGCTTTTTAGAACTCCAGGATATCGCAGTTCCTGATAATACAAATGTATAGCCCGAGTATGATTTCCTGTCTAAGATGTTCGATGCCCAATCAGCATCCGCGTAACCTTTCAGCTCTCCATTATCTGCTTTGAAGTGTAGTGCATAGTCTCTCGTACCCTTTAGATACCGCAGGATTCTTTTAGCTGCATCCCAATGTCGTTTGCCATAACATGTGTTAAATTGGCTCAGGTAATTTACGGCATACGCTATGTCCGGTCTTGAAATTACTGACAAATATAGTAACGATCCAATAAGATTCTGATAAGGAGCTTTAAAATTATTTGTTTCTTTAGCTTCATCACTATCTTCATTCTTAGGTAGTTTCAGATTTGCTTCCATCGGGGTTTTTACTGGTTTTGCATCTGTTATAGAAAACTTCTGCATTAAAGAATCGATGTATCTCGTCTGTTTCATGATGATTTCATTTTCCTTGGACTATTCGAATTCAATTCCGAGACAATGATGTAAGCTGCCTAGATCCTTTAATTCAAATCATTTTCTCAGGTCTATTTTGAACTTTTCGATTGATTCTAGACTTCTTGATATGATAATTATATCATCCACATATATAGCCACTATTAGGACTTCCTTAGTATCAATAGATTTATATATGCAAGGATCAGTTCTCAATGGTTTTAGCCCAACTTCTACCAATTTGTTGTGGAGTTTAATATACCACTGGCGTCCTGCCTGACGCAAGCCATAAATCGACTTTTTCAACTGACAAACTTTACCTTTGGTGTCCACTCCCATCAATTCAGGATAAAGTTCAGGAACTTCCATAAAAATATTTTCTTCAATATCGCCATTTAAGAAGGCTGTTGTAATGTCAATCTGATGCAGTTGTAGCTTCCACATGACTGCTAACGCCATGAGGATACGTAAAGAGGAATATTTGATTACAGGAGCGAATGTTTCATTGAAATCAATTCCTGGCCTTTGTGCTTAGTCTTTAGCTACCAGTCTCGCTTTCCGTTTCAATATTTTTCCTTGCTTGTCACATTTTGTCTGATAAACCCATCTACATCCAATTACATTTTGTGCCCCGGTCTTGCCTACAAGGGTCCAAGTTTTATTCTTTGTCTGCGCTTGCAATTCTTCAATCATAGCATTTTTCCAATCACTTTGATTTTCTCTAGAGAGGGCTGCTTCTACACTAGTTGGATCAATTTGAACTAAGCCCGCCATTTCTGTTCCAAATTTTTGGTCTTCATTTTTATCATCTCCATTACTTGAATCTACGCCGTTTTGCTTTACTACTTCGGTTTGATACACCTTTTTAGGCCTTCCTCTACCCCCACTCTTAATGAACTTTGGTCTACCTCGAATTCTTCTTATCACTGTTTGATCTTTCACAGTTTGATCTTTCATGCCACTTGGTTTCATTAAGGTTTTACTTGCGGCCTCATTTAATTTTACTTCATCTCGTTGACCATTATCAGACGAACCCCCTTTACTGCATTCTTGTAGACAGACGTCAGAAGAGCTTTCTCCTTTGGCTGTATTCTTGTCTTCCATCGGTTCAAATTCGAAAAATAATTCTATTTTATCATGTTTTTTTTTCAGAATTTAAAAACACAACATCTCTACTTTTTATGATCTTTTGTTCTTCAGGGGACCACAACCTGTAGGCTTTAGCATCATCGCAATAGCCTACAAATATGTATTTTTTGGACTTAGCTTCGAACTTACTTTTGTTGGAACCTTTTTGCAATGAGTAAGCTTCTGAGCCAAAAACTCGAAAATGTGTAACTATTGGACCTCTGTTGTGCCACAAATGAAATGGTGTTGAGCCGTTAATTGAACTTGAAGCACACCTATTTCTAATATAATTGGCAGTATTTATTGCTTCAGCCCATAAACTTTTAGGTACACCTGACTCTAGCATCATGCACCGTGCCATTTCCACCAAAGTTCGGTTTTTACGTTCCGCGACTCCATTTTGTTGGGGCGTATATTCAACGCTCAGCTCATGATGTATGCCATTCATTTTAAGGAATGAGGAAAATTCCTTTCCACAATACTCCTTCGCGTTATCAGTCCTGATTGCCTTTATCCGTTGACCAGTTTGTTTTTCGGTAAAGAAAAGAAAATCCTTAAACGCATCTAATACTCCACTTTTCTTTTTAAGGAAGTATACGTAACACCACCGGGTTTTGTCATCAATGAAGGTTGCAAAATAACGCGCTCCACCTTGGGATTTACACCTCATTGGCCCACATATATCACTGTGTATAAGCATTAATTTTTCCTCAGCTTTTACTACTTTCCCTTTTGGGAATGGACGCATATGGTGCTTGCCTTGGATACAAATTTCGCACTGAGGAAATTTAATTTTATTTATATTTTTCACATTCAAGCCTATAACAGATTTTTCCACTACCATACTCTTTAAGGTGTGATAGTTTAGGTGGCCAAACTTGGTGTGTGCATTGATCAGATCGATAGCAGGAGAATCTGCGGTATTTGCACACTCGTTTCTAACTCCACAAACCCTGTATAGGCAACCTTCTTTTTGAGCCTTTAACACAACCTTCCTGGCAGAATTCAATACCAGTCCTTGATTTTTGCAGAAGACAACTGTGTATCCCTTCTCAGTAATCTTGGGCACGGATATGAGATTCAATCGAAGATCCGGAACATATAATGTATTTTTTAACGTAATGTCTGATCCCTGCAATGAAAATATCTTTACATCACCTGAACCTTCAATCTCGGTAGTTGAGTGATTTGCAAGATTTAAGGTATTCGAATTTGACAATTTGATGTTTTTGAAGAGATATTTTTGACCACACATGTGCGAGGTAGCCCCGCTATCTAAATACCACGTATTAATGTTATTTCCTGTCAAGCCAATACTAAAAATTTCTTCAGTTAAGGAACTCCTTTGAGAGTTCCTACAATCATTGGCCTTATGGCCGAATTTCTTGCACTTAAGGCATTTAAAGTTAAACCTTCTTGGATTATACTGGAGGTTTCTTTTGCTAATGCTTTTAGCCGACAGTGCTCCATCTGCAGATTCGTCTTTCTTGCTTTTACGGCACTCATATTCTTCTGTAATCTTTATCTTTAGAGTTTCAGGTCCAGGCAGTACATCTCTAGACTCCATGGCTATCCTAAAATTATCAAAACTCTCAGGTAAACTATATAATAAAAGAATACTTAAAAGATCATTGTCGACGACTAAGTTAATGTCTTTTAACTTATCGACTGCCTCAAAAAAAATTTGTAGATGATCTCGCACATGATCATCATCAGCTGCTTTGGTCAAAATTAGTTGTTTCAACAATGTTGCTTTTCTGGCTGGTCCCTTAGACTCGAACACTTCATGCAACCTGTCCCAGACTTGTTTAGAGGTTGCACATCCCCTTATCAAACTCAACTCGGATGGACTAATCGCTAATGTTAAATCAGCCTTGGCTTTCGCATCCGCAACTTCCCATGCTTCTATACAATTCTTCTCTCCATTTATTGGACATTTTATTTTGCCACTTACATATCCAAAAGAATCATTTTTAATCAGCATGGCTTCAATGTGAAGCTTCCATGTGCAAAAGTTTTCTTTATTTAATGGCTCAAAATAAAATAATTTTGTGTTTGCCATTTCCAGAAAAGGATATTACGAATCACCTTTTCTATTTAAACTTCAAAACTTAAAGGAATACTTGGATGTTTTAAGATTATTTTTATTTTTTTTTCTCATTGAGCTCTGGGCCCATAACCTGTTAGTTTTAGAACCGCTCAACAAGTGAGTATTTATTATATTTTATAACAGTACAGAATCAATAAGTATAACAGTAATAACAGTAGTGTCATATGAATAACAATATACACAATTTACTAATTAAACAATAGATATCAATAGGAGAGATTACAATTGATTCGTATTACTTTACAGAAATAAAAATCCTTTTCTTAATCTATCCATTATTTTATTAATAGTTTTATTAAATATAAATATTAAATATTATTTTTGTGCTATGTAATCCCTCAAAATATCACGTTGTTGAAATGCAGATTGTGTTGCATTAAACCGTGTAAACATTTTGCTTCTTGGGAGCGGTTGGCCTAATTTTCTCCACAGTCCTTCATGGTTTTCATTTAAATTATCTGTGAAGTTTGGTGGGCAGTATTGGCCGTCAGTCATTTTTAAATAGTTATGTAATACCACGACGGCTTTCACAATATTTTCAACATGTTCGGGGAACAGATTTATCGAATTTTGTAAAACTCGCCATCTAGCTGTCATAACCCCGAAAGTGTTTTCAATTGACACTCTTGCAGATGATAACACTTTATTGAATTTTTCTTTATTCCTAATGAGATTTCGCCCTGGATATGGTCTCATGATGTGCTTTTTTAGGGGAAATGCTGAATCTCCGACGAAATAAAACGGCAGAGCAACATTAGAATCTGGAATATTTCTTTCCTGGGGCAAATTCAATGTCCCGTTCAATAGTTTTGTTCCAAAAGCGCTCCATACGGCTACCATAAGCACAGATATCAACCGCTGTGAAGCAATAATTGCTATCGCAAGCGGCCAATAGAACAATACTGTGATACTGCTTATAGTTATAGAATACCGAATTCCCATGGGGTGGACATTGGATGCGAATATGTTTTCCATCGATCGCAACAACGCAATTTGGAAGCCCCATCGCAGCGTAGATATCATGAGATATTCTTTCCCATTCGGATTCATTAGGAGGTGCCAAATAAGTCCCGTGCAACTCATGCCATATATCTTCGCAGGTATCCAAAATGATCTCGCGCACTGTGGTGTATCCCATGCGGAATGCCCATGAAAGTGTACGCCGCCTCCTTGAGATAGATATCTAAAAAATAATGTTTAAAAGACGTATTTATTATAACGATTTTACTTACAGCAAAGTTAGGACCAATCGGCATTCTGCTTCTATCGGTCTTCTGTAGCTATTTCGTATAAGTTTATTTTTTAATAAATTGAATAACAACTCAAATTGAGGAACGCCCATTCTTGTTGCCTTCCGGAACTGATCATTGTCTCTGTTTTTCATGAATTCAAAAATTTTATGGTAAAAGCCATTCATCTCCCTTTCATTTTCAGAGAACATTTCTCTTGTCCATATCCTACTCCTAGCACTACACTTTTTGACATAATTGCAATATTGCAAATATATTGCAATAACTATTACTAATTTATTGAAAAAATCGAACGGAATTATTAACATTTTAAAATTTTTATATTGAGGTTAAGAAGCTGTCAAATAAAATTGCGCTGCACGGCTGAAACAACTAGGATCTGATACCGACTGCAGCATGCTGCTCTAGTGCTGCTGCTGCACGCTGCATATTTTTAGGTTCTGATACGGCCTTAAATCTTCTCTTACAAGCCGGTGGCGTGTCCGCTGGCGTACTAAAGAACAGCCACATGTAGCACAATGGTTCATATTATGCTCCATTTTAAAACTAATCCTAACCGAAAAGTCAAGTACGTTTAACGTTCCGAGTTCAAATAAAAATACCAATTCAAAAGTGCAAAAGATGTACGTATCGCAAGCCAATTCGCAGCCGACTGTGTGATTCAGAAATTTCGTATGTCCGACCGATCCCTGTACATGAACGGTTTGTAATAAAGTGAATTAAAATAAATAAAAGGCAAATTGAGTAAAAATTACATTTGTTTGAAGATAAAATAAAATATTCATAGCTCTTCCCCTGCACAAGTATCATTGTTGGTGTCATATAATAACATAAAGCTATTGTGATAACCTTTCAAATGATATATATCACAACTTGTTACAGACTGGGGACAAAACGCCCATTCTCCTTTATACTAGGAGTGGATAGGTGGACATAAAAATCTTGCTAAAAGGATTTTTGCTTTTGACAGAACCCCAAAAAACTTACCTGCAAGTATTTCCAAAAATTCTATTCAAAAAGGTTTATTTCTTGAAGTTACTAATCAAAAGGTCGTATATCCCGATCAAAAAGGCCTCTTTCTAAACAAATAATTTAAAAAAATGTAGTTTTAATGTGTATTTTTTAAATAAAAAACCCATATCATATTGTAGGCTTAACCTTCACATGATTGTGCATTTAAATATATTTTAACATTTTAATTATAGGAATAGGCAGTTTTTTCGATTTCTGAAAAGTTTGTTTATGATGGAAATACGCCCTTTTGAACAGACACTCCTCAATTGTCAAATTTATTCTAGTTTATAATTGCAAAAGTGTGTTAAAGCTGTTTTATTGGAATGAAGAAATTTTTACTGCCAATAAAACCATTCGGCAAGTCTTGAGACGGTGAAAACCATAGAAAGGCAGAATCATCTGCAGAAACAACCGCGAAAATACCCCGTTCCGATCAATCAAAATATACTAAGTCATACCTACGCCACTGCATTCACATGAAAAATTACATTTACTTAAATGCAGCATTAAGAGATAAATCTTACACACGAGCAGTAACACATTTCATAAGGCTGTAATCAACTGCATACGGTTAAATTCATTTAAGTATTTCCCACTTACATCTACACATATAAAATTATAGAAGTCCAAAGAAACAGGTATGCGAGAGATTCTTGCATTGAGAAAATACCTTGCTCCCTCAACTTAGTACTCGAACTGGAAAGTCGGAATAAAAGAATCTTTCCATTAAAAATACTTCAGAATAGTCTACCAGTAATAAGCAAGGGCTCATACCAAACCGCGAAAAAAGGGGTTGGTGGCTTTACAGAAGGCAGAGCTCCTGACAACAAATTTCCAAATATGAATTCACAAAGATAAAACTATAAATCATACTTGAAGGTACTTAACGGAATCAGGAGTTCAATTCACAGTGCCAAAAACTGGGTTAAGTATTCTTAACTTCAGATAATGTGTACGAGGAGTTATTGACTGGTAGGTACTTCAGCATTTTAACGTGAACTCTTTCAAGTGGCGTAAGGGAATAAGACCTTTCGAGAGCAAGGAAAACAAATGTGAAAATGGTCTTTGAAGGATACGCTCAAGTGGGCAGATCTGCCATCAGAAATCCTACTTCATTTCTTTCATTATTGGAAGCTTTCCTTGCTAACACTTAATTAGAAGAAATTTTTCTCAATACGATGCAAAAATAATATAATATTGTACTGTAGATGTTGCTACATTGTTTGAACGCAAATATACCGGAACGCAGACTAAAGATTTATTGGATTGGGAATGCTATAGTGAAACTTGAATTTGTTTTCTAGGATAACCAAGAACTATTAGTTAATAATAATGAAAATATTGCTTATATTTACGAAGTTAGGTGCAGTTGGAAAATGCTTACAAAGCTCTTCTGTAGTAGTTGCTGTACAATTCGTTCCGTTGTAACAATTTGTTGGTACAAACTATATTCTTATCTTACATACTTATTCAGTTTTTTGTGAAAGACTATCCCTCAAAAGTAAATGCCCTTTTTGTCGGAAAGATGGAAAAAGGGCAAAAATGAAAGAACTGACAGCACCTGGTTTTATTCCTCCGGGGACTTCCTCGCTTATTATGCTTATAGACTATAGGAGAGCAAGCTCACGAAAAGACAAAAGGCAAAAAAGAAGGAAGGTTATCAAGGTGGGAGTAATGGAAAGACGAAGGACCATGCCGCGTAGTAAATTCGAACCCCGAACCTCAAGAATGGTAGTCGGGCGCCTTTACACTTACCTACTAAGACCGGCAGTTTACTATTTATGTGGAAGTCCAAGATAATGGGTGGTGTGAATAAAAACTGAGTGCAAGTGTTCACTCCATTTTTTGGAGTGAACACTTAGTTTGGCGTGAATAAAAATAACCTTCGTTAGGTTTCGTTAAGTACTTCACTCTGTCATTTCCCCATATAGAATGAACGCTTCATTTTGATGTGAATAAAACAAAGTTTTAACGTTTGCCTGTGAGTGAACACTTGTAAGATTTGAGGCTGGTTGCCAGGACTTTTTTCATTCATGTTAATAAAATTAATTAAAAAAACTTTTAAAATAAATAGTTTTTATAAATAAAATGCACTAAAAAGTAAAAAATAATTTTTTCTTTGGCAGTGATAGGTATACAGAAGAAAAGTTTTATTGCAAAATAAGAAATGCTACAACTCAGGCTTATCTTAAAGTTTAATGTGTATTAACAATTTTAAAATTATATTCTCGTTTGACTTTAAATGTTTGAACTCTTATCAATGAATTGTTTAAATTTACAGCATTTCAAGTGCATTAACAAGAGTTTGGGCATGAGTTGCAGTTAGACAATTGTGATTATAGTTATGGATGTCCAAACTTTTATTAATGCATTTGAAATGCTGTAAATTTACACAATTCATTGATAAGAGTTCAAACATTTAAAGTCAAACGAGAGTATAATTTTAAAATTGTTCTATCACGACCAAAGAAGAAATTATTTTTTACTTTTTAATGCATTTTATTTATAAAAGTTATTTATTTAAAAAGTTTTTTTAATTTATTTTATTTTTTACTTTTTATTCACAACTATACATAACTAAGAAATTTTTAAATTGATCCATTTTAAAAAGCAGCAGGTAAGTTTCTCATGCGCTCCATTTCCTCAAGAGCATCAGTACTGCATGGTTTTTAGCCTGTTAATTGTACTACATTTATATTTTCAATTTTCGATCCGTCTAAAGATCTTAGTATACTCAGCATTACATAAATGCTTGACCTCGAAACAAAACCACCTTTTGGCCAAACTAAAACCCTCAAAAGGCAAATTTTTCCCACAGAACCATCTTTTGCCCTAACTAAATCCCCAAAAGCGGATTTGGCAGCAAAACTACCTTTTGCCCAAACTAAATCCCGCAAAGGCAAATTTTTCCCATAAAACATCATTTGTCGTAAATAAATTTTCCCCTAGTAAAACTCCATATAAATCCATCCACGTTTTCTAGCCTACTAATTTCACAAAAATGACGTTTTCCTTTAATCCCAAAATTTCCCATGAGTGAACTAAAATTTCCCATCAGTGAATAGTATTTGAATGAGAGAATTTTTATTCTCACCAAATCGAGTGTTCACTTTTAACGAATCACTCCACTCAGGAGTGTTCCCTTTAAGTGTACACTTAGTTTTTATTCACTCCACCCAATGTCAGCCTCTGGGATCACTAGGCATGTAATGGCACAAATTATAATATGCCAAATATAAATTGGCGCTTAAGAAGCAAGGCTTCGCTGTCAGTCGCTGTTGATGGTTTCCTAGGCAACCAAATACATAAGCTAATCCAATGAGCAGAACTTACTTTTAACTTACGATTCTTATGGGCTGGTTTTTTGGCAACGGACATCTTTATCTTTATTGGGTAAGATGAAAATAATGAAGACAAGATCTGACATGTGCTTCGCTGTCATTGTTGAGGGAGCAGGGCTAACAAAAACTGTCACCGACAAAGCTATGAAATGGACTGTAGAGAAAGCCATTTATAAAAGTCAGAAAAAGACGCTATTCAACAGTACAATCGTTGAAAGGCGAGAAAGGAAATTCTCAATCTAGCTCTGTAAAACTGTGATACTAGAGTAATACCGGATTTAACGAATTAGTCAGGAAACGAATGTTAGAAAACACTAAGATAGGTAGGTTTTTAGTACGCATAAAACTCGTTTCTGTTGATTGTTTCCATACTTTTGAAAGGAATAAGAGTAGTTGTTGTTATCTCCTTAAATTGGGGTGCAGTGCTTGCCTATTTTTCCAGTCGTCTGTACTACTTTTTCTAGTTCTCTCCAATTCCTTAGGCAGGGATTTCGTATATCTGGTAACATGTCATGCATCCATCTATGTATTTTAAAATTTCCAGTTTATAGGGAAGTTATTGTAATCGGTCCGAAAGTCGAAATCGTAATTTTCAAAGTATTTTCATTTTTCTAGGTCCCAATAGCATTTTAAGCATAAATTTGAGAGTAAGTATGTGGGTGTGTGTGTGCGTACTTATATGGTCATTTTTTCGTTCAAACTTTAATTTGGTGATAGTTTGAAACTGTTACTCGATAGGTCAGTTGCGGTCCCAAAACAACAACAAAAAAGTGGCCTGCCAAAACATTAGCACCAGATTTGTCCAGGCACACCAACCTATTTTTTTAACTCCCTAAGTACTACATTTTAAGAGTAATTCCAAGCTGCTACCGATAGGTCACGGAGCGCTCCCAAAAATTTTCCGGAAAATGCACATACCGAACTTGTGCACCACTTCCGCCCAGGCACACCAAGATTTTTTTTATGGTCGCTAGGAGTACTACCATTACAAAAACATTTCATCCTGTTTCTCGATAGATAAAGTTTTTTACAGCCAGCTCTCGCTCTTTTAGATCAGGACTTTTTGGACGGGGAATTGATGCGTTGATTCCAAAAACAACCTTTGTCCACTTTTTTGATTTTTCATTTTTTGGCTGCTGGCAATACTTCGAAACGAGGTCTTTAAAATGGTAAAAACGGTTCTTACAATTTCAACCTAAGTCCAGAGTTATCAATGTTGTAAAATATGGTGGTTCTACAAAAACAACCGATGAACTTATTGTTTCTACAAAAAAAACCAATGGCTACATTTTTTAGAATGAACTAAGTTACTGATTAATTTCATTTATGCATAATTCCATCCCTAATATGGCTAACTAGTGCAGTATATATTTTTAATCATGATAGTGGTAGAACGTTTTTTTATATCTCCTGAAAAATTGTAATTTTGGACAAAGGTTGTTTTTGGAATCAACGCCTCAATTGTTCTCCACGTCCTACAGTTTCTGGAAATTGAAGTTCATCCCGGAACTTCCAGTAGTTACCGAAAATTTTCGGTCAAGTCTGACGAGTCCTTTACGTTGACTACTTTTACTAATATCTCCTGAAATCGTTCTTATTTTCAAATGAAGTCATTTGCTTTTCAGTTTATCAACAGCGCTTCCCGCTTCACCACGCTCTTGTGTAGCGAACGAAGTGCGAAGGAAATATTCGTTTGCTAACGTTCAGGAAAAACAAAGTTTCTAGAAAAATATTGTGGATTTACTGTTATGGACTGTTATCGTTATTTGAGCTAGCTTCTCTCAGGATTTCTTTGGCACCAGTTCTGATATTAATAAATTTTCTACTAGTACTAAAACTAGTTGTTCTACTAGTACTAAAAAAGTTGTCGGTTTATTAATACTAGTTGAAAAGCCTGTTACGAAAATCGGTCACAAAAAAAAATAAATAAATATAATTCACGATTTGTTCGAATTTAAATTTTTTTTTATTCAAAAAAATAACTCGCAATGGCGATTTTTTGATTATACTTTGAAACATTTCCATTGTCGTTCCAGAGCGTTTAAAATTTCCCAATTTCTCTTCCATCACTTCTGGTGCTGGTTTTACATCTATTATTCTTATCTAATAAAAAAATTAAATTAACGGAGGTGGGTCAAAATTGCCCCAGCCCCGGCCCAAAGAAAAGTATCTCAGATTATCGGTTATAATGAGTATTGAAATTATGTATACTTTCTATATCGCGTAACTGTGGCTAAGGTATTTCTTTTCTAAGGCTATTTCTTTTTATTCAGGCGAAATACCTGATATCACCCTGTATTTTTGTAACGCTTTAACCTATTTTCATGAATAAGGTATAGCTTAGGTGTAAAAGTAGCTACTAAAAAAGTTCGAAATGGAGCCAATTGTATAATAGACCCACCTAAGCTTATGTCGAAAAGTACCAAATAAGGTCAATTTTAACATCAAAATTGCTTATAATTTCAAAAAAATAAGGAAAAAAATGTAGGTTAACTAAGAATTTTTTGAAAGAAAAGGTTGTTGAATGTGAAATAATAAACAATAAAAGCAAAAAACTTCAAAATAAAACTAAAAGAAACACTAAATAAAACGATTAAATCAAAATTAAAATATTGACAAAAAATATAACGTCGCAACTTGCCTCTTTAAATTCAAATCAAATAATAAATGCATTCTATCACTTTGCACTTATATCACAAGCCAAAAAACGAACGGCAGCACTTTACACAATAATACAATAATAAAAAAATGCACGCACAAAGTAAGTGAGTTTTTTTATGTCAGTTATGCCGCCAAAAATCCACACAAACGATTGTTTTCTCTGTTTCTCATTCGCTTCACTGAAACGGCATTTGTGTCAATCGTAGGCTACTCAGCTTTACGGTAATGCTCACAAAAAAACTCAAACTTTCCAACGGATTTTTCAAATACGAAAAATTATAATCGCTATAACTTTCTTATTCGTGAATCGATTTCGTTCAAATTCCTTATTACAAAACTATTCCATAATATTCATATTCTCTGAAAATCGAAATCGCTTCACGAACAAAAAAGCCTTAGCGTTTACAAACTGTTTGTTTGCATATTGCCCATAAGATAAGATTATATTATTTAATATTACGATTTTTGCTATATGCCTGGTACGCAGCTCAAACGGAGAGAAATTTTCCATATAAAATGTATGTAAAAAAACGTAAACGAAATCAATAGCGAAAAATTTATTTTGTAATTTCGTTTTGTGGTACGCAGCTCCGTAGGAATTTTGCTAGTATGCCTACTGAATCGTAGAAGGCATTGATTTTTAGTCTCCACCTGTTTCGTTATAATTTATGTGCCCGGACATATAAATGTGTATTCTCATATTCTGTCACTTAATACAAGTGGTTATTAAGAGGCGGATAAAGTATAGGAACAGGTTGCAGAATGCAGGATGGAGATGAAAAAATCAAAAAACACTTTCACCATTGCTTACGAGTTTTCTCAACCCACTTGCACGCCAAAATGACACATAACCCCGCCAACTGTTCCATTTTTCTCAGCTGTTTACTATTTCTCCACACTAATCTACACGGAATTTTAAAAAAATAGAAATAAATTATTAATCTCCAGCGAAAAATTCCGTTTGAGCTGCGTACCGGGCAATACCCAGGAGTTGAGTTAGTTTGAAGAACCAGATCTGATTTTTTCGTTACAATTTGTTGTTATTATTGTCCATTTATTATTAAAATATGCATTCATAATATTCAGCATTCATCATACTGAGAAGTTAGATGGTGTGGACCGGAAGGGTCACACCCACAACCCAACTAGTTCGAATTTAACTTGAACGACATAACTTGAAAAATGATGAAGCTCCGAACCGAGCCCACCAAAAATACCTTGACTTATAGAACTACCCTTATATCGCTTCAAATCTTTCGATATTCTAGCTTAACCCTCATTTACAGTATACCCCTAAATAACAAAAAATTTTTACTTCGCCCCTGCAATTAACACAGTTAAAGTTACATATATCTCTCGATGGACTTTCAAAAGATTTATTTACGTGATTTTCAAGCAATTAGCTATTAACTGATTTAATAGAAAATTCAACAACAATATTTATTCTTTGCTGCTTGATTATTACCTTAATTAACAAAATTGCTGTTTTAGTTTAATGAATAATTTGTAGAAAACATGGGAAGCATCTGCAAGCTGTTTTTTTTGTAAAAAGTTAATGGTGTTTATCTCTTGATCTTATCTGTATTGAGTTATTTACCGATATGAAAAAAACAAAAATACTATGAATTTTAGAAGTAGGCAATCGAACCTATGTGTATGTGTAGTAAAGTTTGCGACAATATTAAATCTAATATTTTAACTAAAAATAACGCAAGGTTTTCGTGTTGAAAGAAACATTCAAATAAACGCAGATGGAGTTATCTTAATAAAGGGATCATAAAATCATGTTATGCTATTTATTTGTCATAGCATTCACTGAAACCTGGCTCCATGAAGGCATTCTTAATGCTGAACTCTTTGATTCCTCCTACCAAGTGTTTCGGAGGGATCCTTTCACTGACTCGGAAGCTCGCGCGGGTGGCGTACTTCTTGCTTGCAGTAGCCATCTAATTTGTAACCCAATCTCGCTTCCTAGTTTCTCCAACCACCTTGACGTAGAGCTTGTCGCTCTCAAAATTTCCTTTTCTAAATCGAATCTCTTCCTGCTGTGCTGCTATATCCCACCAGATATGATAAGCACACTTGACGATGGAGGTAAAAACCTTTATGATATTCTCATCTCTTGTGTTGATCACATCCAGTGTATGAGCTGTTTTAGACGGTGCGCTTCAGCGCATGTGCCTCACGAACGTTTGGAGATGAAGGGAGGAGTGGGAATGAAGAGAGGTACCACCCCACTTCTCCCTTTATCCACAAAGTTCGTGAGGCACATGCGCTGGAGCGCACCGTCTAAACCGGCTCTATGATGAACACCGGCGATGAGCTACTGCTCCTAGGCGATTTCAACTTACCCAACATTCAGTGGGTATATGTCGAAGATGACGAAAACTACCTCCCTGAAGGGAACCTTAATCTTAAAGAGTCCTGTTTTCTCAATTCCCCATTCTCACTCGGCTTGAACCAAATGAGTGGGGTGACTAATGTGTTGGGGAGGCAACATGACTATTGAACCCAGTCCAATAGTCATGTTGTCTGTTGACCAGTGGCGTGGCGTGCTTTGAATGGGAAGGGATGCAATGTTGCAAAATTTTTTGGTAGTACATTTACAGCCAACATTGATGTATATGTTATTTTAATATACTATGCATTACTAAAACCTCTCTCGTCTGCTGCTTTTTATGCACCCAGGGACCACGATCGAGGACGTGAGAGTAGGCACGCTGATTTATTCTGCAGCGTTTTGGCCCCCATATTACCATATTAAAACTATTGTAAGTTATAAAAATAAATCAAATGATTACAAAAATAAATCTAGTTCAAATAATTATTATTAAATTTAAAAGAAAAATTATTTTTTAATATGGTAATATTTCCACAAATCTACTGATCAAACATATATAATAAATAAAACAAAAAACATAATAACATAAAATAATTTTCAATTAATAACAAATAATTTTAAAGCGCAATTAAATCTTTCTCCTATCATGCAGTTTAACGTTTTCGAAAGCCTTTCAAGAAAAACATTGTCAATTTAAAATTTTGGTTTTAATTCAATTCTTCTTTCCTTAACTGCAAATTCATCAATAATTTCATTATAAAAGTCTTCGTAGGAAAGAAGAGTTTTAAGCATACTTTTTTCAATAGTTAATAACGCTAAACCGCTTAATCGCTCTTCCGATGTAGCATTTCTAGAAAATGTCAATATTCTTTTAAGTGTAGAAAAACTCCGTTCCGCGGACGCACTAGTGACCGGCAATGTCAAAATAAGTTTTAAAAGTTTAAAACTTTGAATAAAACTATCACGTAAATTATTGTGAAGAAAGAATTGAAATATTTCTTGAAAGGCTTTACCTTTAAGGTCCTCATCAGAAAAAAGCACAGTGAGTTCAGTTTTTAAGGAAGTTTTATCGAAAAACTGAGGGTACGTTTCATCAAGATTTTGAAGTAAATCATCGGGGAGTTTATTTGCGTAATTTCGAAATTTCGAGGTATCAAAGAGTTCTAGAAATCTTAGTTGATTTAAAGATGAAAACCGTGTTACGATTTCTTGATTAAGCATATCAATAATTTCAGCAAACAAGCGCTTAAAGCTTAATTCAATATTTTCGGAACCATCTACTGAACATCGTAGGCGCTTGCGTTGTGGTGTTAATTCACATATTAAGGAAGTTTCATTCCAAACGTTGGTGAAATTGTTTCTTAGATTTTGAAGCTGGGTCTGAAAATCTCTTATTTTTTTAGTGCAAAAGCTTATGTCGCTTTGTTTGGATTGGAAAATTTCAAAAAGGATATCGGTTTGGGGAAAAATTTTTGAAAACATTTTCAGCAGAAATATAAACTGAAAATCATTTAGGAGTACGGAGAGACCTCGAGCACTGTTAACAGTTTCGGCATCCCAAATATCTTCCTCATTATCCGTTATATATTCAAAAAGAGTATTAAGATTATCTAAATTATCATGAATAGATAGAATAAGTCTACCATTGAAATTCCAGCGAGTGTGAGCTACTTTTGGAAGTCTTCGCTTTAAAAACAAGTCGAGAACAGCGGTTCTTTTAGTTGAGTGACTAAAGAAATTTGAGAAACCTGTGATTGACTGAAAGAAGATTCGGCACTCACGAACCTTGTCACATGATTTCGATAAAACAAGATTTAAGCGATGAGCAAAGCAGTGTACAAAAAGAGCATTTGGATAAGTTTCTTTAACCCGGGTTTGAAGACCACTAACTTCACCCGCCATAACTGAAGCTCCGTCATAGCTTTGGCAAATTAACTTGGGGCCACATGCGAAATTATGCATAATATGAACTACATGTTCATGCAAACGAACTGCTCTTCTATCATCGGAGATATTTTTAAAACTAATGAATGTTTCTTTCGTCTCACCAGAGGAAGAAATGTATCTCAGAGTGGTTGATAACATAGATCGACAAGAAATATCCGTGGTTTCATCACAAATAATTGCGACAAACTCAGAATTTTGGATTTCAGAAGTAATTTTTCTTGTAAGAGTGGAGGAAATAGCCATTATTAAATCATTTTGAATATTATTTGATAATCCAGAAAATACTGAAGCTGTCTCTAAATGATTTTTAAGTTCTGTATTATGTTTGGCCAAAAGTGAAATTAATTCAACATAATTTCCCCGATTAACAGAATCCGGACCCTCGTGGTGTCCGCGAAAGGCTTGCTCCTGGCATGCCAAGTGGCAAACAACATCTATAAAAATTTTAATAATTTTCCGGTTCTTTTTAACTAACTCATTGTGCTTTATAATTGAGGATTTATAATGAGTGTCTACTAGATTTTCAATCCTTTGGCCTGTACCGAATTTAGAAAGAGCTAAAACCGATTTTAAATGCTCGGAGGATTTTTTGCCATGCCTATCAACAGCTTTATGAAAATTATTTAAATCATTATATCCCGAACACCGCCAAACGTTCTTTTCAGTTGAAAATAAAATGCAAGGCCAACAAAAAAATTTTTGCTTATTTTGACAACCGGTAAGCCAATTCGCGCTATCGTATAATTTAATAGAAAAATGCCTAGTGCATGTTTTATTTTCAGTTAAAATATTTAATATGGGTTTCGGTCCCCCATTTTCAATAATGGATTTCTTTTCCGTAAACGAACGCGAGCCAAAGGATTGCTGCAATAAATCGTCAATTACACAAAAATGCTCATCACCCATGATATTTATTAAAGTAATAACAAATCAAAAAAAAACTAACACAAATAATATAATTCTCCAAATTTCTTTTAAAATCTACCTTTTAAAACAAAGCACTATTTTGAACACACAAAACAAATCGCACAAACTAAATTGCATGCAAAACAATTTTCTATATAAACAAACCAAAGAAAAAACTAACACAAACAATATATTTCTCCAAATTTATTTTCAAATTTACCTTTTAAAACTACTATTAAAAAAAGCACTATTTTGTACATACAAAACAAATCGCACAAACTAAATTGCATCCAAAACAATTCTATATTTTCTAATTAATTAAATGAATTACAGCGTTTTACTATGTCCTACAATTAAGCCATTCATTGTACAAATTCATTTCCATATATTCATTGCATTGAGAAATGAATTCCCTGAAATCTTATTGGGAAACTTCTCTCCGCTCTCACCCAACAAAAATATACTCACTTCGTATGGATGCAAAATCTGAATTGCTTCCCTTGGCTCTGGTCACAGGAACAAACCTTAGTTGTGACTTCCCATCTCCACTTCCCTCTTCATCAACAAGTTCGTACCGAAGTACGTTCCAACGGACAGTCAAGGGAAGCAATTCAAATTCAGCTTCTCGAAGTCCGGTGGCATGTTGCTTTGCGTATATAGAATGGTTCAGAGAGAAGGAGGAGAGAACTTTCGCTCATGGACACAACATAAAATATTGGTTGAAGCAATTTGCTTCCATTTAATTTTTCATTCTCAAAATGAATGAATGCATGAATTTTTCCCTAACAGTGGAGGCTAGAAAAATGGCAAGGAATAATAAAAAGTTAATCTCAGAATGTAAAAATAAAATAATTTTTTTGTAAAAGCAAAGAATAATTAATTATTGATAATTTATGAATTTTTATTTTTATTTTTTAAGAAATTGTAAGGGATGCAATGCATCCCTTGCTTCCAAAGACGCCACGCCACTGAGTGTTGACAATTACCATCCTCCTCTCTTGCTCAATTATTGCTTCAATTCTGAGAATAATTCTTGTCCGGAGGTGGTATCCCATGGCTTTAACTTCAAAAAGGCTAATTTTAATGAGCTGTCATCTAAACTTGCCTTGATTAATTTCAACAGTTTACTTTCTGCAAATGAGTTGGATGACGACGTGGAACGATTTTATGGCGTACTGTACGAAGCCCTGGTTTCTTGTATACCTTATGAGCCTCAAAAATTACCCAGTTCATCTCTACCTTGGTTCAATAATGAGCTCAAGCATTTGAAAAATCAGAAGAACCGACTCTGGAAAACCTATTTAAAGAGAAAGGATACTCCGAGTCTCAATTCATTTGTAAATTGCTACAACCGATTTCGCTCACTCTCTTCTGCTCTGTATCGTGAATTGTAATACCTTTGCACTTTCCTGGAGCAGCCCTAAGGCATTAACTCCTATGGAGCAGCTATACTAGCGTTTACTCCGCATTATAATGGACCAGCTCTAAAGCTTAACTCCTGGGGTATTCTAAGGAAGTCTTGGCTTCCCACTCAAACGTCTGTTTATCAACGACTGACTTTTAATTAATCAATTTACTCTATTTATACAAAATTATCTTATATATCTAAGTATAATTATCATTATTCCCACTTTAGGTAAATTGCCATGGGTCAGCAATTTGTACGCACCGGGCCTCAAGAATTTGATGCACCCGTCTGACCTATTTTCATTTTTACTCGATCGGGGAAAAATTTCAACGTTAGGTCTGCATGAATTTGTTAAAATAAAAGCTCGCGCGTGTGACCCATTAAAGAATTTACCTAAGGTGGAAAAATGTGATTTTGGAAATATGAAAATTTATTATGGGAAAGAGAGTATCACACCTTCCCCCTCAAAGAAAAAAAAAATGTTATATATTTTTTTTTTGGATATGTTCTACATACATATGTATCCTACGTTACTTATGAATTTATAGTTAATTATAGCTACTTTAATTTCAGTATTTATATTATTTATTTTTTTTTTGATTTCTAAATATGATTTAGGTATATAATGTATAGCTAGTTATAAATTGCAATTTATTATAAATGTACCTTTATCTTTTAATTTTTCTTAACCTATTCTTGTGTACTGTCATTAACTTTTTATTTTTATCCTCTATAGTACAGTTTGCTTTATCTATTGACTTAACTTTGTAGGGTCCGCTGAATAGAGGGTCTAGCTTTCTTCTATTTTGTACTGATAATAGGACCTTGTCACCTACTTTTAGCAATATCGGCCTGCAATCCAGATCACTGGCTTGTTTTCTATGTCCTTTAGACGATTCCAGGTGCTGTTTTGCTTTAATTATTGCTTGCTGCAGTCAATTTTTGTTTTGTCTTCAATATATTTTTGTGGTTTGTATATCTTTATATTTATAGTTTTTAGTACTCTATTACCGAGGCTTTTAAATGCGGTTATATTAATCATTGTAAATATTTCACTTTCTGCAGAAAGTTTCAGAATCTTATTCTGATATTGCTTATTTTTATAACTTTCCAATATTTCGAATTCCTGCTCTAGTGCTGGTTCTACTGATTGGTTATAGTTTATATTTATATACCGCTTATATAATATTTCATATTTGTGCACTATATTTATTTCTATTCTTGATTGCCTTTTATTTTTGGTAATAGTTTTAAATAGTAGTTTAGGTACTTGAGCTACTTCTGAGGGAGATAATACTTCCAATATGCGCAGTTGATCAGGCTGCGTGGTTGCGTATGTATTATCCAAGTTATCTTCTGTTGGTGTTGGCCTCGTGCGTCTTGTCCACTGCTATCGCCTTTGCCGCTATTTCTGGGAGCGTGTTTAGATTGCTAGCCTTTAATATAAGCGATGTTTCAGAGTTTGCTAGATTGTCTGCGAAATATTGTATTGAAAATTTTTCAGACAATTTTTCTGCTGTTTCGCCCGTAGCAACTTTTTCTGCTATGAAAGCTCTTGTTAATTGTCCTGAGAGGTTTTCCATTTGTGCTGTGAAGTCGGTTAATTTTTTACTACCTTGTTTACACGATCTTAGTTGTGCTCGCAGTGCATCTGATGATAGTTTTGCTGAAAATTTTACTCTAAGTTTCGTTACTATTTGATTTATTGTGTTCATCTCAGCCGTTATGGTGTATTTGGCTTTGCCGGTAATGCGGGTTTTGATAAATTTTATCATAATATTTTTATGATCCGTTGGAGTTAACTCATTCAGGAGTTCTATTGATTCGATGAAGGCTTCAGTTTCTTCTGGGTTTCCATTGTATGTTTGTACCAGGGCCGTAGCCGTTTTTATATCAAATGACATCGTTTCTGTTTGTTGTGCCCTTATGTGTTCTAGGATATTTCGTGTTAACCTTTTAATTTCCTGGTAGATTGGTTTTATTTTAAGTGCAGTTTCCACGTCTGTTTTTCCCCCAGCAAGTGCTTTAGCTTTGCTAAATAGGTTATTAACTACAGCTTCCTTCTGCTGTAGGGTTTTCTCTGTATATGGACGGTTTATACTTTTATTGAAGTTTGAAAGGATGCTCTCAAGTTCTGCTTTAATCACGGGAAGTGTATCCATTTAGTTAGACATTTAATTGTGCGGGTGTGCTAAGGTACTTCTTTCTTAAACCTCTTCGATGATCCTTATAAAGGTTGTATGCCAATTCGATAATCTTGATTGCAACCAGTATTGCTAAAAGAATTGTAATTTCTTGGTTTTCGATAGCGATTGTATCTTCGATAACAAGATTATTAATAACTTCGCCGTTATTATCATTGGTTTTGGATTGTTTTTTTCCCATTATAGATTTTTATGCATTAAGAGTGAAAAGAAAAATTGTTTTTATTGTTTAATTATATAAAAAAAAATTTTGTATGTTTCTCTCCGCGAAGTTTTTCTTTGAAGATTTCTCTGTCACGGTCGCCATGTAATACCTTTGCACTTTCCTGGAGCAGCCCTAAGGCATTAACTCCTATGGAGCAGCTATACTAGGGTTTACTCCGCATTATAATGGAGCAGCTCTAAAGCTTAACTCCTGGGGTATTCTAAGGAAGTCTTGGCTTCCCACTCAAACGTCTGTTTATCAACGACTGACTTTTAATTAATCAATTTACTCTATTTATACAAAATTATCTTATACATCTAAGTATAATTATCATTATTCCCACTTTAGGTAAATTGAAATGGGTCAGCAATTTGTACGCACCGGGCCTCAAGAATTTGATGCACCCGTCTGACCTATTTTCATTTTTACTCGATCGGGGAAAAATTGCAACGTTCGGTCTGCATGAATTTGTTAAAATAAAAGCTCGCGCGTGTGACCCATTAAAGAATTTACCTAAGGTGGAAAAATGTGATTTTGGAAATATGAAAATGTATTATGGGAAAGAGTGTATCACAATCTTACCTGTATGAGCGATAAAGTGTTTACCGATCCGAGAAATTTCTTTAAATTCGTCAACTCTAAGAAAAAGGTTGATAACTACCCGAATACCATGCAGCACACGAACTCGTCTAGTAGTGAGTCGCCTGAGATTTGCAACATGTTTGCGTCATTCTTTCGTCAATCTTTTTTACCTTCTGACTTTCAGCCTAATGACAATAATTTCCGTCACATATTTACTAACCGTGAGGCTAGTATTTTACCTCTCTCAATTACCAGTGCTGATATCGTCAAACATATAAACGAACTCCCATTTGACTTCACCTCTGGCCCCGACGGTATTCCTCCTGCTGTCCTTAAGTCCTGTGCAGAGGTTCTCCAGTCTCCTCTGAAAATCCTATTTCAAAAATCCCTTGACAAAGGGTACTTCCCTACTCTTTGGAAGAATTCGTTCATAATCCCTATTCACAAGAGTGGTAGCAAGAACGAAATATCGAATTATAGACCAGTTGCAAAGTTATCTGTCATTCCGAAACTCTTTGAATCGATTATCTATTCTGCAATCGCGCCTATCTGCAAGAGGTTGGTATCAACAAACCAACACGGCTTTCTTGCGGCTCGTTCCACTACCACCAATCTTCTTGAGTTCACTTCTCATGCTGTCGAGGGCTTCGTTTCCGGTTGCCAGACTGATTGTGTTTGCACTGATTTTAGTAAGGCATTTGACAAGCTCTCCCACTCCATTATACTTCTTAAAATAAGGATGTTAGGCTTTCCACGATCCCTTCTAGCATGGTTCCAGTCTTACTTAGCTGACAGGACCTACCAAGTTCTTTTTCGTGGATCCAAATCGGTAACCATTGAAGCGTCATGCGGTGTTCCTCAAGGAAGTCATCTTGGTCCCCTGCTCTTTATCCTATCAATTGATGACATTGTTCCCTTGCTAAGACACTGTAGAATCTTGATTTACGCTGATGACATCAAATTGTGTCGATCGAGGATTGCAAACTTTTGCAAGCTGACCTTGACACCTTTTACTCTTGGTGTGTGAACAACAACCTGGTTCTCAATATTAGTAAATGTGAAACCATGACTTTTGGGAGAGGTCGTAGTCCTACAATTTTTAACTACACCTTTTCTAACGAGAGTGTCCGTCGTGTTAATTTTGTAAAAGATCTCGGGATTAGATTTGATAGTAAACTCGATTTTTCTGCCCACATTAACTATATTGCTTCCAAAGGTAGTTTAGTCCTGGGTTTTATAAAAAGGTGGTCTAAAGAATTTAATAACCCCTTGATTACTAAACACCTTTATATCTCTCTTGTCAGACCATTACTCGAGTATGGGTCCCAGGTTTGGTCTCCTCACTACTCTTCGCACGTTGGAAGAATTGAGTCAGTTCAAAGGAGGTTCGTTCGATTCGCACTGAATCATCTTCCTTGGGATAACCCAATAGTTCTTCCACCATATGATTCTCGGCTTAAGTTACTCAACTTAAGCTCTCTTTGCAGGCGTCGTGAGGTAGCCGATGTTGTATTTGTTCATCAGCTCCTTAATGGAAAGGTCGACTCAGGTTTTCTGAGTCGCCGTACATCGTTTAGAGAGAGTGGATACAATTTGAGAGGGCCACCTCTCTTACACACCAACTCCTCTAACACGAATTACGGCAGATTCGAGCCTGTTAATCGCATGTTCATTAATGTGAATAAAAATATTGATGTTTTTAGCGTGAGCATTAGTAAGGACGTCCTTAAAAGGAGCATTTTCAATCTCACTTGACTGACTTTTCTTGCACGCTTCTTTGTGTATTGCATTTCTTACTGTTTTAAGTTATATGTTTTTAACATTTTTTTTGTTTGCATGTCTTAGCTGAGCCACTGTGCAGTGGTAAATGTGACCGCGTTTGTGTGCAAGGACCGGACCGGCTTGGTACCGGAGTGCCGGGGAGGGTCGAGAAGGAGCCTGCATTTTCGATCGCATGCTCGTTATGTGGTGTTTTCTCTTCTTATACCTTTTTTGGTGCTTTCGGCTGGTTCGGTCCCTGCACATAGGCGTGGCCCGTTTCTCACCCCAGCTGAGAAGTGTACCTTCTGAGCTAGAAGGATAAACTCTATTATTATTATATGGTTTTGTAGCTGGTATATAAATAATACTAGAAGAGCCTTGCACAATTTGCACATAAATTGATAAGAAAGAGAGCAGTAGTTCCTCCAACTGCACGGTAGATACGTTCTACAAAGCAGCGCGCAAACCGAAACCGCGCACTATGAATCCTGCTTTGTATGGATTGTGGGGTTCGGTTCCAGATATAATACCCGGGACAGACTAGCACCATTAATGACGAATATGACGTCAGAATGACGTAGACTCCATTTTACTTCCATATCTTTTGTATGGGTCTACGTCATTCTGACGTCATATTCGTCATTAATGGTGCTAGTCTGTCCCGGGTATTAGACAAAATATAAAAAAGCAGGCAATGCATATTTAAATATTACAAAAACTTAAAGCATATAAATTATACATTAAAATTATAAAAAACAGCCTTTAATTCAATGAATATACAGGGTGTCTTGCATAAAGTTACAAAACGGCCGGCTGTGGATAGGTTTTGAATAGACAGACAAAAAATCGTTTGGGTGGAGGGGGAGGGGTGAAATCGTAACGGTTTAGCCGCTAGGGCGTTTTGAAGTTTTTTTAGAGTTTTACATATCACCCTGTATATTTTTGTAACCCTATGAACTATTTTCATAAATAAGTTATCAGTCTACGCAGAATACTCCCACCTATCTAAAACTGTAAAAATCAAGGTTTTTCCTATCAACTTCCAGAGTAATGAGTCATTAAAATTTCGGTTTTTTAACTAAAATTTCAACTAAAACCACCTTTTTCTCCATAAAATACCTAGTTAACTAATATTGTTTTTGCAAAATTGGAAAGCTTTGACAATTTCCTAGGAATAATGTCTGGACAATTTTTATCATACGGCTTTTATTTTTGGAGTTCTAAGCAATCTTAATGCTAAAATTGGGTCTATTTCGTACTTTTTTAGTACTTTTTCACGTAAGCTTTGCCAAAAATTACCAAATAAGCACCAAACAAGGCAAATTTTAACATCAAACTTGCTAATAACTTCAAAAGTAGAGGCCGTAGCATAAAAATTGTCTGGACATTATTCATAGGAAATTGCCCAAGCTTTCCAATTTTGCAAAAAAAAATCAGTTAACTACGTATTTTTTGGAGAAAAAGGTGGTTTTAGTACCCTGTATTTTAGCTTTAAAAACAGTCAGTGTCAAAAGTTTGTATACACCGGACATTTATTACTTCTGCCCCCCCCCCCAAAGTAACAAATAATAACGGAAATTATAATAATAAAGGGAAAAAAAGGTAGGTAGTTCAAGTATGATGCATTGGGAAAGAGGAAATGTACTAAAAAAGGAGTCAAAAGTTTGTATACACACAGAAAATAACCAATTGCTCTTCTACGTATACAGGGAGTCCCGTCACAGCTTTTACAATGGGTAATGTGGTAGATAGTATACAAAAAATGATCAACAAAAAACACAAAAAAGGTGGTCTGTCTCTGCCCGTATTCGAGATAGGGCGTTTTCAATTTTTGGATAAAAAAGTTTAGTTTAGTGAGTTAGAATAAAAATGTAACGAAACAACGGTATATTTCCATGAATAGGGTATTTTTTTATCCTAAGAAATGCGGCTTTCATTTTATTAATAAAACAAAAATATAGTTTAAAAAAACTAAAAAATAAGCTTCTATTTTTTAAGTAAAAAATAGTTTTGATTGTAAAGTTTTTATTACTCCAGCCAGTATATGGAAAAAACCTACCTTTCGGAATGTAAAAACACGCCGAACTCTTTACCTATATTCTTATATTATTAACACGGTTAAGGTCCTTGTTTTGAACCTTTTTAACATCCTCAAAAGTTACCTGAAAATATCTTGGAACACACCAAGATTCTATCTGGCTTGGTTTTTTTGCTAGCTAGCAGGCTCTGCTCTTATGTGCAACAACCTGCAACACCTCCTCATCCTTGTTGGCGAACGATGTTAAACGAACGGCTGTCCCATCACTTATCATCCTAGGGTTGTTCTAACTGAGCATCTGCGATGATCACATAGATGATACAAATCGCCTAACAAACATAGGTATCCAAATTCTCTGTTCAGCCAAAAGCTCAGGCTACAATCTGACACTCCAGTATTCGCCCTGGCCTCGAAAACAGCTCATAAATTTGGGCTGTGTCGCCTCCGAAACCGCATGGGTCAACATCGTACAAAACCGCGTTCCAATAACCATCGGTGGCCGCCCTTTGAGCCTGTTCCACTGAAATGACCGCCCTGCTCCCTGCACGGCAATGTTTTTGCCGCAACACAGGACTGGCCCACCATCATACCCTGCAGTTTCCCTTTGCGCCCGCACTACAGTCTAGAAGATTGTTTATAAATACAAATAACTCGACTGTGGAACAATCTTTCGCACCCAGCATTTCCGAACTCGCACAACCAAAATTCAAGAAATCAAAAGAGCAATTCATCGCATTTTCTTCAAGCACCTTAGAGATTAAGATTTATTTATCCTATGATATATTCCTTCTTCCGAACTAAGCTTTCTACATAAAAAATTAGTCTAGTGGAACTAAACAGAATTTTTAAAGTATGGATTAATCCTACCTGACCAAAATATGATGTTATTCCTTAACTAAACTGTGATACGGAAAAGGTTTAACTGTTTTGATGCTATAAAAGATGCGACCTGAATATTACTGCAAATAATCCTTTTTTATCGTTGAAGATTTTGGAATTTCTGAGTGAAATATCATGATTTTTTTTATCCGACAAGGACAATAAATTAAAGTGAGAAACTGCGGAACAATTCTGTAATGGTGTACTTCCCCACAAGCGATGTAATTTATATTTCAATGCCTTTCGTAGATTCGTAGTTATTAGCTATCGTCAAAGCAGAAACTGTGAAACGTATTTGCAGCTCTCTATTTTGCATTTGAAACTCCTCTGATGACAAATGCACGGCCATCCGGTGTCTTTCCGGTAAAAACTTCGCTTGATACATGGGAGTTTCTAGAATGTTTTCGGCTTTTATAGTTTGTTTTCACAATGAAAACTACACAGTTGGTCAACAATGAATTAATTACTTCATTTTTTGTTTACAATCCTCATTCTCATGTTATTGCAGCTTTGTTTCAAGTAATAAACTTACTTTTATGTGTCCTTTATCTAGAAAGAATTTAATACATTTTTCTAGATTAACTCAGGCATATGTTTCTTTTAGATATGATTAAAGAATTCCTGACTCTTTCTCTCTAGTGGGCCCTTCACAGTATGATTTCTAAAACTTTCTTGTTTCTATTGTCCTTTTGACATTATTTAAATTATTTGGAGCCATTTTTTTCACCATTGCCGACTTCAGAGCCACTAAAGCTTTCCTCCTTTTTGGAGTAAGCGAGGTCCTACGTTTTAGTTTTTTTCACGGCTGCCAGCTTTATTGGGTTTTTTATGGTGTTCCATTTTCCATTTTCGTTCTCTCTTAGTTCCATGCAATTCATTGGAGCGGAGAGATTTTGTAATTCAATGGAAGCTTGTTCTTAAGTTATTTTATTTGAGGAACATTAAGGAGTTTCAGATTCAAGTGCCTGCGGTTAAATTCGGTGCCCCCGTTAGGCTTCAAACTTTGTGCTTTCTTAAAAGTATTACACACTTTTGATTTAAAGGCCCTACAAATTCATTAATGGTACTACTTCTTGTTAAATCGTCGTCGTTAATTGCTACCAAACTCGATTTTGAAAGAACGTTTTATAGAAAGTTGTTAATTTGCGAAGTTTAAAGAATAATTTTCTTATTGCTTGGTGCTGTTAATATTTTGATGTCGCGGACTTTGCATGTATCACTTATATTACATCCTGCTCCAAATGGAAGAACAATGAACATAATGTATCCTGAAGCTCTCTAAGCAATCCGTTCAGAATTGATCAACAAGGTTTTTTCAATTTTTTTTTATTGGTTGTTTCCTGCTAGACCAGTGCAAATAATTTTTGGAAACAAAAAAATTATTAACAGCATGAAAAATGTTGGAAAGTGAAGGAAATATAGCGCAGCCAACCAGAAAAAGAAATTCAAGTCGATCTGAGTTACGAAGGTGAAATCGGGGGAACTTTAAGGGGTGGAAGTGGTTTTTCACGATTTTCAGCTAAACTAGACCTCTTATCGGAAAAAGTTAAATATAAAAGTTGTAGGTAATAAAAAGATCTACAACTTTTGTACAAACCATTTTTTCACATAACCTCAATTTTGCGAGGAAAATCGAAAAAACTGGTGTTTTTGTTTTTAATTTTTTCTTCCTTAAAAAAAAATTTTTTTCACGAAATTTCATGGAAACTTACCTTTTTAGGTCCCAAGCACGCTGTAATTTTTTTGAATCAAAATATTTATTTTTACATTTTATTTTGAATTTAAACCTAAAAAGAGACCTCATTTTCAGCCGAAAATGCTCATGTTCTAAAAACATTTTTTTTCCAAAAATCCAGTGGTTTTTTCTTTTGTTAGAAACTCTACTTTCAGATGGTGTAGAAAAAATTAACATGACCAATGGAAAAATTTGCCAGGAAACGCGAAAAACTTAAAAAACTTGATTTCAAAAAGTATTTTCCAATCATTGTGTGGCGCCATCTTTTAAAATAAATCGCTGAAATTTGCACGGGTTGTTGTTGAACACTTATATTTTCAAGGAAAAATTTCCGGAACTTGGTCGGTCGTTGCTGAGCGTTGTAAAATCAATTAAACTCTGAGCTCGATGCTGCGGTGCGCATTATCTAGTCTAGCGCTATAGTCCAGTCAAAATTGACGAAAAAAGCTCAAACTGGTTGCATCATGCTATACCAAAGTGGTTTTGTGGATACCTTGCCCGCACCTGCTACACACAACGACCGATTTCTTAGGCATTATCTACACTAGCCATCATCCATGGTATGCCAAATGTCAGTGTGACGTAATCCTCAAGTTATCTGATGTCTTGCCATGAGACATAAGGCGCTTACACAGAACATTTTGATTGACATTGCCCTAGATGATGGCTAGTGTAGACAGCGGGTTACTTTCATAATCCCTATAACTTGTTGTCCATTGTCGTAAGTATTATCATACAAGCTATGGCTGCCGAATAACAGGGCATCTACGGGCTGTCAACCTATTTTTTTGATGGAGTCCCCAGGATGACTTTTTCATCTCACCTGACACAGGCTTAACTTGCAATTCAACTACATCGAAAATACTCAATACCTTAAAGCCGATAACGGAACGGTTGCCCGATGACCACAAAGCTCACCTCCTCGGTTATATAGTGTTTTATATAATATTTGAAATAGATGTTATGCAAGTACGCCAAGTATAATAATTCCAAAAACAAATAATAAAATGAATGAATATGTCTAAAGTCAACCTACTGGCGACATAAATCTATATTATATTTATTAATTTAACGTACTTATTTAGATAAATTCGTAATTTTACAAGTCACTGTAACCTTTTTTGATTGCTTTCTTACTTACACATTTTTAAACTAAAACAATAGATCTATACTGTTAATTTTGGTTGCCTGCATATTCTGTAGAATTGCTCTAGCTGTAAAATTTAAGTTCTCTGTTATCCTCCGTGATACGAATATTGCAGAAATAAAGTTTGCATAATCGTAACAAGTGCGTTATTATTATTTTCTTTGCTTTCGATATTAACATTTTTTGGTTCTTCGAGCCGGATCGGGATTAATGTCTTTGTTTTAATCTCGTTTCTTGAATTTACTTATTCCGGCAAGTTAACGCGCTGTGTCTACCTCTGTATAGCCCTTTGTTCAGTTGCATAATATACCGCGTGTGTCCGACTAACGGAAAGTGGTAATATTCCGCAACATTCACTTATGTGACTTAAAAAATTAAATACTAAACTATTCTCGCGATTCGCGTTGTTTTTTATTAATTGAAGTGCGTGAACATCAGTTTATGACTGGGACTACCTACATAAAATTGCGTTCCACTTGCTTTTGTTGCATTCGCCTGTGCTGCAGTTGGAGATATCGCATGGTATCTTAGCCGATAATCAAGAGGAGCAGGAACTTCAAAATAAACAAAACCTATGGAAATCCCGTGAGTTCGTTCCATTTATTATTCTTTTACACTTTATGTACATATTGTCCAACTCTATGGACATCAGAAGCATAAACATAAATTTAATATACATGTATTCTATAATAAACCCTGCGGTTGCTAACAAATCACGTTGCTAATTAAAATTTACCAATTCTAGGCGTTCAATTAATAAAAAAGGGATACAAAAACATCGTTACATAACAACATAAACATACATTGCATAAAAGCTTTATACCAAATAGTGTTTAGGATCGAGTCAATATCGTGAACTTTGGAGCTTTGAATTAGACTTTCAAGATCGTGAACTTTCTGGACTCAAGTTCATCGAGAAACTTTGAACTTTTGCAAAACTTTAAAATAATATTTATGCAAGTGAATTCTTAACCATTATTGTTATCGTACATAACTTAAAATATTATATTCGCGAAACACTTTGGCGAACAATAAACGGTTTTTTTCTATGACAAAAAGTAGGGTACTCAATTTTACCGCGGATCTTTGAGACAAACTTTCAAGCTCGTGAACTTTCTAGACTCAAGCTTACCGCAAAACTTTGAACTTTGACAAAACTTTTAAAATATTTTTTGCAAGTGAATTTTGATTGCTTATTTTTAAAATTTATCGTACATCGTTTAAAATTTCTATTCGTGAGACAAAAGCCTTTGGCGAATCTGGTGTGCGGAATTAACTAAGTTCACAAGATTTGAAGATGGATAAACTCAAGAATAAGGTGATAGTAATGTCAGACAGAATAGCTAATTCGTAATCAGCGCCAATAAGACCGGCAAAGATAAAAGGGACGAAGCGTATCTCAAAGCACGGCTACAGCTGCTAACCGAATATTGGAAAAAATTTAGTGCAGATTACGACAAATTACTCGATAATGTTGATGAGCAAACTCCTACCACAGATGAATATTTTATCGCAGATCCCTATTCAAGCTTAGAATCTGCTTACGTTGAAGCGCTCACTTGGATTCAAAACCAGCTATTACCATTTAAAGTTCAGCGAGAGGGGACGAGCGCAAACGAGGCACAATTGTTTCACTCCACGGTCAAATCTCCTTCTTGCTCTCAAGCTCTGAAGCTTCCGAAGATAAATATACCAAATTTTGTTGGATCCTACCTAGATTGGCCCTCGTTCCATGACACCTATGAATCGCTTATCCACAATAACTCCAAATTATCGGATGTGCAGAAAATGCATTACCTCAAATCCGCTACCACTGGTGAAGCGGCCAAACTATTGAAGCATTTCGCTGTAACTAACTCCAATTATAATTCTGCGGGGAACACAATTCTGTCCAGATATGAAAATAAGCGTGTATTGGTGAACGCAAATCTTCAAGAGCTCATAACTTTGCCAAGCATGTCATCCGAAACTCCAACTGAACTTCGGCGAGTTTTGGACAGATTTAATCAAGCTGTTAGAGCTTTGGAAAATCTTTCGCGTCCGGTTAAAGATTGGGATGACTGGCTAGTATTATTTTTAACCAGTAAGTTAGACGTCGCCACTCGTAAGGGTTGGGAAACTTCGCTCCATTCATCGAAAGATATTCCGCCGCTTGCAGACATTTTTGGAAACCCGTCTACAAGCTTTGAGTGCACTTAGTGACAATAACCATGTTGGAGGTACTCATACTGTTCGAAAATCAAAATCTCATGCGCGCGCATTTAATTCGTTTGCACATTCTCGTGAACAACATTTCATTTTATTTATTTTATTGAAATTTAGAACAAAATCAATTGGAGAACGAGCCGCCTTTCTTAAGGATAAAAGTATATGCACCAACTGTCTCAGGTCAGACCATACGGTCGAGAATTGCTCTTCTACGAAGCGATGCCAAAAATGTAACGAACAACATCATACCATGATACATAATCCATTCTCTAATAACGTTGTTCACTCCATCGTACCTGCACAACCACATACTGCTGTTCCGTATACTTCTAACAACATCTCGGCTAATAGCACAATATCTCATGTATCTAATAATAATTCACAAAAGCCTCCTGTTTTACTCGCCACTGCAGTCGTACTAATCCAGTCTGTTGACGGTCGTCTATTTCGAATTCGGGCACTACTAGATCAAGGATCAGAATCCTCCTTTATTACTGAAGGCCTTGCGAAGTGTCTATGCTTACGAAAACAGAGAACCAATATTGCGGTACTAGGTGTGGGTAAATGTGATCGCGCAAACTGAGGTCACACACACACACACACAATTTTATCCAACATCGACCCATCAGTCAAATATTGCGTTCAATCCCTAGTATTACCAACCCTTACAAATCTAATTCCATCAAGGAAAATCTACCGTAAGGATTGGTCTCATATCATAGGCCTACCACTTGCTGATCCAGAGTTCGACAAGCCTTCAGGTATAGACAGGGCCGGCCTTAGCCATCTAGGCGCCCCGGGCGAGTCATGCATTTGGCGCCCTTTTATATTTCATTATAATTAAAAAAATTATTTCCAATTGTGTACCATATTTATTATTGAACTAGCAGGACCCAGCATTCGAAATTCGAGTGCCATTTTCTATATCTTTTTTGAATTTAAATGCGTCTTAATCGCGCTAGTGGTTTGAGAAATGGCTGCGTACCAAGTTCCGATGGTAATTCAGACAATGGCTGGTTTGAAACCTGTTACTCTATATGTTTCCAAATAAGAGCAACATTTGTTAAGCATTTCGGGAAAGTCGACAAAATTGATTTTAGGTGACTGAATATCTTTGCTCACAAAGTTGATTTGAAACAAAACGTCATACCATTTTATCTGAGAAACAACAAATGTAAAATCTTTTAGTTGTCCTGCCAGTGTAGCCAATTCTTGTGTCGCAGCATGGCTTTGTTTGGTAACATCGGTCAAGTAAACCAAAGCATAACTGATAACGAACCGCTTTGACGTTACCAATACGACCTTCCCAGCGCGTGTCACTTAAATTTTTCAGGGTGTATATTTGCAAATGATCTCTCAAAATTTTTCATCTATTTACTGATCCTACAAATAAATTTAACAATTTCTGCAAAATTCCGAACAGAGTAACGGATTAAACGCATGATTTTGCCGCATATCACATAATACCAAATTATAACTATGGCATTCACATGGTATAAAAAAAGTTAGCGGATTTATGCCCGTAATTCTTTTCTGTACGTCTTTATTTTTCCCCTCCATGCTCGCGCCATTAGGAGCCCATTCACTACAAGGTTTTAAGCGTTGAAACACGGCGTTCAAACAAAGATTGACAATGTGTGGTGAATTTGGTTTTCGAATTTATGATTGTCACAAGTTTGTCGCAAATATCAAAATGGTTTGATTTTTCCGTGGTTTTATCTGACAGTTCTATGCATGAACTAAAAAACTTCCCCTATGGGGATGTTTGCTTTGTTTCTGTTGTTTTTGTTAATTTTTAGTTTTGTTTGTTCATATTACAACAATTTTTTCAGTATGAATAATATTTCAATGGCTATTGGGCCAACGCACACGGCGCATAGTTATGGCACATAAAACCGGTTTTATAGAAGAGAGAGGGAAGGGAAGGAAAGAACTTAACGAAACAATTTTCACGCAAAACCAAAAGCGTAAAAACTAAACACATGCATACTATATTTTTTCCTATGTCAAATCTTCTTCTTTCTGGGCTCAGCATTTTCCCACTGAAATTCTTTAATCATTCGCTTTTTGTTCATCAACTCGGTTCAAATGGTCTGAAAATTTTGTTTTTTTTTCTGAGCATATTGATAAAAGTTATATTAAGGATTTTTTTTATTATTTCTATTTGTCAACGATATAACAAGTAATTTTCATAAGCACAAATACATTTAAAACTTGCTGTAAAGATGCAAGTTACTACACAAGATGCTATTACCCCGTCTGCGTTCCGAGGAGTGTAGTAAAACCGGTTTTATGTGCCATAACTATGATCTCGTGTGCGTTGGCCTACTGATAACAATTTATTTCTAGTTAAAGAACTCATTTCGATTTGAAATTTTAAATCAAAATGAAAACCGTAATAGTATATGGGCAAGCACAGTGTCCAACCAAGTTTGTCACAAAGACTATAGGCCCAACTATAATGCACGTAAGAAACGTACGTCACCTGGGCGGTCTTGTGGAAATTAATGTTCTCGGCTATATTGGACGTACGTCGTCCATGGTTTGTTTCGTTAAACGTAAGAATGCGAAAAGAACCGCGCTCAACGTACGTTTTGTGAAATGATTTGTCGTTAGAATGACGACAGTTGATTTTTGTTGTTGTTTGGGTTTTAAAGAAGAAAGAGTATTGAAAACAGTGTGTATTTATGCATTTTAATAATTTTAAACTTACTTAAACTTTCCGTATACACAAACCATTATACGTTTGACAAAAGTTTAATATTTACGCACGTCGGTTGACGTGCTTTTCTTACGTGCATTACAGTTGAGCCTTAAGGGGCGTGTTTGAACGCATAAAACCTTGTAGTGTATGGGCCCCTATTGTCATAACCCTGCCCTCTGCAGTCATTATATGTTCTAGAAGAAAGTCAAAATCATTTCAGCTGAGTGAAGGTGTAATTTCAAATTTATTATTTATTTACCTCAATTCCAAATATTTATAACCAAATATTAGATTTGAGTAAATATTCTCTTAATACTGTTTCAAGAGCACATTTACTTAATAGCTGCGTTCCTTTTCTGCTTATTTTTGATCGTGAGCACTTGCAGCTACTCCTGCTCTAAGATATGAGCAAAAGCACAAGCAGTCACGCAAATAACATCGCCAGAGGAAAAGTCAATTTTTTGAGTCCATTGTGAATCATTTTGAGCCTATATCTAGATAGGCTTTTGATTGTTTTGAGCTTTTTTCCTATAAAAACGTCTATAAATAAAAATAAAAATAATAAATTTATTAATAGAATAAATAAAAATATACATAACAAAACCGCATTAATTTAAATTATGTTGTAAATTATTCTAACCTTTTATTTGTATACAAATAAAGTAACATCTAAAATTTGAGCTTAGGTTTTAGTAATAAGCACAAATTTCGCGTTCCTTTTCATGAGTACTCAAAAGCAGAAATGGAACGCAGCTAATGTAAGCACTTATTTACTTGAAATTCTAAATTATTTTTCCCAGTGTAATACGAGTTGCTATTTCTCGTCTGTCGCTCAGTGCGTCTCTCTTTCGCCCTACATAAGTAAGTGAGGGATACGATAAGATAAGCAACAAAATGATAAGCCGTGGCAGACAAATTCTGAATACTCATACTCACTCCTGCAAGATAGGTTCATAAAAGTTAATACGCTGAATTTAGTTTTTATTTATATCGATAGAGATAGGTATTCAAATTAAGTGGATAAGTTAAACTGGCGCGCAGTTCCCTGTACACCGCGGCGCCCTTCAGTTGCCGGCGCCCCGGGCGGCCGCCCCGGTCGCCCACCCCTAAAGCCGGCACTGGGTATAGACCTTATACTAGGAGTCGACGTCTATACTAGAATTCTTCAAGCCGGTTTACGACGTGGACCAATTGGGGCCCCCCCGGCTCAGAAAACTACGCTTGGCCGGATCCTCTCAGGACCAATTTTTGACGTCTTACCTGAAGCCACAACAACACTTAGCTTGCATACTTCAGCCATCAGACTTAGTTCTTTACATCAACAATTTTGGGAAACAGAAGAGCCCCGAAAAGCTTCACTTCATACACCAGACGAAGCCGAATGCGAAGCTATTTTTGCAAACACTCACTACCGAGATAATCATGGAAGATATGTTGTAAAGCTCCCGTTCAAATTGGATTATTCTGCGCTTGGTAGCTCCCGCAATTTTGCTGAGTACGTTGCTTCGTATGGAGAGAAGATTCAATCAGAATCCTGCACTCTTCACGGCATATTCGGAATTTATAAATGAATATCTTTCTCTAAATCACATGGAATTAGTTCAAGATGAAACTAAAGATAATGCAAACAGCTATTACCTGCCACACCATGCTGTATTTAAACCTAATAGCTCTACAACTAACCTACGCGTCGTTTTCAACGCTTCACAGGCAACTTCCACTGGTCTCTCTCTTAATGATATGTTACATATATGTAGGACCGAAGTTACAAAATGATGGGGCTTTGATACTAACTAGATGGCGACTGTTTCCTTATGTTTATACGGCTGACATCCTTCTAGTCGATCGCTCAGATACGGACTTCCAACGTATACTATGGAGATCCTCCACAAATGAATCAGTTCAATGTTACAGACTGCTGACAGTCTCCTACGGGACCGCCTGCGCCTTATTTAGCCTACAAGCCTTTACAACAATTGGCTATTGATCACCAAGAACAATTTGTAAATGCTTCAAAAGTCCTACTTGAGAACTTTTATGTTGATGATGCTCTCTTTGGAGCCTTCAATATTAAAGATGCTACAAATCTGCAATCTGAACTTGATAGTCTACTACTACAAGGAGGATTTAAACTACGCAAATGGCTTTCGAACTCCACACAACTGCTCGATGGCATTCCACTAGAAGATCGAGAGCTAACTTCATCTGTGAAACTAGTTTCCGATTTGCAAATAAAGGCTTTGGGAATAATTTGGAGCCCCACACTTTGTTACGTCCAATTTTCGCACGTACGCCTCGGCCGCACTCAGCGTGGGGTGGAGTCCTATAAAAAATAAGGGATGAAAAATCCAAGTTAACCCTAAAGGGCGCCACGTAGTTTTAAGGTCTACGAACCTATACGAACGTGGGGCTTGAACCCACGATATCACACACAACACTCTCTTAATTAAGAATCACCAGCATTCAGTTAATTTCATTTATTATGAACTATGGCAATATGTATAAAAAAAACCAATATAATATAAAAAAAATTATAGGAAATATATATATAAAAAAATTATTTCAGAAAAAATATAATAGAAACAATATGAAACTTTAAACTTAGCTTGACTTGTTCCTTCCTCCCAATCCTGTCTCCTCGTGTCCTCTTCAACCTTGGAACAACTTTTTTCCTCACTGTCACTACTTTTCTTCACTTTCACTTTAACTGATCGATCACCGGTAAGAGAGCGAGCTCGGCAGGGGCCCAGGTTTTTATTTGGAAAAGCCCAGTATTCCGCACGTCCCTCTCATTCTTCTCCGGATGTTCACTCGTTCCTAACCCATCCTATGGAATCGGTTAGAGCGGTAGAAACCGGTTAACTATTATTAACCCAAATTGGGTGCGAAATATATATTTGGGTCTTGGGCGGCATGATGCTACACCTGGGGAAATTCATCGGTCACGCAAAATCTCGCATTCGGCGAAGAACTTGAGCCTGACAGTTCAACTGATGCTGCCGGATTCCCCAGGTTAGCTGGCATTTTCCTTAGACTTTTATTTTAATGAGCACTCCCTGACGACCGCTCCCTCCTTCGATCTCGCAGGTTGCATCTTCAATGTGAGGTTCCAGGTGAACTACCTTCGCTCGGAGGAGTCAGGATTAGGATTGTGGTGGAAGCCGCATATTATTAACTTAATGCTAACTTAATTGCTAATTTAGGCATTCGTCCTTCTTGCAGGTTGGGTTGTATGTTTCTTCTAGGTCCTCTCCTGGCCACTGATTCATATTCCTCGCCAGTCCAGTTCACGCATGCTAAATAAATAAAACTCAGGCCACCGAGGATCTCAATTTAAAAGTTCTCTAAAAAGAAGAAAGAAAATCCCTTAGCAGTATCATCCTTTGCAGACGGCACATACACAGATAAGACAGATAAGTACAACACAATTTGCTATTAAAATATACAATTAATATTCTTCCATTTTAGGAACATAACATACCTCCCTCTCCTTCGAGAGATTTCGAAGAAATCTCTAAAGGTATGAGGGTTCCTTCCATGTCGAAATTTATCCCTACAGTTCTTAGTTATTCCTAAATTCTTATATGTTTCTAAGGCACACCTACCAATTCGTACTCCAATGAATAATTTCCTGTTTCTATTTATACTTCGATATACCTGAGCTAAAATTACCCTACTATATTTTTCCCTTTTCTATTCACGAAAGGATGAATTACTAGCCTCGGCCACTTTCAAGTCTTTAGCGTGCCACACTCCAGCATCTTTACCTGTACAATCTTTCAACTGGTACGTCCACGGTGACAGCACTTTCGATATAGTAAAAGGACCGACGTATTTTGGGGCTAACTTTGCGCTGAAGTATTGCGCAGCGTTGGACAAAACGTAATTCTTGCGCAACACCGAATCATTAGGGTAAAATCTTTGGTCCCTTCTTCTTAGGTTGTAGGTGTGTCTGGTCGCTTCTGCCACTTTCATCAACCTGGCCTTGACGTCTCTTCGCACATCTCGCAACGCCCTTGCCCGCGCCTCGGGCTGGTCTTCTCCCTGACTGTCGCCTTGCGCCTCGCGCCCATACACTACCATTTCCCTACCAAAGTTTATGAAGTACGGTGTTAACTTTGTACCTTCGTGCGTACCGGTTCGGATGGCACAACCAATCTTTGCCAAGTACAAATCCCACGTCCGGTGGTTGTCAGCTACGTAAGCGCGTAACATTGTCTTGACATTCTGGTTCATTCTCTCCGTCGGGTTAGCTTGGGGATGATAGAATGCGGTATAACTGATTGTCGTGCCATATTCCGCGCTGAGTGCCTTGAACTCTTTAGATTTAAATTGCTGCCCATTATCGCATACTAAAGTTTTAGGCACTCCAAAGATCATGAACACTGATTCCTCCAAGATACGGCAGATGGGTGGGGCCGTCGCTGAACGCAAAGGGAAAAGTAAGGGGAATTTGCTGAAGTAATCCACTACCGTCAATATATACTTATATCCGCGTGTGGAACGGGGTAAGGGCCCTATCAAGTCAATACACACGCACTCCCAAGGATAGCTACTGACTGTGCGGGAAGACATCAAGCCTGCCGGCTTCTTCCGCTCAGGCTTAGTAGTCTGGCACGTCTTACATCGCCTTACATATGACGCGACGTCGGTCTTCATTTTCGGCCAGTAGAATCGCTGAGAAAGTCGGTCGTACGTCTTCTTAACCCCACCATGCCCTGCAGTTGGGAGGTCGTGGGCTTCCAGCAAGGCGCTTTTCCTATCCGCTTTCGGCAACACCCTTTTCCAGTCGAACTCTTCGCAAGCCAATTCCGGATACTTAGGTCGTACGTGCTTCCAGAGACTGCCAAGGCTAAGCTTCCAATTAGGGAAACGTTCAGGGTTCTTCCGTACCCGTTCCATCATGCGTTCGCACCAGGGATCCTTGAGTGATGTCGATGTGTCGTCGTGGAGACAATCTACGACTGGAACTGATCTTGATAATAAATCTGGAAGTAGATGTTCTTTGCCTTTCCGATGTATAATATTAAAATCGTATTGTTGCAGCCTGATGGCCCATCGGGCTAGACGGCCCGTGGGATCCTTCAGGTTATGAAGCCAGATTAATGATGCGTGGTCTGTAACGACGGTGAAGCTCGTTCCTTCAATATACGGCCGCAACTTTTCTATCGCCCACAGTACTGCAAGACACTCGCGCTCCGTAGTTGAATAATTCCGTTCTGCTCGATTCAACGACCTGCTTAGGTAAGCGATTACTTTTTCCTGTTCCTCGATATGCTGTGTGAGGACTGCGCCTAAGCCATAGCCAGAGGCATCGGTATGTATCACAAAAGGGTATTCGAAGTTTGGGCAATTGAGGATGGGTGCACTAACTAAGTGGTCCTTTGCCTTCCGAAAGGCTTCTTCACACTGTGGTGACCACACGAACTTAGTCCTCTTTTTCAGCAACCCCGTGATTGGCGCAATTAAGGTGGCGAAGTTAGGGACGAATCGTCTATGCCAAGATATTGTACCTATGAACTTCCGTACTTCGGAAACTGACCGAGGGGCTGCGATAGCAAGTATCCCCTGTACCTTTTCTGGATCAACCTGCAGTCCATTCTCTCCTACCACGTATCCCAGATATTTTAATTCCTCCCTGCAGAATTCGCATTTGTCGAAGTTGATGACAAGGCCTGCTTCGCAAATTTTGTCCAAGACTTCCTTCAGCACCTTCTTGTGTTCCTCGAATGATTGGGTTACAATAATGACGTCGTCCAGGTATACAAATACTTTATCATCTAGTGTTCCGGACAGCACTCTGTCGATTAGACGTTGCCATGTTGCGGGTGAGTTGGTTAATCCGAAGGGCATCCTATTGAAGTGAAACAACCCCCGGCCCGGGATGGTGAAGGCGGTGTATTGTTTGGACTTCGCTTCCATCGGAACTTGCCAGAAAGCCGACTTTATATCCAGCGACGATAGGTACTTGGCGTCGCGTAATTTATCCAACGTGGCCGAGACGAAAGGCAAGGGGTAAGCATCCTTCTTCGTTGCTTTGTTCAGTTTCCGGAAGTCAACGCAAAAACGATACTTCCCGTCCTTTTTCTTGACCAGCACCACCGGCGAGGCCCATGCGCTGTTGGAAGGTTCCACCACTCCCGCCTGCAACATCTCTTCTAATTGCTCGTTCACAACCTTCTGCATAGCAGGCGAAATGGGGTAATACCGTTGCTTGATGGGTGGCGACTCCGTTTCGATCGCGTGTTCCACAATATTTGTGCATCCCAGCTTCGTCCCCATTTTCTGCTTTACCTCCTCGATAACCTCTTCCAATTCCTTTCGTTGTCTCTCCGGAAGTTTTGACTTGCTCTCCAAGGCGTGTACTCGGACCTCTGTGACCTCTTCCCTAAACTGCCAGCTGTCTTCGCCGAAATCTACCACAATCTTCATCTCCCTGCAGAAATCTATCCCCAAAATAATCTTATGCGGCAACTCCGGAACTATCAGGACTTCCTTTATCTTAACTTTCCCTTCTACGCCGATTGGTACATCAATTTTTCCTAACACCTCAACAGTCCTTCCGTCGGCTACATTAATCACCTTCCTCGCTGTGATGGTTGTCCTCAACTTCATTTTCTTCAACAGCTCCCAACCAGGCCCACCGATGACGGTCGTTGTTGATCCTGAGTCGAGTAACCCACGAAATTCCACGCCAAGGATTTCCACTGAAAGATGAGGTCGCACATCGTCTTCCTGACCACAGAAAACATAATCCACTTGTTCGTGTCGTGCTACCTCTATTACCTCCCCTTTAGCAGAATGGTCCGGTCGCTGAGGCTTGGCCGGATCCTCGCTGGTTACGGCTCTCTGCGGATTACCCGGCTCGCCGTCTAGGCTCGGGCTCCCTGATCGTTTCCCGATCCTTGTGTCTGCTGTTGTTCTCTTGGACCGGAGCTTGTTGGCCTTTCGCGACATCTGGTACACTGCGAGCGGACCGTCCCTGGAGCTCCACAACCAAAACATCTCAAAACTCTGCAATTCCTGGCGAAGTGTCCCATGCGTCCACAACGGAAGCACCTCCTCTCATTATCTGCCGTACTCGTCCTGCTGGGTTGGCTGGGGTCGTTCATTGCGGCTAACACTTGGGGCCCCGCATCGAGATACGCCAAGTCTGGCTCCAATAACGTGTGGCTGCGCCTAGTTGGGGGAGGGATAAAAGCTTCAGCTGATGATCTGATGGCTTCCAACTTCCGCCCCAATTCTACCATTTCCGTTAACGTCTCAATCTCCTGCAAGCCCAGTTGCGTCTGGTAGAAGGGATGGATGGTTCTCCTAAGAATCCTTAATTGTTCCTTCTCCGAGAGAGACTCGTTCAGCCGAGCAAACATATTCTTCATCGTGGCCACGTATATTCCCATCGATTCGTCCTTCCCCTGGGTCCTTCTACGTATTTCTTCCAGAAGTCTCTCGTCATAATCCGGCGGCAGGAACTCTTTCCTCAGCTCCTTGACCAGGTCATTCCAAGAATGTAAGGACCCCTTATTTGCACGGTACCAGATTAGCGCGCGTCCTCCAAATAGATCTAGGGCTGACCGGTATAGCTGGCCTCGGTTTATACCTCTTGCCTCCGCCATTTCATTCACTCTTTCCAGGAAAGAACTTACCGATTGCCCTTGCTCGCCGGTAAATTTAATCCCCCATTTGTATATCTGCGCCTGCGCCCTATTTGTAGTCATTACTGCTGCGGGGAGGGATAACTCTGCGGCCGCTTCAGATGATTCGTCGTCAGGGTCATCTCCTTCCGCTGTCGTATACAAAGTTCCTAGGGACACGATCAATTCGCCCCTGATGCGAGCTTTAACCTTCTTCTCTGCTTCATCCCCGGCCTTCATATGATTCACCCTAGCTAAAGACCACTCAATTTTTGTCATTAGCTTCCTGTACTCACTTGATTCCGAGTCGCCTTGGAAGGTTCCCTGGAGGGTGGTGATTTCGCTTAACTTTTTATCTAAGGCTTGCGTGTCTTCCTCGAAAGAAAAGGGGTAAGGTTCGACCAATGTTATCTTGCCTTCCTTTTCCACTTTTAAAGCCGAGCGGAGAGAAGCCCTCATTTCCTCCACTTTACCCGTCGGCAAACCTCTAATTATCAGCTCGTAGGACAGCTCGTCCTGGCTAAGCCTGTTCACTTCCATGTCGATTTCGAAAAATGCTCAAACCCCCAAAAAAAACAACTGCAACTGCCAAAAACGACAAAAAAACGAAAGAGAAAGTGCCACGGGCTAGCTAGTCCACTCCAAAAATAGTAAAATCAAAAATCAAAAAAAACAAGAAGAGAAAAAAATATCGAACCCAAAAAAAACCCCAAAAAATAGTAAAATCAAAAAAAAATCCAAACAAAATATCGAATCCTAAAAAAAAACTACAACCAGATTCAAGGTGTCAACTAACTACCAACCTCCAAGCCCTGAGTATCCTCAAAAAAAAACTTTAACCGCCTGTTGGAAAATATAATATATTATAACCTACTAGCGAAACATCGGTTGGTTTAATCTTCCGATTAACTTAGTTCGTTGCTAATATCGTTGAAGATCAATCGACCAAACCAAAAAAAACAAAGGCAACAAGAGCATGAACTTGACCCACAAATCACTTCAAATCGTTTTTTTTTTCTAGTAGAGTAATGGCCGCTTGCTGCAATGCAAACAAAAAAACAGAATCCGGTGTTGTAAGCCTTCCTCACCTCCTAGTAGTGGGTGATTATTCCCCAAGAATTTATAATTCCTTGCAAAAAAAAATCTAATCCTCTCTTGATAATATTGCCAACAACAATTCTCTTATACTCGATGGTCATTCATAGTCGAGCATTGACTACTCATTCGGAACGGGCCAGTTGTACGTAGTAAGTAACGTCGGTCGGTTTATGGTACACGCTGTACCCCGTTTAATTCGAGTGCCGGTAGTAAAAAAACAATTCCCGTGTGATTTGGTGATGGTGTGTAAAAATTTTTTTTTTTGTGGAAAAGATCTTGCGTGGAATCCCAAGGAGGAAAGTTCTAATTAATATCCCTATTAATATGGTGTCTTACTGTGAAAAATTAGTGTGTATTTTTTGTGTAGAAAAAAAGGAAAAATCCATTAATTTTTAACAGGTTGAGACAACCTACACTACCAGGGATACCATATACCATCAACCTTCTTGTCACTAAAATTGTAAGTATGCTTTATCACTATTTGATACTCCAAAAGGAAAATATAATTGTGGCACAAAAAAAAATGGAGTGGCGTGGTTCCAGAAGAAAGGGAAAAAAAACAATGAGTGGCGTGATCAGTTCTATGTTGCGTACAATGTTTTGCACTTCCAAAGTTCCGGAGCTTCCCAAGTTTCGCAACTTTTAAAGTTTCGCAACTTTTAAAGTTTCGCAACTTTTAAAGTTTCGCAACTTTTAAAGTTTCGCAACTTCAAAAGTTTCGCAACTTTTAAAGTTTCGCAACTTCTACAGCTTTTGCAACTTACTTACAGTTCTTTCACTCCCCAGCAACTTGTTGCCTTGCTCCCTGCTCTCCAAGTAGCTCTTCGTACACGCACTACCGTCCTACTCCCTCACAAAGATTTTACGGCGAACTGTCAAAATTGGTATAACAATTGAGTGGCTGAACAGCTGGAGGCCACTTAACCCCACTGAAATAATAGTTTTCTTAGAAGATGATAAAATTATTGTCTTCGTCCTTTCCCACACTAAATTCCACTCTGCCACTAAAAGAAATTATGCCACTTTTCTACTATAAAAATGCCACACAAAAAAAACAACCAAACAATTCCAATCTAATCCGGTCTTTAGCTAAATAGTTTTCCGATGAAATAATCCCACGTTGCTTTTCTGTTTTGCACTAGTTGCTCTTTTGAAGAAAATCCGGACTACTTTTAAAATTGCTACTAAATATTCCGGATTGTCACACCAATTACAAAAAAAACTTTCTTTCACCAAAAAAAAAGGAAAAAAAAGAAAAATCGGGGCTAACTTGGTAATCTTGAAGTAAAAAGTCACGTTGGGCGCCAAAAATGTTACGTCCAATTTTCGCACGTACGCCTCGGCCGCACTCAGCGTGGGGTGGAGTCCTATAAAAAATAAGGGATGAAAAATCCAAGTTAACCCTAAAGGGCGCCACGTAGTTTTAAGGTCTACGAACCTATACGAACGTGGGGCTTGAACCCACGATATCACACACAACACTCTCTTAATTAAGAATCACCAGCATTCAGTTAATTTCATTTATTATGAACTATGGCAATATGTATAAAAAAAACCAATATAATATAAAAAAAATTATAGGAAATATATATATAAAAAAAATTATTTCAGAAAAAATATAATAGAAACAATATGAAACTTTAAACTTAGCTTGACTTGTTCCTTCCTCCCAATCCTGTCTCCTCGTGTCCTCTTCAACCTTGGAACAACTTTTTTCCTCACTGTCACTACTTTTCTTCACTTTCACTTTAACTGATCGATCACCGGTAAGAGAGCGAGCTCGGCAGGGGCCCAGGTTTTTATTTGGAAAAGCCCAGTATTCCGCACGTCCCTCTCATTCTTCTCCGGATGTTCACTCGTTCCTAACCCATCCTATGGAATCGGTTAGAGCGGTAGAAACCGGTTAACTATTATTAACCCAAATTGGGTGCGAAATATATATTTGGGTCTTGGGCGGCATGATGCTACACCTGGGGAAATTCATCGGTCACGCAAAATCTCGCATTCGGCGAAGAACTTGAGCCTGACAGTTCAACTGATGCTGCCGGATTCCCCAGGTTAGCTGGCATTTTCCTTAGACTTTTATTTTAATGAGCACTCCCTGACGACCGCTCCCTCCTTCGATCTCGCAGGTTGCATCTTCAATGTGAGGTTCCAGGTGAACTACCTTCGCTCGGAGGAGTCAGGATTAGGATTGTGGTGGAAGCCGCATATTATTAACTTAATGCTAACTTAATTGCTAATTTAGGCATTCGTCCTTCTTGCAGGTTGGGTTGTATGTTTCTTCTAGGTCCTCTCCTGGCCACTGATTCATATTCCTCGCCAGTCCAGTTCACGCATGCTAAATAAATAAAACTCAGGCCACCGAGGATCTCAATTTAAAAGTTCTCTAAAAAGAAGAAAGAATATCCCTTAGCAGTATCATCCTTTGCAGACGGCACATACACAGATAAGACAGATAAGTACAACACAATTTGCTATTAAAATATACAATTAATATTCTTCCATTTTAGGAACATAACAACTTGATTACTTCAAGTTCAATATTCAACATTCTTCTTCAACTGTTTTAACGAAGAGGGTTGTTTTAGCAGATATTAGTCGACTATATGATCCCTGTGGATGGCTTTCCCCTGTTACTATAACTGCTAAATTATTTCTCCAAACTCTATGGAAAGACAAAATTGACTGGGATGTAGAGCTACCAGCTGATCTAGGTAATAAGTGGCTTCACATTAAGCAACATCTTCAGGAAATAAATGACTTAACAATTCCTCGCTGGGTCGGCTTGAAAACATCTACAGAAAAGGTCGAACTACATGGCTTTTGCGATGCCCCTCAAGCCGCGTATGGTGGTTCGGTGTATCTGCGAATTCTCCATGATAACGATAATATTGAAGTTCGTCTTCTCGCCGCGAGAACTCGGGTGAGTCCTACACGTACGGTATCACTACCGAGATTGGAGTTGTGCGGTGCTGCGCTACTAGCAGAACTGCTACCATATCTGCAGAACAATTTGCAGGTCTCAGAGGTCCCTGTTCATACCTGGACTAACTCCACTGTCGTCCTAGCTTCGTTACGTGCACACCCGTCCAAGAAGAAAGTCTACGTTGCCAACAGAGTTTCACTTATACATGAGAAATTACCCCATACAGTATGGCATCACGTAATTTCCGAAGATAACCCTGCGGATTGTATCACACACGGAATCCAACCTTCGGAGCTACAACAATTTAACTTATGGTGGCAACGACCTGATTGGCTGAAGTTTCCGACCGAACACTGGCCAGTGACGAAACTACCCCTATGCAGTGAAGATCTTGAAGTACCTCCTCACGCCAAGTGCATATCTGCAGCTATCAACACTATCTCAAATTTTTGTTGGAGAATTAATAGGCGCTGCTTTTTATAGTCATAGCAGGCATGTAAGATGTACTTGCATAATTAAACAAGAAGAAGATTATTTATGTAATTTAAAATAAAAGCCAGTTCCGTTTTAAATTTTCTTTCAATAGGTTATGGGCTTTTGCATGTGAAGAAAAAAAAATGGATTTAACGAGAGACAATCTTTGCGTACCGCAATTCGTCGGTAGCGATTATTCAATATGGAAATTTCGTTTAATGTCCTTATTAAGAGAAAAGGATTTGAAGGAACATATTATGAAAAGTCCAAAGGAAGATGAGGTTAAGAAAAATGACTGGCTTATTAAAGACGCAAAGGCGATGAACCTTATAATTAAAAGCATTGCCGATTCTCATGTCGAATATGTCCGGGAAAAAAATACTGCTTTCGAGATGATTACTGCTCTAGATGCAGTTTTTGAGAGGAAATCAATCGCAACAAAAATTTATTTGAAAAAGAAATTAATGTCACTTAAGTGTGAGGAAGGTACAACCTTAAATCTATTTTTCAAAGAGTTTGAAGCTGCAGTGCGTGCCTATAAGTCGGCGGGAGGCAAAATTGACGACATAGAAATTATCGTCGATTTGTTAATGGCCATGCCTGACTCCTATGTGCATGTTGTTACTGCTCTAGAAACTCTCGAGGAGAATGATTTAACCCTTGAACGTGTTAAGAGTCGTCTGTTAGAGGAAGAATTGAAGCAAGAAACGAAAAATATGAATACGTCTAGTTCAGAAACCAATATTCCTGTATCGTTTTATACGAAAAATAAAACAAAGAAAAATATTGTGTGCTTCAAATGCGGAAAAAGTGGACATAAGTCCAATAGGTGCCGCACTAATCAAAATAAAGAATCTAACGTCATCAGTTGCAACAAAAACAAGAAAGCTTTTGCTTTAATGAGCGCAAATTCTAAAATTCACCATAAGTCCGATGAAATGATATACATCATAGATTCTGGTTGCACAGATCATATAGTTAACGACCCACGCCTGATATCAAAAGCAACTTCTCTAAAAAATATCTTCCCGATAAACATTGCCAAAGAAGGTGAATCAATGGAAGCTATGAAAGCAGGTCATATGAATATATCCTCTGTTGTCAATGGGCGGGAGAAGGACGGAACGATTAAAAATGTCCTTGTTGTTCCATCATCTCGTCAAAACTTATTATCAGTAAGTCAAATTGATAAAAAAGGAGGAAAAGTTCTCTTTGAAAATGGTAAAGCAACGATTTGGATGGAAAACGAAGTTATAGCTGAAGGTGAACTGAAGAATGGGCTGTACTGGATGAGGTGCAATATTATTAATACTACGATTAACACAGCAACAAACCAAGTTAACAACAATGTCTTATGGCATAAAAGATTGGGACACTTGGGAATGCAAAATGTTTGCAAATTAATTAATAAAAACATGGTTACCGGCATAAAAGAAAAGTTAAACAACAACATTGTTTTTTGTGAGAGTTGTGTGATGGCAAAGCAGGCTAGGCTTCCCTTCAAAAGAACACGTACTAGAGCTAAACGTCCTTTAGAATTAGTTCACTCAGACGTCTGTGGACCGTCTAATGTAGTCACCTACGATGGTAAAAGATTCTTTGTGAGGTTCGTTGACGATTACACTCATTTGGTGGTTACATATTTAATCGCACAAAAGTCGGAAGTTTTTGAATGTTTCAAGGAATACAAAGCAATGGCTGAAGCTCATCACGGCTTGAAATTGGATCGTATAAGATGTGATCAGGGCGGCGAATACTGTGCAAAAGACCTGAAGCGATTCTGTAAGTTAGAAGGAGTAACTATTGAGTATACGACTGCTTATTCTCCCGAATTAAATGGCGTGTCCGAAAGGATGAACAGGACGTTATTAGAAAAAGGTAAAGCAATGCTGATAGAAGCTAATCTACGAAAAGATATGTGGGGTGAATCCATTCTTACTGCGACTTTCTTAACAAATCGTAGTTGTACAAATGCACTTCAAAGTACAACACCATATGAATTATGGTTTGGCCATAAACCGGATCTGTCGAAATTACGTATTTTTGGATGTAGAGCATTCACCTTAATTCCTAAAGAAAAACGATATAAATTTGATAACAAGTGTGTAGAATGCATTTTGGTTGGTTACGGTGCAAATGGGTACCGCTGTTGGAATGATAAGACTCGTAGTATTATATATTCTCGGGATGTTAGATTTGATGAAAGGAAGTTTGCTACAGTGTCAATGAATATGATTGAATCATTCGATGAAGAACTTGAGCCTATAATTAATAAAACCCAAGTCAAGGAAGATGACACTTACGCTACTTCGAGTAATGATGATCAAAATTTGTCTGCTGTAACTCCTAAGAAATGGATATCGGACGATATAATAACAAGCACTCCAAATAACATCGTAACAGAAAACAGATCAGAAAATGAAAGCGAATACGAAACTCCCAAAGAACGACCAAAACGTAAAATAACTAAACCAAATCATTTTAAAGATTTTTATACTGATTTTGATGAGCTCGATTTTGAAAATGGTGGTGTTCATGCAGCATACAACTTATATCAAGATGTCCCTAATGATTATAAGGATGTAGTTGGCAGAAAAGATGAATCTAAATGGAAAGATGCTATCAAAGAAGAAATTCAGTCGCTTGAAGATAATAATACTTGGACTGTTGTAAAGAAACCCAGTAGTGTAAAATTGCTTGATACCCGCTGGGTCTTTAAGGTAAAAACCGGGGATGATGCACGCTATAAAGCTCGCTTAGTGGCGAGAGGCTATATGCAAAGAGCCGGTGTAGATTATTCCGAAACATATTCTCCAGTTGCCCGCCTTCAAAGTATACAAATATTACTTGCTATTGCTGTACAGTACGGATTCAACGTTTACCACATGGATGTCAAAACTGCCTTTCTACATGGATTCATCCAGGAAGAAATTTATTTAAAAGAGCCGGACGGTATTAATGTTCCTAATAATCATGTTTTAAAGTTGAACAAATCGCTATATGGATTAAAACAAAGTCCTAAATGCTGGAATGAGAGATTTAATCAGTACATTACATCACTTCATTTCAAAAGATCATATGCGGATTATTGTCTCTATGTGAAAATTTCTGATGAAAGTCGCATTTACCTGATTTTATACGTGGATGACATTCTGATATGAGGGAACAACGAATTGATAATTAACGACATCAAGATAAAATTAGCATCAGAATTTCGTATGAAAGATTTAGGAGCTGTGAAAACCTTCATGGGCATGAATATAAGGTATAATCAAACTAAAAGAATAACGACAATTGATCAGAAGGATTACATACAGCGTATTCTCGAGCGTTTCGATATGCAAGATTGTAATGCAACTAATACACCAATGGAGGTAAACTGCAAGTTAACAAGAGATAATAATTGTGAAAAAACTTTGAATCCATATCGTGAGATGTTAGGAAGCATAATGTATCTTATGCTAGCCACGCGTCCTGACTTGTGCTTCGCAGTGGGTTACCTGAGCAGATTTCAAGAATGTGCTACGAATGAACACTGGGCTCATCTAAAAAGAATATTGAGGTACTTGAAGGGAACTTCGGATTTGAAACTGGTCTTCAAACATTCAGAACAAGATCCTATAAAAGGATTTGTTGATGCAGACTGGGCAAACGACACAGATGACAGAAAGTCGACCTCAGGTTTCCTGTTTCAAATATATGGTAATCCAGTGATGTGGTGTAGTAAAAAACAGGGTCTTGTTTCAACATCTACAACAGAAGCCGAATATGTTGCGGCCTCAGCCGCTTCAACGGAAGCAATTTGGTTAACGAAAATGTTGAATGATATGAATCTCGAGCCAAAACTGCCTATAAAGATATATGAGGATAACATGGGGTGCATATATGTAGCAAAGAATCCTGAAACTAAGCGTTCCAAACATATAGATGTTAAGTATCATCATTTAAGAGACTGTACATATCTGGAAGAAGCACATTGAGTTGGTAAAAATCTCATCAGAACATCAACTTACAGACTGTTTAACAAAAAGTCTACCGAAGCCGCAATTCTGGAAATTTGTTAACTTAATGAGCTTACAGCGAGGGGAAGTGTTGGAGAATTAATAGGCGCTGCTTTTTATAGTCATAGTAGGCATGTAAGATGTACTTGCATAATTAAACAAGAAGAAGATTATTTATGTAATTTAAAATAAAAGCCAGTTCCGTTTTAAATTTTCTTTCAATAATTTTACGCCCGAGGATTTCCTAACATCACTTCTTAATCGCGGATTTGATGCGACTTTTTAGAATCACGGCTCTATGTCTTCGTTTAATAATAATAATAATAATAATAGCAAGCTACGCACTCTTAACCCAAAGCTCGACGAGAAGTTGGTACTTCGTGTTGGTGGACGCTTGAAGCAAGCACTTTTATCGGAGGAAGAGAAACATCCAATTATTTTACCTGCTGATAATCATCTAACACAACTTATAATTGCTTATTCCCATATGAAAACTTTACATGGTGGAACCGAAGCTACTCTGCAACATATCCGAAGGAAATACTGGGTTATAAACAGCCGAAACAAGGTCACACAATACATTCGTCGCAGTATTATTTGTTGCCGATTTAAAGGAACTACTCCAATAGATCGAATCCGTCCTGCCAAACCTTTTCTCCACAGCGGAGTGGACTTTGCTGGGCTATTCACCGTCAAACCAATGAAGGGTCGTTCTCGATCTCAATTGAAAACTTATGTAGCTTGTTTCATCTGCTTGGTTACCCCTGCCAGCGAGCAATAATAACAAGAGTGATTAGGCAGAGCTCAAGGACAAGTAAAAGAGTTAAAGATATGAAAGAAGAGATTAACAATAACATTAAGCAAAATGTTAATTAGACTAAATCCAATTTTTTGCCTTTATGCTTTATCTCATTATTCTATTGTCTTAGAATCGAAACCGCAATGGGAAGCGAGTACCCATACATTTTTTTTGTTTTTGTTTTCATATACCGTAAACTCCAAAAATTGCTTCCAACTGGCGTTTTTAAAATCTGCTAGACAGTCTGTTATCAGTCGCATTGTCGTTTGATTCTCGCTTCTCGTTGTCGTTTCGATATATTTTGGTTAATTGATATCTACTTAATTAATTGTATTGTTAAGCATGTTCAATGTCAGAAAAACGGGGTTGATTGCGGGATTTTCAGTATCGCCTTTTCCATTTCATTATTCTTAGGGTTTCGCCCAGAAATAATTGAATACAATATGGAGGCGATGCGACCATAACTATTGAGTATTTTTAGGGAAAAATCGATCATCCATTTACCATTCCGTACTCTGACCGATCATGAATACATTTATCGCCGGACAACTAAATATTTCAATCAACCGGTCGATGATAAAAATACACTTTTAAAAAGTATAAACGCACGCCCAGACCTCGCGAACGAGTACCTTGATGACCAAACTCAGTCACTGACAGAAACCCTGCACACCAAAAAAGATTTTTTTTTCAATTCCCAAGGGTATGAAACCAAGGGTATGAAATCAGAGTGTACACGATTCTAATATTCCCACTTTCATTCCCATATTAAAAGCAGACAAGGTGATGAAATCAGAGTGTGCACGACCAACAACATCAGACTCTTAGATTCGTGAATGATTCCGATATTCACAGTTACATTCCCTTATTAAAAGCAGACAAGGTAATGAAATCAAGGAATGCACCCCCGCCACAAAGATTGTTTTTTTTAATAATTAATATAAATATTTTAAATAATATATAAGCAAGTGGAATCCAATTGAATTAGATACGCAAGACCAAGAAGTAGAGGAAAGAGTATGGGTGAATTGGATGATTGGACGCTCACAGAAATTTATATGTATGTGCTAAGCGTCAGTATCGCCGGTCAAAGGAGAAAGAGAGAACATGGAACATGTTTGTACGTTGTTCTGGACTCCCTCTAGCAGGCCGTTGTGTATCTAAAACACCTCTCTCTCTTCAGTCCGTTGCCTTTAACGCCAACTTCAAAACTGGATCAATCCTCTGGTCGGCGCAGGAATTTTTATCTTTCCCTCAAATATGCTGATGAAGTGCTTTACAGGTTCGCTGGCACTGTTCTTCATGGGACAATTTTTTCAGATTCCAGTGAATCAAATTCCTCGGGACATATTTGATGGAATCCAATAATAGCCCTTCTGTATTTTCTGCAATAAAGCTCAATGCATCAAGTATTCCAGACCACTCTTTTTCTAAAGCATAACATGCATCATGTCGAGCAGACCAACGAGTTTGAGAAAAGCTTTTGAGCCTTAGATTTGTATGCTGCATCAAAATCTCCCAAAGGGTGATACAAAATTATAAAGTTCTTGCAAAGTAGCAAACGAATCGACAGCTTCAGATTTTAAATACTCTACACAGAAAAACTGAGTTAAAATGATTTTTAAATTTCAATCGTTCTTTAAATTTTGCAGCTTCTAAAATTTTGCCGTCCTAGGCCCGCGCTTCACGGGCCTAAGCGTAAATCCATCATTCGCCGTGTTATAAAAATCCGCTGGCAAGATAGAATTATAAATGAAGAACTATGGCGCCATGGCGGCCAAAAAAGGATAGACGACGAAATCAGGCGTAACTTTTACACAGCGGAATTGATAATTACAGCAGAATTAGTATCAGCGAGCAATAATAACAAGAGTGATTAGGTGGAGCTCAAGGACAAGTAAAAGAGTTAAAGTATGAAAAGAAGAGATTGGGCCTATTCACACATTGCATATTCATGGCGCCTAAAACCGGTTTTATAGATGAGAGAAGGAAGGGAGCGGAAGAACTTAACGAAACATTTTTCACGCAAAACCAAACGCGTGAAAACTAGCACACATATAAAAAGTTACTTCTATCTCTTGCATTCTTTAGCTCTGTTTTTCTCTAACAAGTAAAATTCATCTGCAATACATTTAAATGTTCCATAATTTACGCCCCGTGTGAGTTGCTAGGAGCTGAATAAAACCGGTTTTACTCACCAGACTTATGGCAACGTGTGAATATGCCCATTAGCAATAACATTAAGCAAAAAGTCCAAAAAAATATTAACAAACGCGCGATGGATATACAATTTATGCAAAAAACACAAGAGTATGAAAGAAACAGAAAATATTCCTTGTTTCACCTATTCGAATGTTTCCATTCAAATGGAAGCAACAGTAGAACAGAGCATGTGTAGATTGTAAAGAGATGTTAGAATGTATGCGTAAAAAAACGTATGCGTAAAAATATCGGGTTGGTACATAACAAAGCCTTCTGTATTTACAAGCCATGCACTAGAAAAATATTGAGAGCCAATTTCCCCTGAATAGGACTTCAAATCTCCAAATTACACTAACAACATAACGTGACTTCAGAGAATTGAAGTCCTATTGAGAGGAAATTTTGAGAGCCAAATTTTCTAGTGCATGGCTTGTAAATACAGAAGGCTTTGGTACATAACCTTCTAAATTTACAAGCCATGAACAAGAAAAATATTGAGAGCGAATTTCCGCTCAATCGGACTACAACTCGGTGAAGTCACGTTATGTTGTTAGTGTAATTTGGAGAATTTGGTAGTCCGATTCTCTCAATTGAGATTCTTGTTCATGGCTTGTAAATATAGAAGGTTATGGTTGGTACCAAAGCCTTCTATGTTTACAAGCCATGCACGAGAAAAATATTGAGAGCCAATTGATGGATTTGTCAGATATTGTAGGTGTATTTATAAATCGAGTTGTAATAGATAATATTTGATCAAGGCACGGGTGGCTTTGGTCTCTCGTGTCGAGAGATCGCAGAAAGATAAAAATTCCCGCGCCGACCAGAGGATTGATCCAGTTTTGAAGTTGGCGTTAAAGGCAACGGACTGAAGAGAGAGAGGTGTTTTAGATACACAACGGCCTGCTAGAGGGAGTCCAGAACAACGTACAAACATGTTCCATGTTCTCTCTTTCTCCTTTGACCGGCGATACTGACGCTTAGCACATACATATAAATTTCTGTGAGCGTCCAATCATCCAATTCACCCATACTCTTTCCTCTACTTCTTGGTCTTGCGTATCTAATTCAATTGGATTCCACTTGCTTATATATTATTTAAAATATTTATATTAATTATTAAAAAAAACAATCTTTGTGGCGGGGGTGCATTCCTTGATTTCATTACCTTGTCTGCTTTTAATAAGGGAATGTAACTGTGAATATCGGAATCATTCACGAATCTAAGAGTCTGATGTTGTTGGTCGTGCACACTCTGATTTCATCACCTTGTCTGCTTTTAATATGGGAATGAAAGTGGGAATATTAGAATCGTGTACACTCTGATTTCATACCCTTGGTTTCATACCCTTGGGAATTGAAAAAAAAATCGTTTTTGGTGTGCAGGGTTTCTGTCAGTGACTGAGTTTGGTCATCAAGGTACTCGTTCGCGAGGTCTGGGCGTGCGTTTATACTTTTTAAAAGTGTATTTTTATCATCGACCGGTTGATTGAAATATTTAGTTGTCCGGCGATAAATGTATTCATGATCGGTCAGAGTACGGAATGGTAAATGGATGATCGATTTTTCCCTAAAAATACTCAATAGTTATGGTCGCATCGCCTCCATATTGTATTCAATTATTTCTGGGCGAAACCCTAAGAATAATGAAATGGAAAAGGCGATACTGAAAATCCCGCAATCAACCCCGTTTTTCTGACATTGAACATGCGAATAAATCACTTTATTTCCCATCTCAGAATAACAAAATGGAAATAAAATTTGCAAAATCTGGTTGAGTTGGTTGGAATAATTTTTTACACTTGCCGAGTCATAGATATAAATATTGTTTGTGTCAAAAGGAACACAAACAAAATGGCCTATGTTATTTCTTTTTAGAATTTTATCATAAGTTTCCGGGCCTTCCATCGAGTACAGAATTATCATGTATTTTTTTGTTGGTAAACACTGATAATCTAAGTATGCTGTGGGGAACTGTAATTGCATTTCGTCAAGATATATGTACTCAATATCACTATGTATGCCAGAGTTTTTAAGAACAGTTTCAAATTTCCGAATATGATCATTCGCTAGAGTTTCTCCTCGAAGTATTATATTTTCCAGAAACTGATCCATTTTCTAAAAAGTAATGAAAAGTCGCAAATTTGCTATTATTCGGCGCTCGAAGCGCTCTCTGTTAGCGCTCAAAGCGCTCTAAATAAACGCTTTAAGAGCTCTTACTCGGCGCTCGCAGCGCTCAAAGCGGTATTAGTACTGTTCAAAGCGGTTTTAGGCAGCGCACAATGCGAACTGGATACTTTAAACTTTTGCCAAATTTGATGCTGTCAAAGACCTATCGAAAAAGAAATGTTTTCTACTTTATAAATGTAAGCCAGAGGCTCTGAAGTATCTTCTTTAATTTAATAAAAGATAGAATTATTGAACGTACTCACTTCTTGCAGTTTTGTTGTTTTTATTAGAAAGTAGTTTTCACGGCAAATATCAACTAGAAGTTGTAAAGCTGGATCACGGATTTCAAACAATAATACCACCAATCAGTACCACCACCACCCAGATTCAATCTAGAAGATCGGATCAAATGTACACAAACAGAAAATAAAAGCAAAACACCGATTCTCAAACAGAGCTTATGATAAACACACTCTTTATTATTTAAATTACAAGTTTACTTTTTGTAGCTTTCTATATGAATTTATCACATGCAAAGTCACAATAACAAAAACACGACGCCGAATTAAAAAATGAACTAAAAAGTCAAAAACAAGTTTTAAGTACTAATGTAAGACAGAAACAAGGTAGAAGATATTTTATTTATTTTGTTAAGTATCACACAACTATCGTATATGTATAATCTGTATTTTTGCAGCCGGGGTACAAAATGTTACGAGAATAAGTACAATTAAAACTGTACCCGACTGAAAAAATACAGATTATACATATACGATAGTTGTGTGATACTTAACAAAATAAATAAAATATCTTCTACCTTGTTTCTGTCTTACATTAGTACTTAAAACTTGTTTTTGACTTTTTAGTTCATTTTTTAATTCGGCGTCGTGTTTTTTAATTTTTTAATTATTTTGTTTTTTATTTTATGATATTTTAGTGATTATAATTCGTAAACCAATGTAGTTTTTATTAAGTGATTTTATTTTACTTCTTATTATTATAGCACTTACAACTATTGAGATACAGTTTTAACGCAAAAGTAAAGTTATCGAAGTTTGATTTATTCTATCTAAATTTAGACACGCTGATAGATTAGGCAGAAATCGTCTCAATGAGACCTTTCATTTGATACCCATATTGACCCGATCAGAAGAAGAAAAAAATAAATCGGGTGTGACGTAAATTGGGTCTGACGGCCGCCATATTGTTTTTTTTAAAAATTAAAGCCTATGTTACTCGGGCTCACTAAACGATTCTAACGGTACTCCAGCGATCTAAATCCGTTCAGGCGTTTAGAAGTTATGGTGGAACAAAGAAACATACAAACATACATACATGAATCCTGAAAACATTACACTCCTTTTTGGGGCAGTCGTGTTACATAGCGTTTGTTTAGGGAATTTTAATTTCGCCTCAACAGCATACTAGGCTTAACTATTAAGTGTTCATTCATGGTGATGGGTTAATAAAAGACGTTTTGAGTAATTTAATTTTATTTAAGCTTAAAATTCGCGATCATTTAACACATATCTATTAAGTGTTATATATATTTGAAATCGTCTCAATTTTACCTTTCGTTTGATATCCATATTGACCCAATCAGAAAAAAAAATTAAATTGGGCGTTATGTAAATTGCGTCTGACGGCCGCCATATTGTTTTTTTAAAAATTAACCTAGCCTATGTTACTCAGACTCATTAAACGATTCTAACGGTACCCCAGTCATCTAAATCCGTTCAGGGGTTTAGAAGTTATGGTGGTAGAAAACAACGTACATACACACAACAAACCTAAACACATTACACTCCTTTTTTTTGGGGCAGTCGTGTAAAAAAACCCTTTCCTTCTTTTTTTCGCAATCGTCGTTTTTTGGGCCAGTATTCATTGTCAATTGTGCCAAAGTTTTATTGTGTTTCAGAAACCCAACTAGTACCCACCTCCTATTTTTTTGAAATTTTTTTTATTTATGTATTTTGGTCCGTAGAATTCATTTTTCGAAAAAAAATCGTCTCTCGCTTAGGGGTCATCCATAAATTACGTGAGGCGTTTAGGGGGAGAGGGCGTCGAGCCGAATCTCACCAAATCTCACGTGGGGGAGGGGGAGGGTCTCGGCAAATATCATGTAATTTTTTTCCGCAAGAAACAGAGTCAAATTGCGAGAAAAGTGGTTTAAATTAATAGTACAGGTAAATTAAGCCGAAAAAAGCGATATAGCGGAAATAATTAGGTATTAGGTACAGGCTGAAAATTGGCAGAGAGCTTCGTTTTAGGGTTCATAATAAGTGGTTATGAACTGTACCGATTTTTTACCCCGGCAAGCGCACTTTTTAGCGGATTTTAGCCCTCAAAATGGGTATTTTTCGATTTTTCTGCAATTTTTTTTTTGCATTTCTTAATATCTTTTTGTTTTCTTCAATTTTAAGTACAATATCTGTAAATGAGAAAATGTTTAAAATCTTCTTTTTGGACCCGCACTTAGATTTCATTCACGGAAATCTTGGTGCAATATCAGATGAACATGAAGGAAGGAATATTGAATCCATTACATAAAAAGTATACGTGATACTATTAATATATTTCGATTCAATAGCAATTGGCTGTAAAAATTTAGCCATTGCCGTTTATACTGTATTTGTTCATTTTATACAATGCCCTGGGAAAAACTGGAAATGTAACGTATTCTTTGACTTATACGACCATTTTTAGACAGATTGCGACCCTACGCTGAACTAGTGTTGTGGCCTAAGCTGGAACAAAACAAAAAGGAGTAGAAGCCCAATTGAAAAACCTGGAACCTAATGCCCTCCTAAGTATTTTAAGTGCATAATGTACCCAATGCTACTGCGATCATAGACATTATATTAGGAATCGGCTCTTTTCACATTAGAAACAAACAAACAAACTACAAAAAGCAGATATTAACACCAGGCGACATAATTAGTTATCTCAGCATCTTACAGGATTCGAATTTTGAATCGACGACCATCTGCTCTGACATACTAGAGGCCAAGATAGATTTTGAAAACCTTTTGTTATGAATATCGAGAGCTGTGAAGAATGGAAGTCTAACAGATCCATACTTCTTGAATCTATATCCTGGTGTACAGGCGGCTCAAACGCCGATTTGAGAAGCTGGCTGTGACTTCAGATTCCGCCTTTCTAAGGCCTGGGTCATTCAGTTACAGGTTGTTTATCCTAAAGTGCCATCTATCTCCATCTTTACAATAATATTGTGAATGACTATACATGTCATAATTACATGTTTTGCCAAAGTCAACCTTCGTATGTCAATATAATGTAAAATTTAAAATTTTTTTTTAAATTCCATATGCTTGCTGTAACTAGAATTGAAATTTTTCTGTTCTCTTGTTAAGAAACCATTATCCCATAAGATTGGTTTCTAAAGGATGGGCAGAATCACCTGCTCAATACTAATCCACAGGTATTGTAGTTTATATTCGGTGCATGCCGAGTTGGTACTGTGATGATTTTGTGGTACTGTTCTTCAACACAAATTATGTTTTTTTAAATAAATCCAGCGCAATCAAGCACAGATTAACGTATTTACACTACAAATACGCATAATAGTGTAAATAGTAGACATTTTTTAAAATTTTAAAAATCTCACCTGAGATTGCGGCGGAGGGAGAGGGTCGAGCCAAATCTCACGACATCTCACCAAGGGGGAGGGGGCTTCAAAAATCGCCAAAAACACCACACGTATTTTATGGATGACCCCTTACCGTTTTCGAGTAATGAATTTTTAAAGTTGTGTAAATTCGGTTAGCAGAAAATTGACACTTATTTAAAAGGCGGAGGGCCATTGGCCCCGCAAAATCGAAAGCGTAAACCGTAAAAAGAGGAAGGGGGCGCAGCCCGCAAAATCAAAAGGGGAAAATGTCAAAAGGGGGTATGGGGCTCTGCCATTCCATAAGAATCGTAATTCATTTTTCTATTGCATCTTTTGTATTAGAAGAACATATAGGATGATTTGTAACTTCACGTTCGACATCAGTGCTAATTTCCCGATTTTCCTGAATCCATACCAATATTATTCTCCTGGGGAGTTCCTAATTTTAGAAGGGCCTATAGGAGGCTTTGCACTTTTACTTCCCACTTTAGTACTAATTTCACGATTTTCCTGAATATTTAAACTTTATAAACAGATTCCGGCATATATACAAGAAAGTATATAAAAGCCCTACATTTAAAAAAAAGAGGTTTACCCTAGTACCATTTCTCATTAAATTACAATGATTTAATATTTTTTCGAAAATTACCAATTTTGGACATAAAAATGATTTTTTTTTGAAAATTTAGTAGCATGTTTATAACATTAAAATACATGTTTCTTCTAATTTTTAAGAAAATCCACTGATTCATTCATGATTTAATGCATTTTTAGTTAAAAAAGCAAATAAAATGAGAATTTGGCTTTTTGAGGTTAGGAAATATTTTTAACGTAACCTCGCCCCACCAGCTCGATAGCCCTTTTACTCACGAGTATTATCCTTTTTTTTGTAATTTTCTACGATCAATAGAGCCGTATAAATATGAAAAATTAGTGTTACGATGCACTCAAAATGCACTTTTCTCCCTATGCTCGCATTTGATTTTTCCAAACTTTTCGGCTTTTGACTCAGCTGCATGTAGATATAATATGAAAAAATAAAAATTGTTTGTTCATTTTCTCTCTACTAATAATTGGTATACACGCGCAAGGATTCAGGAAAATAGCGAAATTAGCAGTGAACGTTAAACTACAAATCATCCTGTATGTTCTTCTAATACAAAAGGTGCAATAGAAAAACACGCATACCCCCCTTGTAAGATTTCCCCTTTCGATTTTTGGGAGTTCGGCCCACATAACCTCCTTTTAACATTTCCCCCGTATAAGGTTACCCCTTACAATTTTGAGGGCTCTGCCCCCATCCCCCCTCCGCCTTTTAAATAATATGGCGGTTATCATTTTTCTTCTAACCGAATTTAAACGACTTTAAAAAATCATTACTCGAAAAGGGGTAAGCGAGCAACGATTTATTTATCGAAAAATGAACTCACCGGCCAAAATATATAAATGAAAAAAATTTCAAAAAAAGGATGTGGGTACTAGTATACTGTAGATTTACCCCAGTTTAGTTGGCCCAGTAATTAATAATATGCAAATGAAATTTGAAAATTGTCAACTCAATTTATAGTAGGCGTGGACGCGGTTTTTAAAATGTTGTCTTCCCGTAATACAATATTTCGTATAATAGGGAAAGCGAGATAATCGTTTTGGAAATTTTGGAAATCCAACCGTGAGATCTCGAAAACCTTAACGAATTGAGACTCGCTGCTAGTCGCAATAGAAAGAGCGACCCAAAATTAGCTTAGTTCTAGCTGGGAATCCCGTTTAGTTGGCACAGTAATTAATAATATGCAAATGAAATTTGAAAATTTTGAATTCAATGTATAGTATAGCAGTCGCTGAGCTCTGGTCGTGCTCAGCGACTACCGTCGCTGTACAATTGATTTTTTAATTGAATTTAATAGTTGAATTAATGTCGTGAATTTCAAAATAAATAAAAATTTGTTTGTTTTATAACGTAAAAAACTCTTTGCGTTTTAACATTGGCGCGTCCGAGCAGGGACATTATTGTGTTCTTTGGTAGACTTACGCTTATCGCGAGTTCGTTATTTCGTGCATATGGGAAAAGTTCCTTGTTCCAGTCGATCATTGATTTAATGCCTATTGTGTTGATATTGTTGCTGTTGGGATATGCAAAAAGGTGCTTGACTTGCTGCTGCTATCGAACGGGTGAGCCTGCGGCTGCTTTAGTCATTTAATCTATCACAATTCCATACATAGCTGGTCGAAGTCACGGTAAGCTGTATCGTACCGTATTGTACCTTGATTTCTTTTAATCTCCTTCAGTTTAAGGTTTAAATTTGGTTTATGCAAATAATTAAATAAGTGACTAATTGTCAATAAAATTGGAAGTGCATTGTATAATTGGAGAGGCTGAAGCCGCATGTTCGTATAACTATTCATAGCCATAGACAGTTATCTGAGAGAAATTACGGTAAGCTATTTTGCACCGTTTATACAGTAAATTACCGAATTTCTTTGACTTTGTTTTCTATTTAACTTGAATTTATTTAATTTTAATAAATAAATAAGTGATTTTTTAATAAAATAAATCGAAATGGCAGATGCTAAAAGCCCAGAGGACGCTAATAAGCAGGTGATTAGTGACTTAAAAATAAAGCGCGGTGTTGTGCAAATGCAATTGACTAAGATGAAAAAATACATAGAAACGCCGGGTCGGTCATTACGGTTACCTGAATTACAAACGCGCTTGAGTTTGGTTGATGAACTTTGGTCTAAATTCGACTACAAACGAAATTGGAATGTCTCGTTGAGGAAGAATTAGAAGGTGATAAACGGGAAACGTTTGAAGATTCATTTATTACTGTAAAATCGAAAATTCTTGAACTTATGGAACCTAAAACTGATGCGATACCCCTATCTCCTAACGCGACTCTCGACGCTACCGCTATGGTTAGAAAGAACGTGCGCTTGCCGAAATTATCAATTAAAAAGTTTTCAGGTCGCCATGTCGATTGGCCAGACTTTTACGCGAAATTCAAAGCACTAATTGAAGATAATGAGGAATTGTCCGATGTCGAAAAAATGTCGTACCTTCAGGAATCCTTAGAAGAAAGACCACGTAAACAAATTGCAAATTTGAGTCTTGATCGTGATTTCGTAAATGCATTAGCGACTCTAAAGGGGCGTTATGATAACAAACGTCTCATTTATCAAGCATATATCCAGGAGATCGTAGAGGCAAAGCCAATTACTAAAACATCGGAAAATGAGCTCAAAGATTTAGTGGATGTCGTCGAGTCCTCGCTTAGAGCACTAAGAAAGCTTGCCACTCAAAAGGAAATTTTCGAAGGCATGTTGTTGCATATTGCTCGCTTAAAATTAGATAGTAGGTCGCGATCGAAGTGGGAAAATGAAATTCCTGCGGGAGCTTATCCTACATGGGATGAATTTGTAAGTTTCATAGAAAGAAGATGCCGCTCATTAGAGACTAAAAATGCTTCATCGTCCAGTGCTTTGTCGAACGTCTCGTGTAAGGTAGGCAGCTCAATGAGAGGCATAAAGCCACAGCATCGTAAGTCGTTTATAGTGTCGAAGGCAGATAGCACCTGTTGGTTTGGCAAAACGGCTCAACATCGAATAGAAGAGTGCGATGCCTTTCGTAAATTATCCCCCTCTGATAGATTTCATGAGATAAAGGCTATGAAGCGTTGTATATTATGTCTTCAGCCGGGTCATTCGGTAAAAAATTGCAACTTGTCGTCTTGTGAAGAGTGCAAGAACAAACATCATACATTGCTGCACTTTGAGAAACTCCAATCAACCAATACCGTGCCAAGCTCCGCCTCCAACCAAGCAGGATTAGTAATGACATCTCAATCGGAATGCGCTCAAAGGTCGGAATCAGCCTTCTTAGCAACAGCTATTGTTCTCGTCAAAACTAGTCAAGGTGATTACATACCTTGCCGCGCTGTCCTTGATTCTGGCTCGTCTCTTAATTTGATTGTTGAAAGAGTCGTGCAGCATTTGAGACTCAAGAAAATGAGATTGGAGTTCCAAATAGATGGCGTCGGTTCTATTAGTTTGGCATCGAAATACAAAACTAACGTTTCTATCAAGTCTCGTGTAAATGGCTACACTGTAAACTTCGAAGCATACGTCCTTCGCAATATTACAGGACTGCTACCACCTCAAAGTGTTTCTACGACTAATTGGAGAATTCCAAATAACATTACGTTGGCAGATCCTAAGTACAACATTCCACAATCGATAGATCTTTTAATTGGAGCAGGTTTATTTTTTGAATTACTGTCTGTAGGGCAAATCAGGCTAGGAAAAGGTTTACCTATTCTGCAAAAGACGGTTTTTGGCTGGATAGTTTCAGGTGGAAAAGGTGCTAAAGGAAATGTTTATCGTGCCTCTCTTACACATTCATCAGATAAAGCTGATAAATTGGAGGCGCTGGTTCAACGATTTTGGTCCATAGATAATCTCGAAATCAAAGGCAAATTATTATCACCAGAGCAACAGGCTTGTGAGGAACATTTTGTCAAGAATACGAAAAGGGATGAATTAGGAAGATTTTCAGTCGAACTACCCTTCCGGAAAACTCCAGATAATCTTGGTACTTCTTTGGATATAGCCAAGAAACGTTTCTTTAACCTTGAACATAAGTTGTCGAAGTCTCCGCAGTTGAAAGGTCAATACTATGAATTCATATTAGAGTATGCGACACTCGGACACATGGAGATAGTTCCATTCCAAGAAATTCCTCAAAATCATTACTTCATGCCTCATCATTGTGTACTTAAACCACAGAGCAGCAGTACTAAATTACGTGTCGTCTTTGATGCTTCGTGCAAAACGTCCACAGAGATTTCCCTCAATGATATATTAATGGTTGGTCCCGTTATCCAAGATGGTCTTTATACCTTACTCATCCGTTTTCGATCATATAAATATGCATTGACGGCTGACATCTCGAAAATGTATCGGCAGATAGTTGTCCGTCATCCCGATACCAACTACCAGTACATCCTTTGGAGGACTAATGCGGATGGACCAATTAAAGCTTATCGCCTCCTTACACTAACATATGGAACCGCGCCAGCCTCATTTATTGCCACCCGTTGTTTGAAACAGCTCGCTGCTGATGGAAAGGATTTATTCCCTCTTGGGTCTTCGATCGTAGAGCGCGACTTTTACGTCGACGACATGATTACAGGTGCTGATAGCATATCTGAGGCTCTGACTACTCAGGAAGAAGTGACGAAACTATTGGCTTCCGGGGGTTTTCCGTTGTCGAAATGGTGCGCAAACACACCCGAATTACTCGATGCTATAGAGGAAAATGGTCGAGAGAAATGTCTTTCAATAGATGGTGATAATGTGATCAAGACTCTTGGTATGGTATGGAATCCGAGGCAGGATGAATTTCGCTTTTCGTATGAGTCTCGGGAAGTCAGCCATCCTCGAATCACTAAGAGGACTGTTTTAGCAGCGATTGCCCGGCTCTTTGACCCTATCGGATTATTGAGTCCTATAATCACTAAAGCGAAAATCTTTTTACAAGAAATTTGGAAGGCAAAATTGGATTGGGACGAGAGCATACCTCAAGGCTTACAACAACAATGGTTGACATTCTTTAGTCAGTTGCAAGCGGTAAAGAAAGTAAAGGTACCTAGATATATCATTCATCGCTCTTCAGAAATCCAGGTTCATGGCTTCGCTGACGCCAGCATGGATGCTTATGGTTGTTGCATCTATATTCGTTGTGAAAAAGGTGATATCGTTAGTTGCAATCTCTTAACTGCTCGATCCAAGGTAGCTCCTCTGCAAATTCAATCAATCGCTCGCTTGGAGCTTTGTGCAGCCCTTCTATTGGCAGAGACTATCAGACGACTGGTCGAAATATTTCATCATCAGTTTAGTAAGGTTGTCTGCTGGTCGGATTCCAGTAACGTACTTGCGTGGTTATCATCCTCACCTTCTCGATGGAGTGTCTTTATAGGAAACCGCGTAAGCAAAATTCAAGAATTGACAGAGGATTTCTCCTGGAAATATATCAGCACGGAAAATAATCCAGCAGATATCGTAAGTCGTGGCGCATCTCCATTAGATCTAGCGGAGTCGTTGTTGTGGTTTCATGGACCAAGTTTCTTGATGCTTCCTGAGGATAATTGGCCTAGTGTCCCTGTAAAAGACAACATAGAAGTCCTTGAAGAACGAAAAATTCGAACCGTGTTGAGTGTATCAATGTCGGACAACTGGTTGGAAACACATAAATATAGCAATTCTTACTTGAAGCTCGTTAGTATGGTCGCGTACATGTTTCGATTTATGAACAATTCTCGGACGGGCCAAGATCGCGTGATTGGCACGTTATCGGTACAAGAAACAGATCGCGCGGTGAAGGCAATTATTCGCTCATTGCAAAAAAATTATCTGTGCGAAGACTACCATAAAATAAGTGACGGTCGTGCTATAAACAATAAAAGCCCGCTTAAAGGTTTGGATCCATTTATCGATAACGATGGTTTAATTCGCGTAGGTGGACGCTTATCGAAATCAGAACTTGAACAGGATCAAAAACATCCCATACTTTTGCCTAAAACCAAATTTTCAAGGTCACTAATATACTTTTATCATTGTAGAAATCTGCATGCAGGTTGCCAGACACTTCTCGCAATTGTTCGTTCCAGGTTTTGGCCAATAGGTGGAAGAGTCGTCGTGAAAGCTGCGATCTCCAGCTGCGTAAGATGCTTTCGATGTCGTCCTAAGAACGCTGAGCAAATTATGGGTCAACTACCCAGCCCTCGTGTTCAGCCAAGCCCTGTTTTCTACCACACTGGGGTGGATTTTTGCGGCCCATTTTATATTAAGGGCCTCATCAGAAATCGCCCTCATACTAAATCATACTTGTGCATATTTGTGTGTATGTCGCAAGGCAGCTCATTTAGAGATAGTTGGTGATCTCTCCACCGAAGCTTTTTTATCTGCTCTTGCCAAATTCGTTGCAAGGCGTCCGTTTGTTTCAAAAATTTATTCGGATAACGCCACGAACTTCATTGGCGCGAGACGAGAACTAAAGGAGCTTAGGGCATTGTTTCAATCTGAGCAGCACTCACAGCTAGTGCAAGAGATGTGCCGAAAAGATGGTATCGATTGGGTCACAATCCCAGTCCGGAGTCCTAACTTTGGTGGTTTGTGGGAAGGCGCAGTGAAACAAGCCAAGAACCTGTTGAAGCGAGCTTTAGGAACAGAAGCCTTCACATTAGACGAGCTTCAACGAATGGCCTGTCAAGCAGAAAGCATCCTAAACTCCAGGCCCATCATCCCTTTGTCTAATGATCCTCGAGATTTTGAAGTATTAACACCCGGTCATTTTCTTTCAGGTGGAATGATGAGAGCGATACCTTCGCCCAACCTTGAATTTATAAAAATAGGCCGTTTGAATCGATGGCAGTTAATCCAAAGTAAAATGCAAACACTGTAGTCCAGATGGAGGAAGGAGTATCTACAAGAACTCCAACGCCGCGTCAAGTGGCAAGTTAAGAAACCTAACTTGCACAATGGAATGATGGTTCTCTTGAAAGACGACTGCGTGCCACCGCTGAAATGGCCCTTGGGTCGTGTAGTTAAGGTCCATTATGGAGATGATCAACTGGTTCGTGTCGTCACTGTTCGCACCATCGCTGGAGATACAACTCGAGCAATTTCAAAGATCTGCCCACTGCCCATTGACGAGGACTATTCATCAACCACTTGTTTGGAGCCCAATGCCTCCAAAGAAGGGGGCTATGTTAATTAGACTAAATCCAATTTTTTGCCTTTATGCTTTATCTCATTATTCTATTGTCTTAGAATCGAAGCCGCAATGGGAAGCGAGTACCCATACATTTTTTTTGTTTTTGTTTTCATATACCGTAAACTCCAAAAATTGCTTCCAACTGGCGTTTTTAAAATCTGCTAGACAGTCTGTTATCAGTCGCATTGTCGTTTGATTCTCGCTTCTCGTTGTCGTTTCGATATATTTTGGTTAATTGATATCTACTTAATTAATTGTATTGTTAATTGATTTTTTAATTGAATTTAATAGTTGAATTAATGTCGTGAATTTCAAAATAAATAAAAATTTGTTTGTTTTATAACGTAAAAAACTCTTTGCGTTTTAACACAAAAAGTGCAAGAAAATAATAACAAACGCGCAAGAATATGAAAGAAACAGAAGATGTTCCTTGTTTCCCCTATTCGAATGTTTACATTCAAATGGAAGCAACAATGGAACAGAGCACGTGTAAATTGGGTTTGCACGGATTGTATGTATGCGTAAAATTTCGTGTTGGTACACAATATTAGGAATGGATTTGCACTTGTATTGTCCATTAAAAAAGGCGGGAATCTTGCAAGGCGAGGAAGTCACCTCCCCTTCATTTTTTATCTTTCTTTCACATACATTGTGTGTAGTATGAAAGTAATTCTGCCTCCTTTTATCATAGATATTACTTCTTTGATATTTTGACTTTTTCACTCCCATTGAAATTTTTATCAGCTGATCTCAAGGGCATTGAAACATTTTTAAAAATTTGTTCTAGCTCATCACTCTTATTATTATTGCCGTGCTATTCACCTAGAACTAGTGATGGATCTCACTACCGACGCTTTTTTGGGTGTATTTCGTCATTTCATCAGTCGTTGAGGTCGCTGTGCCCTTTTATATAGTGATAATGGTCGCACTTTTATAGCGGCTGACAAACAGCTTTCCCAACATCTCCGGCAATTAATTGAAGAATCTTCTGGTCCTTTTATCACTTCAAAGGAAGGAACCGAGTGTCATTTTATTCCTCCGTATTCCCCACATTTTGGTGGCCTATGGGAGGCCGGAGTCAAGGCCATGAAACAGCATTTTAAGCGAGTCGTCGGAAATCACCAACTTTCTGTCGAAGAAATGACCACCCTACTGGTACAAATCGAGGCTTGTCTTAACTCTCGACCTCTGCAAGCGATATCGGACGATCCATCAGATATAAGTGCTTTAACGCGTGGACATTTTTTAGTTGGCGAGAGTCTACTGGCTGTACCGGAACCTAGTCTCCTGAACATATCTACCAACCGACTTAGCCGTTGGCAGTTGGTGCAACAGATGTATCAACACTTCTGGAACCGATGGTACAAGGAGTATCTGTACAACCTACAGCTCAGAAACAAGTGGCAACAAGCCTCGGACCCTATTCATCTCAAGAATCTGGTGCTAATTAAAGAAGATAATATTCCCCCGCCATGTTGGCAACTAGGCCGAGTGATGGCTCTACACCCGGGCTCCGACGGACAAGTGCGCGTTGTCACCGTGCGAACTAAAGACCGTCATTTCAAGCGACCTGTAGTCAAATTATGTGTCGTTCCTGTTGACACACCACATAACGAAGACAGATGCTAACACCTAACAAACAAATTAGAACGCGACTCATCTTAACGCTTTTTTTGTTCTTGCAGTTTTTTTTCTTGTGAAGCAGTCCTTCACGGCGGGCGGTTTACTACCCATTTTATCTACCTGGTCGTGCTACACGCGAGGCGGGCGGAATGTCTAAAGTCAACCTACTGACGACATAAATCTATGTTATATTTATTAATTTAAGGTACTTATTTAAATTCGTAATTTTACAAGTCACTGTAACCTTTTTTGATTGCTTTCTTACTTACACATTTTTAAACTAAAACAATAGATCTCTACTGTTAATTTTGGTTGCCTGCATATTCTGTAGAATTTAAGTTCTCTGTAAACCTCCGTGATACGCATATCGCAGAAAAAAAGTTTGCATAATCATAAAAAGTGCGTTATTATTATTTTCTTTGCTTTCGATATTAACAGAATACATTAACATAATTTAAAAAATAATTAAGTAAAAACACGATAAAGTCTAAACATGCACAGATGGAAGCTTTCTGAAAAATATATAATTCTTTCAACTTCTCCGGAAGTAATGGTTGGAGTTTTACGAAAATATTTTCACTGCATCACATTAAACTTTAACGTTGCAGAACTTCAGAAGATGCAGTGACAGTACTTAAATTTTCATTGTTTTCTTCTGAAACTATAGATAAAGGAGGATATGTGGCGGAGCAAATTTTTAATGTGGATTAGTTTCCATTGTTCCCGAAGAAATTATCATGCCACACATATGTACACTTCAACTGATTAAAAGTCTGCACCAAGATGCGAAACTTCAAAGGTCTTGTTTCTCTTGCGAAACCTGTCAGGTGATTACTTATATGCGGGGTGATTGTCACGAAATGGTAGTTTTCGATGGCTATAGGTTTTTCTTCTGATTGCGGAATGGAATTGTTCGGGCCCTTATCACTTTTATATAGTAATCATACAATTCCCTTATCCTGAGTTTCCCTCTTACATACCCCGTTTATGACTAGGTTCAACCTAGGTTCAACCCAGGTTGAACCCAGTCATAAACGGGGATCGAGTTGAAACTAGGTCCACTCAACCCAACTCAACTCTCCTACCTGGGTCAAGTTGATATTTCGCCTCATAAACGCGTGTTGAGTTGAAATTGGGTTGAAGTGACATTTGTTTTGTTTGTTTACCATCCGTGAAGTCTGCCTTCGGCGTTAGTTTTGTGTTCGGTGTTTTTGTAGCGCGTTAATTATTTTATATTAACTATATATGTAAAAACAGAGGAAATTTAATATTGACAATGGCTAAAAGAAATGTTTGGGAGCATCAGGGAACAAAAACTATGTTAGAAATAATGCGGGAACAAAATTCCCTTCACCATTTTGATGAAAAATTGTATAGGAAGTCAGAAATATAGAAAAAGAATTAACAAAAAGAGGTTATGTTTTGATGGCAGTTCAACCCGATTTCAACCCAAAGTGAACTCAACTTGGAATCATATACGGTGGTCGAAATTTCAACTCAACCTCGACTCAACTTTTCAACCTAATCATAAACGGGGTAACATACTCGTGAAAGAAAATGGCACCCCTAAAACCCCCAAAAGTGTCGCCTCCGTAACCTGTCCTTTTCTCGGTTTTACGTCACGGACCTGTCCCTGTCATGACGGAAACATAATACGACATTGGTGCTCGCGGGGTATGTCAAATTCCTCCAGAGGTCATTCACCACCGATCACAGCAATTTTGAGTTCCCTCCAAAGGTCGCCTGGTTGAAAGTTCCTGGCTGACATTTTGTCCGTTGTTTTTTAATAATTATTATAGAATTTTCAAATTTGGAATTCAGATATTAGTTGTGAAGGGTGTGCCACATAATGGAAATGAAAATTCACACGTTATAGAATCACAGTGTTTGTCGGTCGAAGGTGCGAGCAGCGATCATTGTAATCAATAAACATTAACACTCGGAAAAATACCGACACAACCAAAAACAGTCGAGTCCATAACGCGTGTATTTGTTAAGAAATCCAATTGAATCCTTCTCGGACTTCATTCAGTGAGTTTCTTCACTTTTGAGTAGTGAGCAAATTTTCGGAAAAAATATTTACTTCTAATGGTGGACTAAGACAACTGTTTTTCTATCCAATGTCGCCTCCGTAATCGTCGCCTTCGTAACAGCTATCATTCAATTTACATGTACTCTGAGCTGGACGGCCTACCAAGCTACCGGAATTTCCCGGTGGGCCGTGCCGAATGTTAAATCAAAAATGTTTCCTCTAAATATTTTTTTTTTGAAAAAAGTTAAATTTTCCCACAAAAAAATAAAAAAAATTCAAATTTCAAGCGTATCATAATTCCTTTAAAGAACACAAATCTCGCCGTCTCCTACGAAATTTGCCAGTTAGTTTGTTGAAGACTGTTATTTAATAAGAATTGTGTGGAAATTAAAAAAAAATCTAAAAAATTCAAAATGTCAACGAAACAACAATGAGGTTGGGAGAAACAAAAAATTAAAAAACAAGAACTTTATATGCGTAGTATAAAAATTGTCCGGACATTATTTATAGGAAATATTCCAAGCTTTCTAATTTTGGAAAAAAAGTTATAGGTTAACTACGTAATTTTTGGAGAAAAAAGTAGTGAAAGTTGAAATTGTAGTTAAAAAAACCAAAATTTTGACTTTAGCGACTAATAACTCTGGAAGTTGGTAGGGTTGGTAATACCAAAACTAGTGCTTAAGTAATCCTGAGAGAAGCTAGTCAAATAACGATAAAGGAGTCGTCGGACTTGACTGAAAAGGCCAATTTCTTTTTCAGTAAATGTAGGACGTGGAAAACAATTCCCCGTCCAAAAAGTGGTGAACTAAGGTTTGAAAAAAATAGTGATGTTGGAAAAGGGTAACGTAATTTTTGCACAGGTTTAAAGAATACTCGGATTTTGTTGACGAGTGATGTTTTATGGGGAAGCTAACGGAAGCTGAATCCAGAAAAGTTAATTTCATTTAGAACCGGTTTCATTCCATCGAGTTTATTAAGTTTATAAGTCTTTTCAAAAAAGGGCTTGACCGAATTTTATGAAATTTTTTCCAAAGCACGTTTTCGTTAATTTGCTTCGATCGGCATCCCAACGAAGCCGATATCATTTTTGGTTCGGGCGATATCGTGCGGGTACAAAAATCACGTACGTCGTTTAAACAAAAAGCAACCGAATTTTATGAAAATCATTTTAGATCATGCTTTAGTTAATACGCTTCCATCGGCTACTCAACGAAGACGATATCTTTTTTGGTTCGCCCAATTTCGTGCAGGAAAGAGTTACTGACGGACGTACGCACAAACACACCTACACATACACAGACACACATAGTTCTTCTCATAATTATGCTTAAAGAAAAACTTTTGAAAGCAAAAAAGAACTTTACTTGATTTTTAAAACAAAATGTATTGAAATGTGCCGAAATTTTTGAATTTCCCGGTGATTTTATTGTTATTAAGCTTCAATTCCATTTTTATACGCTTTATATTAGCTTCACCTATATGTATGTGTGTATGCATGTATGTATGTATGTATGTTCTATGTAAACAAATCCTGCAACTTGATTTTGACCCACTTCTATATAACCGATCAACTTCAAATTTTGCACATATGCATAGTTCGCGTGACAATGCAATCTGACCATTTTGTAAGAAAATCAAGATGGCGGTTCCAAGATGGCGGTAGATTTTTCCTATTGTGTTCCCAGACCTCCCGACATGGGTATCAAATGAAACGGCATGACAGGTAGAATACAATTAGCTGTATGGTGTCATTCCAAATTCAAAATGGCGGCAAACAAAATGGCGGACTACCTTTTCTTTACAACCCACTCGATATGGGTATCAAATGAAAGGGTGTGACAATTAGAATACTATTATCTGTGTGGCGTCATTCCAAATTCAAAATGGCGGCCAACACCAAATGGCGGATTATCTTTTTCTTTACAACCCACTCGGTATGAGTATCAAATAAAAGGATGTGATAATAGAATACTTTTCGCTGTGGGGCGTCTTTCCAAATTCAAAATGGCGGCCACCACAAAATGGCGGTTTACCTTTTTCTTTACAACCCACTCGGTATGGGTATCAAATGAAAGTGTATGACGAGTACAGTATAGTAAGCTTTGTGATGTCGTTTTAAATCTAATATGGCGGTCACTGCAAAATGGCCGAACACATACATATAATAAAATAAAAAATAGAAAATAAAAAATATAGTTTAAAAAAACTAAAAAATACGCTTTTATTTTAAAATGAACTAAAAAGTAAAAAAAATTTTGAATGTAAAGTTTTTATTGCTCCAGCCAGTATAAGAAAACAACCTACCTTTCGAAATCTAAAAAAGCGTGGGGCGCTAGCTCAAAGTTCCGGTGTTAATAAAATAAGAATATAGAGAGCCCCACGCTTTTTTACATTTCGAAAGGTAGGTTGTTTTCTTATACTGGCTGGAGCAATAAAAACTTTACATTCAAAATTATTTTTTACTTTTTAGTTCATTTTAAAATAAAAGCGTATTTTTTAGTTTTTTTTTGTTCTGGTCATTTTATATTTGGATTAAAGTTTTTTATTAACCTTGCAACACGCGGGTTTTCATTTTTTCGACTTTCAGATCGTATAATGTTCTCTATTCAATTTGATTTCAAGAGTGAAACCGGCTATAAAATGAAGAAAAAAATTCGGGGTTTCCTGTCGCCTCCGAAGCCTTATAATTTTGAAATTTTTAAATAAACATATTACTGGCGACTTCCGGTGTAGATTGTGGTAACCAGAGGCGGGATTTCGGATCTTTTATTGGGGGGGGGGCAATTTTTTCGCTACTATAAACATGAAAATATTCGTTAATATTAATGCTTTAGGTTAATTAATTGTGCTGCAATTATATTCATTGTTTTCAATTTGAACGGTCCGAACTGTTAATTCAACGAAGCATTTTTCTCAGTGAAACATATATATCGAAATATCGTTAGTGTTTATTATTTATTATTGTAATGTCTTTACTAATAAAAGATTACCTTTTCTGGATAACTTTTTATTATTCTGATTTGCACAATGGTATTCACGTGTGCCCCTTTTGGGTTACATCGCAAGAGAGAGTGAAGTTGGTAACGTAAGTACCTAATGTCTAATATAATGGTAGTAATGTCTAATATAAATTAAAGTAAGGCCACCAATACACTACACTCTCCCCCCCTTTAAATGTTATTTAATTTCTTTTTCTCTTTTTAGTAACATTTTTAGTAACATTTTTAGTAACATTTTCAGTAACATTTTCAGTAACATTTTCAGTAACATTTGAGCGTAAATTATATCTAGGCTTACTAGTTACATTATCATCAATTAAGTTACTACTACTCGAACAATTTCCTTCTCTTATTTCAGGTTGTATTAATTCTTTACTAATCTCTTCAAAAGGATTATTAAGTGTTTCTGGAATATAATTATTATCAATATTAACTAAATGATTTTTATTTTGGCAATCAACAATTTGATTCATATGTCTTTTCCAAATTAATCTCTTATTCTTAAATACTTCTATTAAATAATGTTTTTTACCAATTCGTTTTACAATTTTTCCTTTAATCCACGAAACTTTTCCTGCTATACTATAATCTTTAGTTAACACATCTTGTTTAATTGTGAAATTTTTTCGATTTACACCTCTATAATATTTTTGTTGTTTAAGTAATTTTTGTTTTACAATTTTTTTTTTGATTATTATTAGGTATCGGAATCTTATCTCCTACTGGATTTAACAAATCTAGTCTAGACCGTAATCGACGTCCTAACATTAATTCAGCTGGTGTCAATCCTGTAGTGCAGTGAACTGAATTCCTATAGTCAAATAAAAATACTGATAATTGAGAATTTAGCGTGCGATAAGACGAGTGACTATTAAGAGCTCTTTTCAATGCTGCTTTGACGATTTTGACCGCATTTTCCGCTTGACCATTTGTAGCTGGATGCCCCACTGCAGTTCTAATGTGATTTATACCATTATTTTTTAAAAATTCCTGAAATTCCCTTGAAATAAACTGTTTTCCATTATCAGACACAATAGTTTCAGGCAATCCAAATCTAGCGAAAACCGATCTTAAAATGTCAGTAGTACGAATACTCGTAGTATTACTTCCCATATCAAAACATTCTATCCATTTACTAAATGCATCAACTATTATGAAAAAACTTCTGTTAAATATGGGACCCATAAAGTCAATATGTATCCTCTGCCATACCCTGCCAGGCCATTCCCAAGAATCTAACTTAGAAATAGGTGGACTATTCCTATATGGTTGACAATCTACACATGTTTTAGCAATATTTTCTAACTCGGCATTCATACAAGGCCACCAGCAATAATTCCTTGCAGTAGTTTTCATTTTTACTATGCCCATATGTGATCTATGTAATTCATTGATAACTCTACCTTGCAATTCACTGGGTATAATGATGCGATAGCCCCAAAAAAGACAATCATCTTCAATTGATATTTCATTTTTCCTTATCCAATAAGGTCGTACCTCTCCATCTGATACCTTACTCGGCCAACCGTTTATTACATATTCCTTTACTTTCTTTAGAAGTGTATTCTGTTCTGTCATTTTACGTACTTCCTCAAAAGCTACTGGTAAAAGATTCGTATTCAATACATAATTGCTATAAACGTAATGGTTTTCACTTTCATTCTCTTCCTTAGGAACTTCACAAGGAAAACGAGAAAAATAATCGGCTATATTCTCCTTGGTACTGACATATTCAATTTCGAATTGATACCCCGATAACAACAAACAATATCGCTGTAGCCTATTCGCACTTAATGTCGGTATACCCTTTTTAGGACCTAATATAGCTACTAAAGATTTTGCATCTGAAACTAATTTAAAATGCCTACCCGCCAAGTACATATTGAATTTTTTTATTCCAAAAACGATCGCTAAAGCTTCACGTTCGACCTGGGCATATTTTTTCTCGGTATCGGTCAGTTTCCTCGATGCAAAGGCTATTGGCCTCTCTACTCCGGATTTATAGCAATGGACTAAAACTGCCCCTAGTCCTACAGAAGAAGCGTCCACAACTAATTTGATTGGTACTTGAGGATCGTAATGCGCAAGGACTTGCTTTGAGCTTAATAAGTTTTTTAATCTTTTAAATATTTCTTCTTCCTTCGCACCCCATTGAAAATGTTTACCTTTAAATAACTCATATAGTGGTGAGCTAATCGTCGCTAAATTCGGTAGAAATTTACGGTAATAATTAATAAAACCCATAAACGATTGCAACTCGTTTAAATTTTGTGGACTTGGTGCGTCAACTAGCGCTTCCATTTTTTTCGGACACGGACGTAGACCTTTTTTGTCAATAATATGACCTAGGTAATTAACCTCCTTCGCAAAAAAACTACATTTATTTAACCCCAGTTTTAATCCCGTTTCTTTAAACCTATTCAATACTAACATTAATCTTCGCGTATGTTCTTCTTTAGAAACGGCTGTAATTAATATGTCGTCTAAAAATACTATTACTCCTGGAATATCTCCTAAAAGACTCTCAATCGTTCTTTGAAAAATAGCTGGAGCTGACGCAATACCATATACTAACCTAGTATAACGAAAAAGACCCTTTGTAGTTGTAATAGTCGTTAAATTCCTACTATCCTCCTCTAACATTAATTGTTGATAGGCATCGGCTAAATCTAGTTTTGTAAATTCTTCACCCCCATGTAATTTTACAAACAACTCTTCTGCTGATGGTAAGTAATATTGATCGATTAGTAATTGTGGATTCAACGTGGTTTTGTAATCGCCACAAATCCTAATATCACCGTTCTTTTTTAACACCGGCACTATCGGGGTTGCCCATTCGCTCCATGTAACCGGTTCTAATACCCCGTTTTTTACTAATTTCTTTAAAGCTACATCTACTTTATCTTTTATGGCGAAGGGAATTTTCCTTGGTTTACAAAACTTTGGTACTGCATCCGATTTCAATCTTAGTGTAACTTGCGCTTTTTTATATGTACCTAATTTATCATCAAAAACTTCTTCGTAATTTTTTAATATTTTCTCAATTTCCTTATTTTCTAATTTAATAGTATTAATACCCAAAAAACTAATTCCGAAAACATGCATTAAATCACGACCTAAAAGTGGAGGACCGCCATCGTCAATTACATATAAATTCGCACTTTGTACCTTATTTTTAAATTTAATATTTAAATAACAAATACCTTTAATAGTCATCGCCGTCTTATCATAGCCTGTTATACATGCATTTGTTGTCTTTAACTTCTTTTGTGAGAATTTTTCTTTATATAATTGATATGAAATGGCAGAAATTGGCGATCCACTGTCGATCTGCATTTTTATAGGAATTTCGTTCACTAGCACATCTACAACAACAGGATTTTTAGAATTTGCTTTTTGTTTACTTATATGAAAAATACCTACATCATCTTTATGCATATAATTCAAATTATGGTTAGTACTATTATAAATTACCTTACACATTTTTTTTAAATGACCTTTCTGTTTACATTTCTTACACCTAAAATTTTTATATCTGCATTGATGGCTCTGATGATTATTATATCCACAGACGGTACATCTGTCATTTATTCCTATTGTTGACTTTGAGTTTGAATGCGTCATTGTTGCTGCTTCGTTAGACCTTTGCTGCCTGAGATTTGTTTTGCCGCTTTTTCTTATACTTGTTTTAAAAACTTCTAAATCTTGCTGCTCGTTGTCGGTTACCTCTACTTTATACTGGTTTTTGATGCATTCCACTGTATTTGCGACTCCAATTGCTTTTTCTATGGTAAGTTTGCCTTCTTCTTCCAAAAATAATTTATCCTTTTCAGGACCTTTTGGTAGTCCCATCACAAACTTATCACGTAATACCACCATATCTAAATGAGACCCAAATGCACAATTTGCAGCCAGTGTACGAATACGTGCAGCCCATGCTTGCATTGTTTCATGGCTCTCTTTCTTTGCTTCATAGAATTTGAATCTTTCAGCAAATTCTGATTTTTTTTCAGAAAAATGTGCATCAAAAGTTGAGGTTAACCCTTCGTATGCCTCATTTATTGGGTCTTTTGGATGCATTAAATTTTTGATGAGTTTGAAAGAACTTTCGTGTAGAGAATTTATAAAAATTGCTCGTTTTTTCCCTGCTTCTTCTATTGAATTTGCCACGAAAAATTGTTCCAATTGGATTTTGTACACCGTCCAATCGTTATTACCATGATGGAATTGCGGTACTTGCCCAATGATCGACATTTTGCTGATTATACACTTTTCACTTCTACACCGTGATATTCTTTTTTCTTTAATTTGTTTTCCTCGTCGCCACTGTAATGTCTTTACTAATAAAAGATTACCTTTTCTGGATAACTTTTTATTATTCTGATTTGCACAATGGTATTCACGTGTGCCCCTTTTGGGTTACATCGCAAGAGAGAGTGAAGTTGGTAACGTTAGTACCTAATGTCTAATATAATGGTAGTAATGTCTAATATAAATTAAAGTAAGGCCACCAATACACTACAATTATGATCACAAATGTTTATACACATGTAACTGTAGGATACATATTTTAAAATCTACATTAATAAATTCTTTTAATTAAAATGCAATCTTCGGGTTCTGGCAAGATCGAAAGTATTTATAGTTTCATTTATATCTATACTAGTATCGCGTTCAATTGCTAACAATCTTAATGAAGACATCCTTTCTTGCCCAGTCGTGTTTCTGCAATAAGTTTTCAGTCTGCGGTCTGCGCATAGACGAAAAAGAGCGTTCGCAACTCGCATTCATAGGTATGGTGTAATATAATCTAAAACGCTCAGAAATCATTGGGAAAGCGCCCTTCAGTTTTTTTTTCTACAATAATTGTTGCCCTTTCTGAATTATGTTTACCGCAGATCAGTTACATTTTGTAGAAACACTTGAGTGATAATTGCCTCCTTATTTAATGTTCGCAAATATCTTTTACACTTTGGTCGTTTATATCATTTGCGTTCAATACTTCATCTAATGTAAGGTTTACATTTGGAAGTACTTTCGCGAAAGGAAATAATTTTTGACATGAAAGTGGAACTTTCTTCTCTGTATGACAGCCAATTTCTACATGAATGTGATTGTACGGTCAACGTCTTGGCACAATTTTCCGTTAGAATTTTTGTGAATTTAAAAATTCACAAGTTTACATATAATTTGTCCTTGAAAAATGAAAAGTGATTTTTTCTCAATGACTAGGGTACTATAGATTTAAGAAAAATAATAAAAAAATCCACACGTGACATTTCAAAAATATTTATATTTTTGTTATTTGGAAAAATAAGTACAAAAACCAAAATTAAAAATTATAGATAAATTTTTTTTAGCCTTTTTTTATAATTGCAGTACCAGTGTCTCTTATAATAGACCAACAGTAGCCACCCAACATATTTTGATCCCAACACCCCTGATAATTTCGTTCGAAGCTTTTTAAATTGTGGTGAAAACGCTTAGCCCATCGCTGACATTGTCAATGTTTTCAGGGAAGAGCTCGAGGTGCGTATGTAAAAAGTGAATTTTTAGGACATTTTTAGACATATTTACGCCCATCTGATAAAAATAATGCAATAAATCAGTCACTAATTGTTGGTAATTATCACTGCCTAGAAACTCTCGGATGACCAGTCGCAAAGAATTCCAAACAGCTTTTTATATATTTCAAAGACAATTTTCAAACTTCTCATCCCTCAGAACTTTTGTAATTTGCTACACGAAAAAAATACCTTGTTTAAGTTTCGACTCAGAAAGACTAGGAAAAGTACTCCGTAAATATCAAAAGGCAGCACCAGATTTATTTAAAGCCTTGACAAAATTTTGATAAACCCTAAAGCGGCGGTAAAATAAATTGCATTGCAAACATCCATTACAAATAATGAAATCGTAATTTTTGACACACGGTTCATTTGTTCCAAAGTACCAAAGGAGTGGCCAAGTATCGTAAAGTTATTTCCTACTTTGTTGTCGCAAGAATAGCTTCTCTTACAAAATATCTTTCTTAATCTTTAATTTTAAAAAATAGTTCATCAAAATGTTTTTCATTTCATATTTTAAAATTATAAGAAAGATGATTTATTAATACGGGATACTCATAGTAACGCTGAACATTATTCCGCGCGTTTTATAATACTGAACTAAGGTTTACCGATTTAGTTATTAGCTTAGCTTAATAAAATTATTGTTCGCTTAATTATTATTAAATTTCTTCTCAAAAGACAGAAAAAATAAATCTTTTATAATATAAATTTGAAGATCCGCGAACTGAAATGACTAAATATATATTTAAAAAATCTGTCCCAACAATGGGGGGCAGTTGCCCCCTCCTGCCCCCCCAATTCCGCCTATGGTGGTAACCATATATTATATAGATGCTTGAATGATATTTAAGACCTGAGAAACATTGCTCTTTAAATAGTTTTTTATCCATTCCTTAATACATTCGAAAAACTACCATTTCATGACAATCACCCATATAATCCTATGTTAATGGATCACTCCTCGTGGTTTCCATTTAGTAAAAACTTTTAGCTAGAGAGCGCTTCTTAGAGAGCCAATAAAAATGTTTGGATGGGCAAACATGGTTGAAAGATTGATTTTATAATTACTTAGTGTCGAAAGTTGAAAATTGTTTATGAAAATGGTTGAGTTTTAAAATGCGGTTTACAAATCGTGCAAATCATTTTTCTACTGAGAAACATATCTTAAGCGACAATTTTATACAAGATTTTGGTTTCTATAACATAAAATTAATGGAACTAACAGCAACAACAAAAAGACTAATACATATCTCAATCAAGCGGAGACTTCTTCTTTCGAGCCACTGGGGGTTAGTCACAGTTCTTTTCACAGATTGCTTGAACATCATAGGTATAAAGAAAAACTGCAGAACATTTCCTCTGTAAATGTGGTACACTATCGTGATGCAGACTTTATCCACAACGCCGCCGTTGTATCAAAAACACAGTGAATTACGAATGCACCGAGTTTTCTTTATATAAATGTTGTCGCCTTGTACGTTACCAGCTTTATATTTTTTAGTTTTAATATAATTGAATTTTTTACATTAAATGTGTAACACAGTTAACTAATGTAACTTCGGCTTGATACCTTTGGAACCCAAACAAAGTGTAAATTTTTAGTTATAACAAGTTCTAAAGCCTAGTTTTAAATCAAATATAGGAGTTAAGCCAGAGGTTAAGCAAGTAATGAATGGCAGATCGCAAAATGTATTATTAAAAACAGGCTGGTGCAAAAGCAAATTTGGGCAGAATTTTATTAATTACATTTTATTTACGAATAGGAATTGCTTGCCCTCCGTTAGCGCTCTTAATTCATATCCGAAGTTGGTTCACCTCACTATATGCTTATATAACAATTAAATGCCGGTATCCGTACTCTTACGGTTTGATCGACGTAAACGATTTTTCAAAGTCGCCAAATGTTTTAATATTCTCCTAAAAGAGAGAGAATAATGTTCACACCTGGTGTATAAATTCCCGTTTAATTTTCTCAACTTTAAAATTACCATCTCAAGTTTCTTAAGTGAATGCGAAAACTTTTTCAATAACGAAAATATATCACCGGCAGAGAAAGAAATAAGAATTATTGGGGTGTCTGTGTCAAAAGTGTTACAAAGTTTTTGGCTAGCTCAAGTAGCTGAGTGAATGAACTTAATATTAAAAAGAATATACAATCATTTCAAAGAAACGGAGGGTTCTTTGGAATTAAGAATTTGTATGAGATACACGTATGGAGATATGTAGGCTAGTATCAGGGGATATGAAACATAAATTTTGATTCTTGTTAAAGATTTTTCTTTGCTGTTTGCGCCTTTAAAAATTTGTTGAATAAAGCTGAGTTGTCTATTAATCAAAATTGAGGTTTTTGAGTTGTTTCTTTTATTTTAAGGTATATTAAATTCTTGTAAAAACTATCTCTTTTTGATTTATATAACTAGACAAAAGTTTTTGTGAAACAAGAAATTATGCCTAAATCTAGAATAAACAGGGACGGCAAATTTAAATTGCACTTTCCTTACACACGAACAGCGATATAGGGGTTGTATAATGAGCCCTCTGAGCCAAAAGAATTTGCGCCTTTAGACAAAACGGACATAAAAGATGCGATTTTGTCTGTTTTGATTTGCAGGTTTTTGGGAAAGCAAAAATAACCAAAAATAAGTTGTGGGTTTAATCGGAAATGATAGCGGGAGGTCTGGATCTGCGAAGGAATCGTTGAGTTGTGGCTTCTAAACTGTTGCAAATTTCGAAAAAGACTTGACAATACACGTTCAAGGTTTTCAAGCTGTTCAAAGAAGGCAGAGAAAGCATTGAAAACGATGACCGTCCTGGCTGTCCTTCGACGTCTACCGATGTTAAGGAAGATGTTTGCGTAGAATTCTTTTAACTAGTACGCCCCACACGGCGTTGCCCGGAGTCTTTCTGGTAAAATAAACGCACATTAAATATCTCTAAAAAGGTAACCACCCACCAAAACTACATAAATATTAGTGAGACTATTTAAATTAGGCTTTTATCAGCAAATATTAGGCACATAGTAAAATCCCAAGAAAATATGTCAGACTCACAGTACATATTATTCATGCTATAATCTTTTTTGGCGGGAGGTAGGCATTCGTACGAAATTTTAGTTAAATTAAACATTCAATAATCAAAAAATATTATTACATCCTAAAAGAAATAAAAATAGAATGATTATAGATACCCACTTTCATCGAAATCGGAAACAAAATTGGTCCTCCTTATTGGCCCCGTCATATTGAATCAAAAAGTTTTTATCCTAAGTTCGTTCATTGGATCAGAACAGAATTGTAAATTCGTCGGCCATATTGGCGCGGCCATTTTGAATTTATAAGTTTCGACCACAAATTCGTTATTTGCCACCTTAAAAACCCATAGATACCCACTTTCATTGAAATCGGAGCACAATTGACAAATCCAATTATATTTGCGCGACCGAAATATGACCGAAATTCAAGGTCATATTTCGGCGGCCATTTCGAAGCTTTGCGATGACTGGTGCGCCCGATATAGCGCACACATACACGCATACGATTCCGGCTGAGAGAAAATTCCAGCGGAATTTTTAAGGATATCATGAACTCCGCTGAATTGCCCGATGAGAAATACTTTCGAAAATCCAAAAACAAGTACAATAAAATTAGCTATGTGGCGTTAATCAAAATTCAAAATGGCGGCCAAAAACAAAATGGCGGACTACTTTTTTCTTTACAACACGCTCGGTATGGGTATCAAATGAAAGGGTGCGACGAGTATAGTACAGTAAGCTGTGTGACGTTATTTTAAATCTAAATGGTGGTCATAACAAAATGGCAGAAGACATATAGCAGACTAAAAAGGAGAAAATAAAAAATATAGTTGAAAAAAATTAAAAAATACGCTTTTATTTTAAAATGAACTACAAAATAAAAAATAGTTTTTAATGTGAAGTTTTTATTGCTCCTGCCAGTATATGGAAACAACCTACCTTCCGAAATGTAAAAAGGGCCGTTTTTGCTTTTTATAGGGTTTCGTGTTTGTGACTTTTTCACTTTAGTATTTTTTTATTTTTTTCTTTTTCACGCTTATTTTGTTAAGATATTTTTTGTCGTTGTTGTGTTTTTTTTTTCATTGCTGCGATTATTTTAAGAACTTGAACAGCAAGCGTTCCTCGGGCCTCTCAGCTGACCGATGATAACTGACGAAGGGGTCTTCTTTTAACATCTTAGGAGTAACAGTATCCGAGGATCTTCGTTGACCACAAATTTCAAATCGCAAAACAAACACCACAGGGGATTTCTTAAGAGATGGAAATTGTGCGTACAGAAAGTAATCCGGGCTATAATCTACAAGTACTACATTCGGCCCCGCCGTGAATACGACTCATTTATCTGGGCAATACGACCCATTTGAAAAGCCACCTAAGCGTGGTAGGACAAGGTAAAAAAGTACGATATCAACCTCATTGGCGACGGCTCCATTTGCTTCTCTGTAGACACATTAAACCGCCATACTAATGAAGTGCCCCGGTAAAATTCTGTTGATATTGGCTAATCCACTGAAATAAAATATATTTTTTCTCCCTTCAGTCTTAACACAAAAAAACCCGATTTTCGGTTCGGCTTGAGGATTTTCCTCAGAGTATGGAAACGCATACTCGTGTGCGCACACGCTCGTGTGCGATAAATTTTGTGTGCGACAAAAAGCACATACTCATTAGTTGTGTGCGCTTTTCTTGTCCTTATTACTCACGCACGAGTTATGTACCCACCACCAGGCAACGCGACATTATCAGAAGAAAATGTGGTGATACCTGATCTATCTGAGACTCGACGTAAGTTGAGTATATTCTGACCATTCTCATAGAAAAGTGCATAGCTTGCAAAAACAGGCACTTATGAGATTTTGCTCTAAAGAAGCTTCCCATGAGAAGATGCAAAATATTATATTTATTTTTGAACAGTAGAATTAGAGTAATTACATTTTTTAGTCTGTCTAAGCTCGGCCGGCAATTGTTCAAGATTTAAAAATAAAGTTGTAGTCGGAAAAGTTGTGTGTTTTAATTCGTATTTATTTTATTTGATTTTAAATTCTTTTTAATAAATAACCAAATAATCAGAAACCGTATCTGGCGCAATCGTGGTAGGATCTCTATCGGAAGAAAAGAGATTTAGTGAAACGAATCAATTAATTTTTGGTGAAAAAGTAAGTTTAATTGACAATTTAAAAAAATAAATAAAGAAAGCTCATTAGTAACATATTAGTACATATTGATACAAGTGAAGTTTTCTCAAATTAAGCCAAAGAGAAATTAAGGGGTTTGTGGAGAAATAACACATTAGTGAAAACCTCATTAAAACAACACCAAAATTGACCGACAAAGGTATCGAGGAATTGTTTTCGATCAAAGACGCAACATGGCTGAACCACAGGAGCCAAATCCAATTGAACAGTGCTTAGTGGCTTTGACTCGATTAGTTGTACAAAATAATCAACCACAAAATTGGAGATCCAGGATCGAGAAGGAGATTTGTTATCTCCCAACTTTTTAAGGAGAAGGAGGTACGCTACCATCATTTATCGACGCTGTTACCAGGACGTTAGCAGACTATGGAAACGAAGCAACCAGGGTATTCGCGATAATATACAACATAAAAATTGAAGGCAGTGCAAAAAGTTTACTTTAGAGTGAACCCCCCAGCTAATTGGGACCAGTGTAAAGAACAACTGAAACGACACTACAAAGCAACAAAGGATCAATTGACTATAACCATAGAAATTGGAAGTTTAAGAGTGAATAGTATTAAAGATTTAGATATAAGATTAAGACAGATGGTAGGAGATATAACAGAATATGCAGCTTTTGACGATAACGGTGTAGTGACTTTAGAAATATTTAGTGGAATGCTAGTGCAAAAAGTAAAAGAATTAGTGTCAGGTGCTTTTGTTGCATAAAAAAAAATCATAACTAGCACAACAACAACAAAAACCAAAAGACTCGCACCAAACAGACGAAAAATCCAACGCCTTATCGCAAAGGTATCGGATTACGTCTGGGAGTGAGAGTCTTTTAGGTACAAAACGGTAAAATTGTTCCCAGGGGATAACGGTTCCCGTCGCGGTTTTTACGATTAACGCTGAAACCGCGATAAAGCCACTGCGGTCTCTGATAACGAGTAATCTTGACCTTGACCGCAGTGTGGGAACCGTTCCCCGTGGTCTTTGTTTTGGTGGAAAATCCACGGCCCATCGGCGGTGAAAATTTTAAAGATGTCGAGTGTTGTTTCAATTCTTATCGACGGCGGGTGGAAAAGTTTTTTGAGCGGGCGTTTTTCGAAAATTACATAATAATAAAAAGCCAGTCGTGGTTAAAATTGTAGTTAGATATTAAATTTTTGTGACATTAAGTAAACCAACATTTATTTGTTGAAAGTTTAAATAAAGAAGACTATTGTACAATCTGTTGTTGATCAGCGAATCTCAAAGTAGTTCTCGCGAGTTTACATAATAATAAAAAGCCAGTCGTGGTTAAAATTGTAGTTAGATATTAAATTTTTGTGACATTAAGTAAACCAACATTTATTTGTTGTAAAGTTTAAATAAAGTAGACTATTGTACAATCTGTTGTTGATCAGCGAATCTCAAAGTAGTTCTCGCGAGTTTACATAATAATAAAAAGCCAGTCGTGGTTAAAATTGTAGTTAGATATTAAATTTTTGTGACATTAAGTAAACCAACATTTATTTGTTGTAAAGTCTAAATAAAGAAGACTATTGTACAATCTGTTGTTGATCAGCGAATCTCAAAGTAGTTCTCGCGAGTTTACATAATAATAAAAAGCCAGTCGTGGTTAAAATTGTAGTTAGATATTAAATTTTTGTGACATTAAGTAAACCAACATTTATTTGTTGTAAAGTCTAAATAAAGAAGACTATTGTACAATCTGTTGTTGATCAGCGAATCTCAAAGTAGTTCTCGCGAGTTTACATAATAATAAAAAGCCAGTCGTGGTTAAAATTGTAGTTAGATATTAAATTTTTGTGACATTAAGTAAACCAACATTTATTTGTTGTAAAGTCTAAATAAAGAAGACTATTGTACAATCTGTTGTTGATCAGCGAATCTCAAAGTAGTTCTCGCGAGTTTACATAATAATAAAAAGCCAGTCGTGGTTAAAATTGTAGTTAGATATTAAATTTTTGTGACATTAAGTAAACCAACATTTATTTGTTGTAAAGTCTAAATAAAGAAGACTATTGTACAATCTGTTGTTGATCAGCGAATCTCAAAGTAGTTCTCGCGAGTTTACATAATAATAAAAAGCCAGTCGTGGTTAAAATTGTAGTTAGATATTAAATTTTTGTGACATTAAGTAAACCAACATTTATTTGTTGTAAAGTCTAAATAAAGAAGACTATTGTACAATCTGTTGTTGATCAGCGAATCTCAAAGTAGTTCTCGCGAGTTTACATAATAATAAAAAGCCAGTCGTGGTTAAAATTGTAGTTAGACATTAAATTTTTGTGACATTAAGTAAACCAACATTTATTTGTTGTAAAGTCTAAATAAAGAAGACTATTGTACAATCTGTTGTTGATCAGCGAATCTCAAAGTAGTTCTCGCGAGTTTACATAATAATAAAAAGCCAGTCGTGGTTAAAATTGTAGTTAGACATTAAATTTTTGTGACATTAAGTAAACCAACATTTATTTGTTGTAAAGTCTAAATAAAGAAGACTATTGTACAATCTGTTGTTGATCAGCGAATCTCAAAGTAGTTCTCGCGAGTTTACATAATAATAAAAAGCCAGTCGTGGTTAAAATTGTAGTTAGATATTAAATTTTTGTGACATTAAGTAAACCAACATTTATTTGTTGAAAGTTTAAATAAAGAAGACTATTGTACTGAAATGTGTCAATTTTATTGTGGTTGAAACTAATCAGCATAACTTTTCAAATAAATAAGCGGATCCTGTGGACATTAAAAGGCAAGTTCTATTTTAATAAAAAGAAAAATATATATTTGTAGGAGTCGACAACTGAAAGGGTCGAAACCCACTACCCTAACCCAGAAAACATAACAATTGGCGCAGCCGGTAGGATCCGGGCGAGCCTAACAATTACTGATCGAGTGCTGGATATAGGCACCCTATCCTTGAACTCAGCCTGAGCCGAGGCTGAGGGCACAAGATCAGTAGAGGCGACGACCTCGGATCCTATCAAGAATCTACACTCGGGGGTGTTCAACCACGGTGCCTCTGCTCCAGGCGGGCATGCGCTCACCCCCCATATAATTTCATCGCGGGAATTTTAGTGGGCTTCATCCCTGCCCAGGAGACGCCCTATGTCCGAGGGCCAACCAGGGGACAGCAGCCATTCTGAGACTCCCCCACCGAGGGACCAAAAAACCCCAACTAGTGAGATAGACACACCAGGACCCTCAACCTTGCCAGGGCCCAACGGAACCCCGGTGAACTACCAGGCCCTTCAACGAGGGAACACCTCGACACCAACAGCGACCACTTCTTCAACAGAACCACCAGGTTCCCCCAGACGACTACGAAGCGGGACCCACATAGGCAAAAACGTTAGTCAAGTAAGTGTAAAAACTCTAAACGATATCCTCAAGCGAGCGCAGGAGACCGGCGAGTTCAATTTAGCTCATTTGGAAGCCGTCGATAAACAAATCGAACGTGCTGGTAAAGAGCGAAAAGTTAGATTAGTAGCTTACAAAGAGGCGGCCTTGAAATTCCAACGCCACCTAGACGAATTTAAAGGCAATCTCCCTCGCCCCCTTGAGGATAAGAATTTAGATTTAGAAGTTAAGGAGGATTCAGTTGTAAGCCCCGACAAACCTAATAACGAACCGCTCGAGTCAAATAACGCCACTTTAGATCTCCTAGCGGACTGGATAGAACTGTCCAGCCGTTCCCTGTCGCTTCTAGAGGAAGAAGAAAAAACTTTTAAAACTAACCCCCTTTTTAAACCTTCATTCCTAAAAGAAGACTTAACAGCTATGGCCGACGACTATATAAAGGTCGCCAAACTAGCGGCCCAGCTTGTACCCTTATTTTCTGGCGGGCAAAGCCCGACAATAGGGACAGAACTACAGATGTTTCTGGGCTGTTGCCGTCGGGTACTCCAGTGCCTGACGGAACAGGAACAAGCGGCATTCCTACAGATATTCCCCACTAGGCTCCGAGGAGAGGCCTACCAACTGGTAGGCACCTCCCAACCCGCCACTTTTGAGGAGGCCGAAAACCTCCTAAACAGGACATATCTCCCCAGGGAGACTTACCAGGAACTGGTAAATAAACTTATACAGTTACGCCAGTTCCCCCTGGAACCCCTCACAACCTATACTACAAGGATAAAACAACAACTAACACTGTGTGAGGAAGCGGCCACCACCAAATATGGTGCGACAGCAGCGCCGGCCGTTAAGGGCCAATTACAAGATTTTGCAAAAAATGCCCTGCGGAGTGGGGTTACAAATCCCCACCTCTGCCAGTACCTGTTAACTTTGGGAGAGGACACCCTTGACAGCCTGACTCAAAAGGCACTGGACATGGAGAAGCTTCAACAGAACTCCATGTATGCTCCCTACCAAATGTCAGTGCCCCTCCCAACCTTCAACCCCTACGGGCAAACATCCCCAGTAACCCAATTTGAAAATAATTACAAAATGACCCCCTCGACACACTACCAAAACACCAACACTCAATACACCGCCCCGCCAATAACAACAACCCCTCAAATAGCAACACTCCAAAATCAGATGAACCCCCAGGTAATGTACACTACATATGCCCCACTACCCAACAACCCTCCAAATACCTCACAGGCGCCAATACAAAGCGCCCAACAAATAACCAATAGAAACCCCTCGCCAAAACCTGTAAACAATCCGTTGACAAACATCACCTGCAGCTACTGCCGCAAGAAAGGGCATACCTATGCAGATTGTCTGAAGCGGAGAAACACTCCTTTTTGCATAATTTGTAGGGCCAACTCACACGATGCTAGGGACTGCCGCCAGCCAGCGGAGTCACCCAGGCCCCATTACAGCAATAACAACCGATATCAACAACAGGGCCTCTCATTTAACAATACTAGTCGTTACCCCAACCCAAGGTCTCAATTCCAAGGTAATAACCGTTACCCAGACCAGAGGTCACAACCAGTAGATAACCACCGTTACCCTGACCAAAGACCTCGCAATCAGGGCGTAAATCATCAACCAGACAATCGACCCATAAGTAATGTTAATTGCCCTCCAAATGACCGTCAACAACCAGCCAACACCACCAGATCTGATTTGTGATTTCTGCCACAGACGTGGCCACACAGTAGACGACTGTCGTCAAAGGCAGCGTTGGGAGTCACAGCAAGCGGGAAACTCCCCGCAGTCGGACCAAGAAACCCCGGCCCGACAATAATTTTGCAAAATCCTACTACGGGGGAACCTCAAGAGCCCGCACCAAGTGTCCCACTCGTCACCATTCCGCTAGACATAAGCCTTAACGGCAAAGCCATCCTAGCAGTGGACACCGGCTCTCAGGTCAGTATACTAAAACACAAAAAACTCAAGGATCCCAACCTCATGGATCCCGCTAAAAAATGCACATTACAAACGCCATACGACCAAGGAAAAACCCTAGGGAGCTGTCAGGGGAATATTCTTCTCAATACCCCCCTCCCATGTACATTCCAAATTGTGCAAAACATGTCGGAGATTCCCAAAGATGGTCTATTAGGATACGATTTTGTTACCAAACACTGTAACGTTGAGGGCCCAAATCAAACACTGCGATTCCCTCGAACAGAAATCAACCCGTTGGAAGTAGCCATTCCACTACATAGTGGAGTCCGTAAGTCGAAACCCAGAGAACAGCAGGAGCAAACCCAAACCAGGGAATTCCCCGGTGGTGTCTCCCCAATATTCTCAGAAAAGAATACTAGCTGCATAACTCAGGATGGGTCAAGGTTGGAGGACAGCCTCAACGACTTCGAAACCACCAAAGTCACAAGACATAAGGTAGCACTGGACAAACCGATCTGCCTCCCAAGTCGGTCTCAAATGGTGGTTCCTATTTCACTAGGGTTAGAGGAGGAAATGCTTTGCGAGTCATACGAGCCGAGCGAAGGGGTATTCCTAGCCAACGCCCTCTTACCATCTGGGACGAGAACAGTGTCAGTCGGCCTCCTCAATGTAAACACCCAACCGGTAGTCCTGGCGAGCCTAACTCTTACGCTGGCCCCATCAAAAGACTACAAAACCATTCAACTAGCCCCTAACAATAACCCAAAGTCTCTAATGAATGCTAAAGACGAAGCAGGGTACCTTTCAGGCTCTGAACCAGTTGGTCTCAGGAACGCCAGTGCCCCATTGTCTCCAAACGCAAGGCTTCAAGGTATGCCCAAACATGGAGCAACCCCGCAGGGTATACCAAAGGGTAAACGGGCAAAATTGAAGTTGGAAAAAAGAGAAAGGGACAGCCCCCTCTGCCAATTGAGATATCTATTCCCGGGCTTCGAAGATCCGGACCCCGAGCGCCACTCGCGCCTCAAGCAACTGGACGAGGAACTCAACCTCGACCACCCCCTGACGGCCGAAGAGGAACGGGCCATCAAGGATCTCTGTTATGAATATGCCGATATCTTCCACTTAAAAGGAGACAAGCTAACCTACACGGAAGCTCTGAGGCACGAGATCCCTATGGTCTACGACCAATATATTAACCAAAAAATGTACAGACTGCCCGAAACTCAGAGGCAGGTCATAAATGACCAACTAGAAGAAATGTTGGACAACGACATTGTCCAACGAAGCAAAAGCCCTTGGAACTCACCCCTCCTTGTGGTCCCTAAGAAACCGGGTCCCGATGGTGAGAAAAAATGGCGGGTAGTGGTCGATTTCCGAAAGATCAATGAAAAGACCATAGGCGACGCGTATCCGCTTCCAAGGATCGAAGATATCCTGGACCAGCTCGGTCATTCGAGATATTTCTCTACCCTCGACTTGGCCAGTGGTTACCACCAGGTACTGGTGGAACCCCAAGACCGCCCCAAGACAGCTTTTAGCACGAATTATGGGCACTATGAATTTAAACGTATGCCGTTCGGGTTAAAAGGAGCCCCAGCTACGTTTCAGAGACTCATGAATTATGTCCTCACAGGCCTACAAGGCCTCGAATGCTTCGTGTACCTAGATGACATAGTCATCTACGGGAAGAACCTTGAGGACCATAATTCAAAGCTCCAACGGGTATTCGACCGGTTGAGGGAGAACAACCTCAAATTACAACCGGAGAAATGCCAATTCCTAAAGAAGGAAGTAGTCTATCTGGGTCATGTATGCTCCGAAGAAGGAGCCCTCCCGGACCCCAGAAAGACAGAGTGTGTCCAAAACTTCCCGGCACCCCGAACAATCAGGCAGGTACAGTCATTCTTAGGCCTAGCCAACTACTATAGAAAGTTTATCCCAGACTTTTCTAAGATAGTACGCCCGCTAACGAATTTGTTGCGAAAGGGCGTGAAATTTTCTTGGACGCCGAAATGCCAGGAAGCATTTCAAACGGTAAAGCGTTCCTTAGTCTCCCCACCACTGCTGATCTACCCTGATTTCAATAAACCGTTCAACCTAACAACGGATGCCAGCAGTGAGGCTCTCGGAGCAGTGCTCTCTCAAGGCGACGTAGGCAAGGATCAGCCCATAGCATATGCGAGCCGCACCCTAAATAAGGCGGAACGCAACTACTCAACGGTCGAAAAAGAGTTGCTAGCCATAGTATGGGCTGTTAAAAATTTCAGGTGTTACTTAATGGGTCGAAAGTTTACGGTCTACTCAGCCGGATTCCCCAAAGAGCAGAAGAGCCCAATACCTTCACGGTGGAAGCTCTAATTCACCAACCCGGTGAGCCCCTACCCATATCTCTCGCGGAAACTGGGGCTGTGGCGCCTCCTACGGAAAGACTAAAACAATGCAACGTAGTCACAAGGGCGCAGGCACAAAAGATGGAGGACGACGACAAAATCGAACACGTCCCCAATTCAAAAGCCCTCGATAGCGACGACGGGCCTAAGGAAATAAACCTTGAAGAGATAGCCCAACTTGCAGAAGCACCCGAGGACACCTCCATCACAAAGCAACGCAAAGTTGAATTAATAACAAGCCCCGAAGAAATTCAAGTCATTTTAAAGGACTACCACGACTCCCCTTTCGGTGGACACCAGGGAGTCGTCAAAACTTATAATAGAATTCGCCAAAAGTATTGGTGGAGGCGAATGTTCCGTGACATAAGTCGTTATGTCCGGAAGTGCAAAAAGTGTCAAACCATGAAGGCATCGAGACAATTCCGAATGCCCATGGTAATAACAGACATCGCGGAAAAACCGTTCGACAAGGTTTATTTGGACATCGTAGGTCCACTGGAAGAAACTATTTCGGGAAACAAGTACATCCTAACCTTCCAGGATAACCTAACTAAATTCGTCGACTGGTATGCCATTCCCAATGCGGAAGCTCAAACGATAGCACAAATTTTCTTCGACGAAATCGTCACGCGCTATCGCATACCTAAACAAATAGTCACCGACCAAGGGTCGAACTTCCTCAGTGACTTGTTCAAAGGCGTGTGTAGGCTGCTAAAGATTAAGAAGCTCCAGACTTCAGCCTACCACCCCCAGTCCAATGGTGCACTTGAACGGGCCCATAGGCCCCTGATCGAGTATCTACGCACCATTGTAGATGAAAGCCCAAATGGTTGGGACCAATTCTTACGTACGGCAGCGTTCGTGTATAACAATAGCGTACACGAGGGAACGAAATTCACACCTATGGACTGCCTCTACGGTTTCACCGCGGACGTCCCGTCCAATCTAAAACGCAACCCGGAGCCACTTTATAATAACGAAAGTTATTATCACCAATTGCGGTACAAGCTGCAAAAGTCTTACGCTCTAGCAAGGAGAAACTTGCTAGCTAGCAAGACGCGCTCTAAAGCATATTATGACGGGAACGTCCGACCACTATCTCTCCACGTAGGCGACAAGGTCCTCTTGCGCAACGAAGCCCGGAAACACAAATTGTCCCAAATCTGGGTTGGACCCTACACCGTAGTAGCAGTCCCAAGCGCAGTGAACACCACCATCAAAATAAATAGGAGATTGGTTACCGTCCATAATAATCGCTTGAAGCCGTTTTATGAAAATAAAACGTAACTTTAAGCCACTAAAGCCAGCCCTGCTTACTAACGCCTAACTGTGCTTTAGTATAAAGCACCGACTTAGACGGATGGTATTCGGACAAAATATCCACTATTCTTATTAGGGCCCGTACCTTATACCCTCACCCCTATAACCACGCATGGGGTACTCTACGAATTATTAGGAGACATATGGCTCTATAACCGTGAGTGGAACCTACTAACGGAATTGGACCTCCAGGAACTGGAAGTACACACTGAGTTAGCAGAACAGGCCGAGGGAGCGGTGCGCCGATTATGCAAGGATGACGGTTCGGTAACATGCCAGGCCCAACAGATAAGTATTCATTCGGTTATCACCCACATAAAGCAGCGTACCCAAACAATTCGTGAACTGGTGTCCAATGGGCGGTCTAAACGATCCCTGTTCGACGGCATCGGACATGCCCTACATCTACTTTTCGGGACCATGGAAGGCAATAACGAGGAAGAAGTCTACAGCCGGTTAGGAGAGCTGGAATCTAACCAAAAAGCTCTAAATGAATTGGAGAAGCTCCAAATAACAGTAGTTAACAACACCCTACGGGAAATTCAAAAACCCCTAGCGGCCCTACTAGACCAACAACGTAATATTACGAGTCAGGTGAGGACCTTAGACAACGCAATCGAAGGAGTGGCCAAGACCCAAATGAGACAGGGGATAGTTAGCAACATCATATTCCTGGTGATAGAGATCGAGTCTCGACAAAAGACGATTTTAGATATAATAATAGCTAGTAGAAACAATAAAATACATCCTTTATTAATATCTGAGACTTCTCTAGCAAAGGTCTACCGCAAGACTCATCCGAAGTGCGAAAACTGTCTTACTCTTTTACAACAGACCACTCGACTACAGTCTCATATCATTAATGATAAACTAGTAGTAAAATTAACCCTACCCATTTTGGATATTCCTAAAATGTCATATCACCAAATCAGGTGCTTCCCCGTCCTTACCGAGTCAGGACATTCCCTAGTACCGGACATTCCCTATTCATATCTGGCGTCGGACTTTAAATCCCAACAATTTGCACTTTTCGTCCAATCGGACACCAGAAATTTCAACAAAATTACGGGAAATCTGAAAAGCAAAACCTATGTAGGGCCACTACGGGTCCCTTTCCGACAGTACCCCGCCACCAAAGAGTGCGCAATCAAACTCCTCCACAACCCCCTAGAGGAGGAAGTTACCTGCCCAACAAAAATACAGGACCCACCACATAACGTGCTGACTAAGTTAGCACCCCCGAACACCTGGCTGTATTCGCTCGTCACCCCGACCAAATTCACAATCACTTGCAATAAGATGACGCATGGAGTTCTAGCAACCAAACAAGGAATGCTCAAACTGAACGAACCTTGTCAAGTGGCAGTGGGAGACAGAACGATACTGTACGATGGCCTCTCAACCCAACACAGTCGAGTGGTGCACGCACCCTACTTTCCAATACTGAAGGAGATCAACTTCGGTACCCGCAACCACGGAGTACCAACAATAAACCCTAATACTGCCATAAAACTATTGACAGGTGAGGATACGAATGAGATCATCCAGGAAGGCACAAAGCCCCTGCAGGATATCTATAACAAACTAAACCACCTGACCTGGAAGCGTGCACATACCCAATCAACAGTCGCCATCTCGTTCAGCGGCATATTAATACTGGGCCTCATAGGTTTCATGGCCTACAAATGCACCCCGTTATTAGTGGCTATGCTCAGCGCTAGATGTGCCAGAAGGCCCAGAAACGCATGTCCCCCGGAGGAGAGAACCACCGCCGAGGACCAAACGTCCCCAAGAGGGCCCCCAGCGCAACTAGAGCCCCCACAGGACACATCGGCGACAGCGACCACAATGCCCCGGCCTTTAAGTCGAAGCCACACACTACCAAAGTCCTCCACCATCCAGTTGGTACAACCGGGATGAGGACCACCATAAGTATAATAAAAAATTATCCCCCGTACCGCACCCCTAACGCCGGTACCACAACACCAATAGGTGTTAAGTTAAAAAAAATTTTTTTTTTAAAAAAAACCCCCTTTACCGCGTCCAAAAGCGCCGGTACCACAATACTCACCTCGGACATCTCAGATTTCCCCCGATGAACCTACCAAAAAAAAAAAAAAAAAGCCAAGTAAAAACGGAACAGGGGAAGAAAGGGAAGAACACCCAAGACAATAAACAAAGTAGAGAAACAACGACTACAAAGAAAGAAAAAATCCAATAAAACCATATTTTATTTTTCTTTTTTTTTTTAACAAAAAAAATTTTTTTACAACCCGGGATCAGTCCACCTTGGTTTTGATGTGGCGAACATCACCCGGGGTGTACTCCTTGGGGGCCGGAAATTTGGGGATCCGAGAAGTTCTGCCCCCCCCTGGGGCCACTGTAGCCTGGTCCGCCAGGGGATTCCAGGCCCTAAGGGGGGGGGAGGAGCGACGCGTGGGGGCTCGCGGTCACCTGACCGCGAAGTAGAGGCAGCCTCTTCCCTCCTGATGCTGGGGGCTCGCTCCCGCCCAGAAGCACGTAAAAGGGCCAATGCTTTTTGGGCCTTAGCAAGGTCCTCGGTATGACGCGCCACCGCCTTCTTATGGCGCGCCAACTCACGCTGGTGGTGCGCCTCCCGGCGCACTAACTCTGCATATGATAAACTAAAATATACAAAAAAAAAATGTTATAATATACAAAAAAAAAATAGAAGGAAACTACTTACTTATTCATCTCGGTAAATCCTCAATTGAAATGAACCGTCCACTAGCCAAACACAAATCCCGAAGGCCTTATCTCGCACCATAAGTGCAACATCAGCCAAAACTACGATCTCCAAACGAACAAGGCGCCTTTGTTTCACGACGACGCCTTGTTCTTATCGGCACCCCCAAGGAGTTGTTGCATAAAAAAAAATCATAACTAGCACAACAACAACAAAAACCAAAAGACTCGCACCAAACAGACGAAAAATCCAACGCCTTATCGCAAAGGTATCGGATTACGTCTGGGAGTGAGAGTCTTTTAGGTACAAAACGGTAAAATTGTTCCCAGGGGATAACGGTTCCCGTCGCGGTTTTTACGATTAACGCTGAAACCGCGATAAAGCCACTGCGGTCTCTGATAACGAGTAATCTTGACCTTGACCGCAGTGTGGGAACCGTTCCCCGTGGTCTTTGTTTTGGTGGAAAATCCACGGCCCATCGGCGGTGAAAATTTTAAAGATGTCGAGTGTTGTTTCAATTCTTATCGACGGCGGGTGGAAAAGTTTTTTGAGCGGGCGTTTTTCGAAAATTACATAATAATAAAAAGCCAGTCGTGGTTAAAATTGTAGTTAGATATTAAATTTTTGTGACATTAAGTAAACCAACATTTATTTGTTGTAAAGTCTAAATAAAGAAGACTATTGCGAATCTCAAAGTAGTTCTCGCGAGTTTACATAATAATAAAAAGCCAGTCGTGGTTAAAATTGTAGTTAGATATTAAATTTTTGTGACATTAAGTAAACCAACATTTATTTGTTGTAAAGTCTAAATAAAGAAGACTATTGCGAATCTCAAAGTAGTTCTCGCGAGTTTACATAATAATAAAAAGCCAGTCGTGGTTAAAATTGTAGTTAGATATTAAATTTTTGTGACATTAAGTAAACCAACATTTATTTGTTGTAAAGTCTAAATAAAGAAGACTATTGTACAATCTGTTGTTGATCAGCGAATCTCAAAGTAGTTCTCGCGAGTTTACATAATAATAAAAAGCCAGTCGTGGTTAAAATTGTAGTTAGATATTAAATTTTTGTGACATTAAGTAAACCAACATTTATTTGTTGTAAAGTCTAAATAAAGAAGACTATTGTACAATCTGTTGTTGATCAGCGAATCTCAAAGTAGTTCTCGCGAGTTTACATAATAATAAAAAGCCAGTCGTGGTTAAAATTGTAGTTAGATATTAAATTTTTGTGACATTAAGTAAACCAACATTTATTTGTTGTAAAGTCTAAATAAAGAAGACTATTGTACAATCTGTTGTTGATCAGCGAATCTCAAAGTAGTTCTCGCGAGTTTACATAATAATAAAAAGCCAGTCGTGGTTAAAATTGTAGTTAGATATTAAATTTTTGTGACATTAAGTAAACCAACATTTATTTGTTGTAAAGTCTAAATAAAGAAGACTATTGTACAATCTGTTGTTGATCAGCGAATCTCAAAGTAGTTCTCGCGAGTTTACATAATAATAAAAAGCCAGTCGTGGTTAAAATTGTAGTTAGATATTAAATTTTTGTGACATTAAGTAAACCAACATTTATTTGTTGAAAGTTTAAATAAAGAAGACTATTGTACTGAAATGTGTCAATTTTATTGTGGTTGAAACTAATCAGCATAACTTTTCAAATAAATAAGCGGATCCTGTGGACATTAAAAGGCAAGTTCTATTTTAATAAAAAGAAAAATATATATTTGTAGGAGTCGACAACTGAAAGGGTCGAAACCCACTACCCTAACCCAGAAAACATAACAATTTCTTAGGGACCACAAGTGAATCACTTGTGACACGATCACAGCCATCAGTTGAACCACATCAACAATCCTGCAATCATCTCGCCATAGAGACGCCAGATTTTATCCAGAGGTTTAAATTGGAATAAAACCAGGTACATCCAGCAGGGGCAGCTATCTACACCACACAGTTAAACCACAACTCCAGCAAGGATGGATGAACTTTTGGATTTACAATCGCAGTTAGGCGAAGAGATCCAGAACAACCTCCGCAACTTCAGAAAGGATTCCAACAAAAGGAAGACAAGGGAATACCTAACCAACCGCCTAGAATGGCTTGAACAGAGATGGGAGCAATTCCACGCTAACCATCACCAACTCACAGACTTTGAAGCCAGCAGTCCAGATAATGATTATTTCACCAGAAATTATTTCAACACTATTGAAGAATTAGTAAACCAATACAAGCAACTATTGCTTGAATTATTGCAAAACCAGCCGGTTCCGAGCCAGTCAGCACATGAAGCCAGCCAAAAGGCACCAGCGAAGACTGCAGCAGAACACCAGGCTGAGCATAGCCCACCAAGGGAAGCCCAGCAAAGAGTAAGGTTTCAAGAACCACTCAGCCCAGCATCATCAGAGCAGTCGCAAGAAGAAATACAGAGGAAGATTAGGCGACAACAACGTGCCATGGCAATATTAACGCGAACCCTGAATGACATAACAACCAAGTCAAGTAGTACACAGTCAAGGGTGTTCTACGAAATCAACCTTCAAACCATCCACAAAATGTTCGATGCAATAACTGACCTGGACCAAGAAATTTGGGAGGAAGTTGTGGATGCGCCACTAGATTACACTAGAGAATTATATGAAGGCCTCTACGATTGGGTACAGGAAACCCTCGTACACTTACACGAAAAATTAGAAGCCAGGGAAGCCACCACACCAAATGGGCAGCCACCCCAAATCAAACTACCACGTGTTACATTGCCAGTCTTCGATGGAGACTACACAAAATGGACTCAATTTCATGACTTGTTTGAACAAATGATAGAGTCCAAACCGATTAGCAAGACGGAAAAGATGTTCTACCTTACAACAAATTTGAGCGGTGAAGCAAAGGCACTACTGAACCATCTTCCTATATCAGATGCGAACTACACCACAGCATGGGAGACCTTGAACAAGAGATACAATAACCAGAGGTTGCTTTGTACAGCATTGCTCAACAAACTCTGGGACCAACCATGCACGCAGGGTCAATCAGCAAACTCAATCAAACAGCTCCACGATGTAACCAGTGAATGCATACTCGCCTTAGAAAACATAAAGGTTTCCACCACAAACTGGGATCCAATGCTAATACATCTTCTTCTCAAAAAGCTGGATAAGAACACACACGCTCTTTTTGAAGCTTCATTGGATTCACCAAGAAATACTCCCACCATAAAGGACCTGCTAAATTTCCTAGAGAAAAGATTCCAGACCTTAGAAGCTCTTGGTAAAGAATCATCAGGCTATTCTTCAGGGCGAGAACAAGTATCCTCGAGGAAAGGTAATAGTTATCCTCGCTCCTCACTGATGTCGACAAACAAATCCGCCCAGTGCATAGTCTGCAAACACAAGAATCACCCGCTGTACGCATGCCGAGAATTCCTAGCACTACCAATCGCAAGCCGTCGACAAACCATCAGGCAGCACAATTTGTGCATGAATTGTTTGAACGATGGACACAAGACAGTAGAATGCACTCTTAGAAGTTGCCCCAAGTGCTCTGAAAGACATAACTCCTTACTGCACTTGGACATTGCCCCCAAATCAGTTCACGTTAAGCAAGGGAACTCCAAACAATCTCACCCTTCAACTTCAACACCAGCTCCGAAATCATACTTCAATCAAGGAATTTCAAGGCAAACTCAACCACCAGGTTCACCGGTTGATATAACTGCACCAAATCCAACGGCATTAACAACCAACGCTAGAAATAATATGCGTAGCTATGTGATGCTAGGCACAGTCATCGTAGAAGTTAGCAGTGGCCAGGGACAACGAGTGCGATGTCGAGCAGTCCTTGATTCTGGATCCCAACTCAGCTTCATCACTGAGGATTTGGCAAGGCGACTACGAGCTCTCCGTATTCCCGAAGCAATGTATATCGATGGCATAGGTGTGGAGCGACTAAAAAGTAACCATAGGGTCAATATTCAGGTACACTCCACGATCAATAACTACTCTACACGACTAGAAACCTTCGTACTTCGCGACATCATAACAAAGCAACCAGGCCACAAGATAGAAAGGGAAACCTGGCCCATTCCAAATAACTTGCACTTGGCGGACCCCGACTTCGACGTACCCGACACCATCGACATGTTGATCGGAGCAGAAATATTCCTCGACTTGTTATCAGTCGGACAGATCAAGCTCGGTGAGGGATTGCCAACACTCCAGAATACAGTATTTGGATGGATGATAGCTGGACCAGTACGCCATGAAGGTGCATCCTATGCTGTGTGCGGCATCTGCAGTGAAGACGAGAAGCTTGAGAACCAACTCAGCAAATTTTGGAGACTGGAAGAAGTCGAATCATCAGACGAAATCAGTACATTGACCAGAGTAGAACAAAGGTGCGTGGACCACTTCAATCAACATGTCAAAAGAGACGAACAGGGCAGATTCATTGTCAAACTCCCTTTCGCACAAGATCCCAACTCGCTAGGAAAATCAAGAGACATCGCTCTGCAGCGATTCCACTCATTAGAAAAAAGGCTTCTTCGACAACCGGACCTACAGCAACAATACATCAAGTTCATGAGGGAGTATGAAGCATTAGGACACATGAAGGAAACAGATGCATCCTCTATCAAAGGTCCTCATTACTTCCTGCCACACCACTGCGTCACTAAGTTAGATAGTAGCACAACAAAGCTACGAGTCGTTTTCGATGCGTCGGCAAAGACCGCATCAAATTTATCATTAAACGACGTGCTATGCAAGGGCCCAACCATTCAAAATGAACTATTATCAATCTTGATACGCTTCAGGTTTCCTAAATTTGTATTCACAGCGGACATCGAGAAGATGTACCGACAAGTAAAGATTGCCGAAGAGGACCAACAGTATCAATTAATCGCCTGGAGAGAACATCCACAACACCCATTGAAATATTTCAAACTCTGCACTGTCACATATGGATTAACACCAGCTCCGTTTCTAGCTACTAAATGCTTGGATATGCTTGCTACCCAAGGTACCCTGACACATCCACTGGCAGCTCAGGCTCTCAAACGCGACTTCTATGTGGATGATGTCATGTCAGGATCGGATAGTTTACCCGAAATACTAGAAATTCAAGGGCAACTCAAGGATCTCCTGTCTTCTGCCGGGTTCAATCTTCGCAAATGGTGCGGAAATCATCCACAGCTACTGAAGAACATCCCAAGAGAAGACATCGAGCTTGAAGTAAACTTTGACAAGCCTACGGACGAATCCATCAAAACACTTGGGCTGACTTGGCAACCAAGCGCTGATACTTTTCAAATAAAAACCAACTGGAGTGACACACGAAGGATTACCAAACGAACAGCTCTCTCTGATATATCACACATATTTGACCCACTTGGATTCATGAACCCTGTCACAATAATCGCCAAGATGTTCATCCGAAAGATCTGGACATTGAAACTGGACTGGGATGCAGCCTTACCAATGGACATGAACACTAGCTGGAGTAGATTCCGGGAGGAGCTAAGAGTACTCAACGATATAAGAATTCCAAGACATATAGCGTCTGGGAAAAGATACAAAACAATTCAATTTCATGCCTTCTCAGATGCATCTGAAGCCGCGTACGGAGCTGCTATATATGTGAGGACGACACACCATGACGGCATCATCACTGTTCGTTTGCTATGTGCTAAATCAAAGGTAGCCCCAGTAAAGACCACGACCCTACCAAGACTCGAACTATCTGCTGCAAAACTGGCAGCCCAGCTGATGCAAAGAGTAAGAAAGGAAGTGAATCTGCCCAACGTGAAGGTGCATTTTTGGACAGATTCTGAAATAGTTCTGGCCTGGATCCGATCAGATTCGTCATCCTACCACACGTTTGTGGCCAACCGCGTTGCAGCAATTCAACGGTTGTCCAACCCAGAACAATGGAGGCACGTTGGATCTAAGGACAATCCCGCAGACATTGTTTCACGAGGAATGACACCAGCTAAACTGATTAAATGTAATCTCTGGTTTTATGGACCACAATATCTACACGGTCCAGAGACCATTTGGCCTGCACAACCACCAACAACAAATACAGATATAGAGAAAAAAGGTCAAGGAAAAGTGGCATTAACATCAACCAATCAAATCTCATGGATCAATGACATCAATCATGGCAACTCATTTCAAAGACTCCTGAGAATTGTTGCTTATGTGTTACGCTTTGTTCAAAGACCAGCAAAACAACAGTCGGAGAGACAAAAGACTCGGCATCTAACAGTCAGTGAGTTAGACAAAGCTCACCGAGTGATCATTTCCCAGATACAACAGGAAGAATTTAAGGACGAGCTCCATCAGCTTCAACAACACAATTGCGTCAACAACAAAAGTCCATTGAACAGCTTGTGTCCTTTCCTCGATGAAGAAAGTATTATCCGTGTCGGAGGCAGACTAACAAACGCAGAGATACCATACGATGCTAAGCATCAAATGTTGCTTCCGTACTCTCACCCATTGACGACAATGGTAATGACAGACATCCATATTCGTAATCTACATGTTGGACCTCAAGGACTTCTGGCAGTCACTAGGCAACGCTATTGGCCTATCAAAGGCAAAAGCATTGCCCGAGCGATCGTGCAACATTGTGTCCGATGCAACAAGGTGAAACCTAAACTGATGACACAAATCATGGGAAATCTACCCGCAATGAGAGTTCAACCTGCCAGGCCTTTCGTAAATGCTGGGGTTGACTTCTGCGGACCAATAGAGATACACTTCAAGCTACGAGGAAAGCGACCTCAGAAAGCATACATCGCCGTCTACTGCTGTTTTGCCACAAAGGCCGTTCACCTTGAGGTCGCAAGTGACCTCACTACAGAGGCTTTCGTAGGAACACTAAAACGCTTAATCGCCAGAAGAGGGAATTGCCGAAACCTCCATTGTGACAACGCAACAAACTTTGTTGGTGCCAAAAACCACCTTATGGAGCTCCAGGACTCCATATACTCTCCTGCCTCACAGCAGAAAATTTCCTCGTTTTGCCAAACAAAAGGAATAGACTTCCACATGATTCCTCCTCGAGCACCTCATTTTGGAGGTCTATGGGAGGCCGCGGTAAAATCAGCCAAGACATTATTACGAAAATCAGTAGCCTCAGCAGCACTTACCTTTGAAGAACTATCAACCGTAACCGCAGAAATCGAAGCCATCTTAAATTCAAGGCCCTATAACGCCATTAACTGCTAACCCAAATGACTTGACAGCTCTAACCCCTGGGCATTTCTTAATTGGAGAACCACTCACCACAATTGTGGACCCAAATGCTGCTCCACAAAATGTCAACCTTATAAGAAGATGGAAGCTGGTATCACACATCAAACACGAATTTTGGCGGCGATGGTCCCATGAATACCTGTGTGAACTGCAACAACGACAAAAGTGGAGACAACAAGGCCAAAATGCCAAGCCCGGCATGATGGTGTTAATCAAAGAGGACAATCTACCACCATTGAAGTGGCAACTTGGACGAATCGAGCGCACCATCCAAGGAGACGACGGATTCGTGCGAGTTGCTGACGTCAAAACTACTTCAGGAACATTGAGACGACCAATCCACAAACTAGCCCCATTGCCAATTGAAACGGAGGAAAAGTGCACAACCGAAGAGTCAACTGAACCCCTCAGAAGCAACACCAACACAAGACCAGCCATAGCTAGCGAAACACACCACAGGGCTAAAAGAATGCGGCCATCAACCAGTTCAGCTATCAGCACGTTTCTCCTAACTTGCCTCATCCTACCAATCCTGGGACAATCTGCAGTTGAAGTTAGGCCATTTACCTCACAATCAGGAATGTACTTCGAAAACCTCGGCACAGCAAATTTAATCAGGAACGAGTGGTCACTCATTGTCTACTACAACATGGAAGGTTACTGGAAGGAGGGTGCTGCAATAGACGTTAGTATTAATAATCTGCGCAAGCTTTGCAATTCACGCAAAGACACAGATCATTGTTCTCTGGTCATCAATCAATTTGCTCAGTTATCACAAGAACTCGCCAGCAACAACGAATTACTGCAACCTGTCGCGTCCAAAAGATTGAAGCGATCCCCACTCAACATCGTTGGAAACATTGCCGGAGCACTATTTGGGGTCCTCGATTCCGAATATGCTGAAAAACTATCAGCCACAATAGACAACATACGGAGCAATGAAAACCATCTTCTAGATCTGATCAAAAATCAGACATCTCTCATAGATTCCACCTTGAATGTATTAAAAAATGATCACAAGGAAACAGAGATGCAGCTAGAAGCCATTAATAAGCACATAAGACTTATAGACGATCAAGTCAACAAAGTTTCAGACGAACTCTACCAACAAAGGGTGGCAGAAGCTTTTTCGATGTTGGCAGTGCAACTGACTTTGATGACAATGAACTATCAGCGGGCACAGACGGCAATTACAAATGTGCTAATCGACACCCATCACGGGAAGGTCAACCCTCAGCTCCTGTCTCCTAAACAAGTAAGGGAACAATTATCCACTATAAAAGATTATTTACCATCAACACTGAGACTACCTGCAAGACCAGACAACTTGCTTCAACTATATAGGCTTATGAAAATACAGGGTCGAGCTACAAGCAAATATATTATCTTTCAAATAAGACTTCCACTGTTTGCATTTGAAGAATTCGAACTGTATCATCTCATACCTGTACCCGTCATAGTCAACGGAACATTTATGGCAATTAAGCCGTCCGCCGAATTCTTTGTGATCAATCTACACAAGGACAAATACTATCCACTCAACAAGCAGGAATTCGCGCTATGTGAGACCATCGGCGAATCCGATCATATGTGCATTCAACAACATCCAATTTATAGAAAAGGTGCAAACATCAGCTCCTGTGAACTCAATCTCATCACTTACCTCGAGCCAACCAACACTTGTGAAATAATCAACGCCGAAGAACTCCCTAAATGGATTCAGCTCTACAATCCCAACAAATGGATTTACTCTGTGCGTAAAACCACGCTTGTCACAATCATTTGTGGCGATACAACTGTTCAACAAGTCCTTCAAGGAACAGGAATCTTGAGTATGGGAATCAATTGTGAACTTAGGGAGGACCATCTAACATTGCAGTCCCACAACGTCTATCCGAAAACAATGAAGTCTTCGTTCAATCCAACACAAAATCTCACAGACTTGTTACACTTGGAAGGCCAGGAGCCTCTCCTCAAATTCGCGGCACCTATCACTCATCGTAATTTTGAGGAAATTAAGAATTTACAGCAGCAAATCCAAGACCTCAAAAGGAATGAAGTTCTTCCCCATAAAATAGACTCAAACAACACACACCAACTTGCATTGGGATACACAGCCCTAGTAATTGCTGCATTAACAGCATCCACCATGTTGGTCATCAAGTGGTACAGAAGGAAGCAGACATCCAGATGCAGACCAATTCCAGCCCCAAGATCTTCACTTGGCAGTCGGTTTGTGATCGTTCCGGAACTCTTCAATTGCCCAGAAGCTGGTCAAGGCGGGGGAAGATGTTAAGAAATGCTAAAATCATCATTTCCATACAACAACCATCAATGCCAAAAATTATTCAAAATAATCCAGACGTAATTTGACGCCTCTTCCGTTCGATGGATCGAACACGTTAAAATTTGTGAAACCATTTTGCCCAGATAGCAATTTTGAGGGAAACATGTGTACTTATTGATTACGCAGCAATTTAAGTTTAAACCTTTGAATTTTGTTCTTATTTCATGTATGTAGTTGTTTGTTATTTAATTTAATTTGTTATTATTATGTTTGTATTAATAAGTATAAATACCTGGAGAAGTGAAAAATAAATTGATTCATTTTTTGAAGCTTGAGAATTGATTTTTATCATTTTAATTAACATTCATTGCGCTTAAGTGTTGCACTTATAGCGCAGCTCATCAAAGGTCTAGGTGTTACACCTAAATCTAAATCTAAAACAAAGCGAAGAAACAAAAGAGTTTCTCCGCTTAACAAATACATTGGTGACCCCGACGTGATCACAAGTGAATCACTTGTGACACGATCACAGCCATCAGTTGAACCACATCAACAATCCTGCAATCATCTCGCCATAGAGACTCCAGATTTTATCCAGAGGTTTAAATTGGAATAAAACCAGGTACATCCAGCAGGGGCAGCTATCTACACCACACAGTTAAACCACAACTCCAGTGAGTGGTATCACATTTCAGTACAATAGTCTTCTTTATTTAAACTTTCAACAAATAAATGTTGGTTTACTTAATGTCACAAAAATTTAATATCTAACTACAATTTTAACCACGACTGGCTTTTTATTATTATGTAAACTCGCGAGAACTACTTTGAGATTCGCTGATCAACAACAGATTGTACAATAGTCTTCTTTATTTAGACTTTACAACAAATAAATGTTGGTTTACTTAATGTCACAAAAATTTAATATCTAACTACAATTTTAACCACGACTGGCTTTTTATTATTATGTAAACTCGCGAGAACTACTTTGAGATTCGCTGATCAACAACAGATTGTACAATAGTCTTCTTTATTTAGACTTTACAACAAATAAATGTTGGTTTACTTAATGTCACAAAAATTTAATATCTAACTACAATTTTAACCACGACTGGCTTTTTATTATTATGTAAACTCGCGAGAACTACTTTGAGATTCGCTGATCAACAACAGATTGTACAATAGTCTTCTTTATTTAGACTTTACAACAAATAAATGTTGGTTTACTTAATGTCACAAAAATTTAATATCTAACTACAATTTTAACCACGACTGGCTTTTTATTATTATGTAAACTCGCGAGAACTACTTTGAGATTCGCTGATCAACAACAGATTGTACAATAGTCTTCTTTATTTAGACTTTACAACAAATAAATGTTGGTTTACTTAATGTCACAAAAATTTAATATCTAACTACAATTTTAACCACGACTGGCTTTTTATTATTATGTAAACTCGCGAGAACTACTTTGAGATTCGCTGATCAACAACAGATTGTACAATAGTCTTCTTTATTTAGACTTTACAACAAATAAATGTTGGTTTACTTAATGTCACAAAAATTTAATATCTAACTACAATTTTAACCACGACTGGCTTTTTATTATTATGTAAACTCGCGAGAACTACTTTGAGATTCGCTGATCAACAACAGATTGTACAATAGTCTTCTTTATTTAGACTTTACAACAAATAAATGTTGGTTTACTTAATGTCACAAAAATTTAATATCTAACTACAATTTTAACCACGACTGGCTTTTTATTATTATGTAAACTCGCGAGAACTACTTTGAGATTCGCTGATCAACAACAGATTGTACAATAGTCTTCTTTATTTAGACTTTACAACAAATAAATGTTGGTTTACTTAATGTCACAAAAATTTAATATCTAACTACAATTTTAACCACGACTGGCTTTTTATTATTATGTAAACTCGCGAGAACTACTTTGAGATTCGCTGATCAACAACAGATTGTACAATAGTCTTCTTTATTTAAACTTTACAACAAATAAATGTTGGTTTACTTAATGTCACAAAAATTTAATATCTAACTACAATTTTAACCACGACTGGCTTTTTATTATTATGTAATTTTCGAAAAACGCCCGCTCAAAAAACTTTTCCACCCGCCGTCGATAAGAATTGAAACAACACTCGACATCTTTAAAATTTTCACCGCCGATGGGCCGTGGATTTTCCACCAAAACAAAGACCACGGGGAACGGTTCCCACACTGCGGTCAAGGTCAAGATTACTCGTTATCAGAGACCGCAGTGGCTTTATCGCGGTTTCAGCGTTAATCGTAAAAACCGCGACGGGAACCGTTATCCCCTGGGAACAATTTTACCGTTTTGTACCTAAAAGACTCTCACTCCCAGACGTAATCCGATACCTTTGCGATAAGGCGTTGGATTTTTCGTTTGTTTGGTGCGAGTCTTTTGGTTTTTGTTGTTGTTGTGCTAGTTATGATTTTTTTTTATGCAACACTTTAGCTTATGCCATTATTACTAAATTTGAATTAACGGAAATAAGGCAAATTATTAGTACTTTTATAGGGCAAGATCAAGGTAATTTAAATATAAGTTTATTAAATAAAATTTTTAATAAAAATAATGATAGGAAATTTAATAATCATCAACGTAACAATAACTTAAATGAAAATCGAAATCAAAAATTAAATTATCAATATGGAAAATAACAGTATAGACGTTTCAATAATAATTATAATAATAATCAATCAAGATTCTACTCAAATAACAATAATCAGCAAAATAATAGAACGCAACAATCTAGACGAACTGACCAAAGATACAATGAAAATCAGCAAAACAGACAGAGACAAGAACCGATAGAAGTGGACAATATAAGTAGAATAGAAACAAACCACAGATAATACTTTTTTTATAAACTAGCCTCGGGTGACAATAAAATTTACGTGACGTTAACAATACAAGAAAAAAAATGTTTACCATTCATAGATCCCGGTTCTACAATTAGTATATTAAACGAAAATAAAATCCCGGCATGTAAATATCAGATAATAAACCAGGCCTTCACAGTTATTAATAGATACTATAGACAGTCAAGTTAATAAACCTAATAAAATAAAAAATATAGCCCGTGTAACCAGTGCACGTGAAAGATGTGAAACATCTTTGGCGATGTTTATCTTTTTTTAAATTGAATAATTAGAAAGAATAAAGGCCATTTTACATCCCAAACGCAAAGGGGAAACGCAGCTCTGGAGCACAGCAATTTTGCGTTTGGGATGTAAAATAGCCCTAAGTTTTATACACACCGATTTGTGTTGAAAATGTACCATTGCCGTTGATGACCTTCGACCATGATGTCTGATCGCATTTGAAATATATTTTTGGTGGGCTTGGAAACACATTTTTCTAGACAAGTCGATTTTATGTAATTATACAGTTTATATAGATTTTTATGCTCCCCTTGTTTTTATTTTAGTCTGTTAAAAGTCTCAGACTATTACTTAATCCGCTGACGCGACGCAGCGACATAAAGTGCCCCTTGGCATACGACATGAGAAAACAGCACGGCTACTATTACACGATTTCTTACCAGACGTCAGAATCTCAAGAAGGCCCATGTTTGTGTTCTAATTATTTTCTAGGTTTTGGTACAGCTTATGATTTCAAATAAAACCATTTAACTTAAAAGTTTTTTTACCTGTTTTTATTTTCTAGTTTTTAGTTTGGTTTTTAGCTCGTATCATCATGCAAACTTCTCATCCTTTCCAACTCTTTCATTGCATCTTTGTTGCACGGTTTCTTACCTGTTAATTTCTCACAATCAAACTCCTCAATACATAGCCCTTCCAAAGTTCTTACGCGACTCAATGCTACATACCCTATTGCCAGCGCCATTTTGAAGTTTCTAATTTTAACAACAAATTCAATATTTCCGACCTTAAACACACCTAAATAGCGATTTTCAGTAAAATCGAATTGTTATTACCAAAATCGAACCGCCATTTTGAATTTTCAAATTTTGACCACACATTCGTCATCTGTCACCTTAAAAACCCTCATATACCGATTTTCAATGTATTCAGAACACATCTGCAAGATTCATCCGCCATATTGCCGTCGCCAATGTGAATTTTCGAATTTTGAAAACATATTCGTCATTTGACATCTTAAAAACTCCCCAATACCGATTTTCAACATATTCAGAACACATTTGCAAAATTCATCCGCCATTTTGAATTTTCAAATTTTGACAACAGAATCATCATTTGTGGCCCTAAAAACCCTCCGATATCGATTTTCAATGTATTCAGAACACATTCGCAAAATTCATCCGCCATATTGGCGCCGCCATTTTGAATTTTTAATTTTTGACCACGAATCGTCATTTTTGGCCCTAAAAACCCCCGATACTGATTTTCAATGGAATCGGAACACAATTGGAAATTTTTTTTCCGCCATCTTGGAACCGCCATCTTGATTTTTATTACAAAAATGTCAGATTGCATTGTCACGGGAACTCAATGTGTGTGCAAAGTTTCATAAGAATCGGTTAAGTAGAAGTAGTTGAAAAAGCTGTCGCAAGATATAACCAAACAAGCAAACAAACAAATATACAGGGTTGCTAAATAAAACCATTACATATCTTCTATATATATAAAAGTGAAAGTATGTCTGTAAATGTTCAATAGACTCCGAAACCGCTCATCCGATTGGCCTGCATTTTTGTATATAGGGGTTTTCGGGTACGGCGGGTGTTCCTACGAGGTCTATTTTGCTCTATCTCGAACACTTCGGGTGGCTGTAGTGTACCGATATCCGTAAAATTCGAACTTTTGTATGGCAGGTACTCTTCGAATTACTGCTAAAGAGCTCAGATCTATATTATTTTGGTTTTTTCCGAAAAAAATAAGTTCCCAAAGTTTCAGATCGATCGGTCCAAATTTAAAATGGCGGCCAACACAAAATGGTGGATTACCTTTTTCTTTGCAAGCCATTCGGTATGGGTATTAAATGAAAGGGTATGACAAGTAGCATCACCTGATTGCTACTATTGGTTTATGGGTGCAGCATAGGCGCGCCGGGTCCCAGCTAGTAAATAATAAAATTCAAATGCCGAGATCAAGAATTGAACCCGCGACTTCTTGGAATATCAACGTCGTAAGGCAACCACTCAACCATTTGTTCCATTCTGCCTATGTCTGGCTCGTCATGTCTGGCTCGCGGCATATAAACACTTTTCTTTGGTGCAACTATTTTTTTTTAAAATCTCCGTCTTATTCTGTCGTCCTCAATACAGATCTTCCGTTTCCCGGAATGAAAATTGGATTGGACGAAGCGTTCCCTATAAAGCGTTCCCTATAAAGCGTTCCCACAAAATGTTCCCGACCTTGAAGAATTACTCTCAACGCGCGCAAAGATGTTTCACATCAATAATAGCAACAGTATGTCCTACACAATTCAAATATCCTAATATGTAATGCAAGAATGAGATGGGTTGCGATGGCACTAGGAAAACCATACGACTTATTAGTATTTATGGATTGGGTCAATGTATATGTAAAAGAAATTAGTATACAAGATCAAGAAATTAGAATGAACAATGGAGTGAGTCTTTCATTCTTAACTAAAACCATTCAAACTGAGGTTAATGTTTTAGAAGTAAGCGAAGTACAAGATGTCCAGTTGGGTCATTTGAACGAAAAAGAGAGAATTGTTGTCGAAAGACTAATACACAAATATAGTAATCTTTTGTTTAAAGAAGAGCGGAGAATAGACCACATAGGTATTAAAAACGATATCGTGAATAAATACAAGACCCAAATAATACTGACGTACAGTCCCGAGACTGAGATGAGAACAATACACAAAAGAAAAATTATAGAAATTAACCTTTGAGTAAGTGAAACCGTTATCAAAGATATATTGAGACGATACATAAAATCAGGTTATACAGGTATATTTTCGGAAGTTTCTGATACAGACTACCACAAAGTCCAATTAATTTTGATTGAAATCTTCTCAGGAGATAAAAAAATAAAATTTATTCGGAGTTCCAATAGAGCAAAAGAAATAATATCCGAAGAAGAACTACATAAACAGCTATCTCTCTACCACATAAAAGAATCCATGCATAGCGGAATAAATGAGTGTTATCAAAACTTAAAGAATAAAATATACTTTCCAAAATTACGACAACATGTACAATTAATCATAAAAACTGCGAAAAGTGCCAGCAAATTAAATACGACAGAAGACCTATTAAACAGAAGTTTGCATTGACAGAAACTCCAAAAGAAAAAAATGATATAATACATTTAGATATATTACACTTCAAAAAACAGGCTTTTATAACAATAATTGATAAACCTACGAAATTTGCAGCAGCATACTGTATTAAAGATCGAAATTGGAGAGCAAAACAAGCAATCATGATAGAACTTTTCGCGAAATTCGGTAAACCTAACAAATTAATAATGGATAATGAGTTTAGAGCGGAACACTTGATGGAATATATACAGAAGGAAAATATTGAGGTTCATTTAACGAAACCAAATAACCACCAAATAATGCAGACTTAGAGAGACTACACTCAACCCTCTTAGAGAAAATAACAGGTATTGAGGATAGTCAACTCTCAACCGAAATGAAGATACAGATGGCTATAGGAAACTATAACGATCGGTATCACTCTACTATTAAATGCACACCCAAAGAAGCTAAAGATAAAGTCAATGTCGAAAAATTATAAGAAAGAATAAACAAAACAAAACTCATATTATAGATCAAAGAAATATTAATAGGGAGAATTACCTTGAGAATAGATTGGTAGGGCCTATTAGAAACTACAAGAGACTCCGACATAAAGACGAACCTTATTACAGAATTAAACCTTTAAAAACTGTACATATTTCAAATATTAAACGACCTTTAAAACATATAGATTTTCAGCATGATGATAATACTGCTAATAGTAGCATCAACAACCGAAAGACTGCTACAGGTAAATCCGATTCATGAAGAGGCAGGCTACATACAGGTAAAACTTAAAGAAGTGGAGATAGTGAACCAAACTAATACGGTACTGCATATCATAAATCCAAGCGAAATAAACAACATAACGCAGATTGAAATAAATTTAGAAAACGTGGACATAGATAATAAAGACTTAATAAAAACAGAAGTCAAAACTAGACTTGCAACGAATATTCGGCTATTATTCGGTATTCGGCCTATTCGGCTACTTTTGTCCTATTCGGCCGAATACCGAATATCTAGGTACTATTAGGCCGAATACCGAAAATTTAAGTGATATGCTTTGTTGTAATCAGATAATTGGTAAAATGAAAATATTGATTTATTTTTTAATAATATATTTTTCTTAATATCATTAAAGTAGTCTAGGTACATAATCAACTTCATTACAAAAAATAACAAAAAAAACTAAGGGATGTCTATGCACTTGAATTATCATAATTAAAATTTAGAAGTGGTAGATTATGATGCAGAAACACTAATTTTTCTGCATTGTCAGGCAGTAGTTTACTCCTTTTCTTCTCGTAGACAATCCCAGCTTCAGAGAAATCTCTGAATAAACACTACTTCCTGGCGCCGACAAATATTTCGCTGCAAGATTTACCAAACACGGTAATTTATCTTTTCTTGCTTGCCATCGTGTGTATGGATTGTCGTGACGTGATATATTGTTAATACTTAAATAAAGGTCTATTTCTGTTGCAACTGAATTTTTTTCTTTCGATGCCTCGGTATGGACTGTGTTTTTTTCTGCAATCACTTCTTCGAAGCAATCCTTAAAAGATGAGTGAATAGTCTGGCTTATATTCTGCTCTTCGGTTCTTATGCTGCTTGTTTCACAGTTCATCTTTAGGCTATCGGAATAATTTCAGAAATACAAGCGTATTCGGAACTTGTAATTTTTGTTATTTCCTCAAATGGTTGTAATAATTTTAAAAGTTGCTCTAAAAGCTCCCATTGTGCAGCAGCCAGATTGGCAATATCACAGTCCGTTAGATATAGTGAAATGGCCCGTTTTTGTTCCATTAGCCTTGCAAGCATATAATAGGTGGAGTTCCACCGCGTACTGACATCTTGCACCAATTTATGCTGAGGGAGATCCAAATCTTTTTGGATAGAATGCAGTTTTTCCTGGGCAGTACCAGAATGATTAAAATGAGTTACGATCCTCCTACCTGCAGCTATCAGTTGAGTCACAGCTGACTGAGCCTTCAGGCAATTGTTAACAATTAATTGAAGAGTATGAATGGAACAACGCACTGAGGCCAACTCTGCATCACTAACAGCTTTTACTATGTTTCGTCCATTATCATGAATAACGACATGAATTTTTGCATGAATTTCCCATAAACTTGAAATTTCCTGTAAACTTATCGCTATGTTTTGTGCTGTGTGTTGTCCCTCAAAATTTTTGATGCTCAGTACTACATGTTTAACATTGAATTCACGATCAATAAAATGCGCAGTAAAACTTAAAAAACTGTTATGATTATGTAAGCACGTCCACATGTCGCATGTCACGGAAATATAATCTGTCTTTGAAAGTAATCTTTTAATTTTCTCAACCACTTTATGATATATTACTGGAATTATTTTGTCTGAAAAATAAGGGCGGCTTGGTATTTTATAGCGCGACAAAGCGCTACTAATCAGTCTCTTAAAACCAGCCATTTCTACTATATTTACTGCCTCATTGTCAAGTGCTATCATTTCGGCAATTAAGAGATGGTATTTTTTAGCCTTGGGATCATTAATATCCCATGGTTTATGCATTTCAGCACATTCTTCAATACTTAATTGCTTTTTTGATGTCGATGGTTTACTTGTAATTTCTTGTCCCTTAGGAAGCGTAGGTTGCAACTTATTATGCTCGTCGTTGTGTTTATTCTTCAAATGATTTATCATTCCTGATGTACTCGCCTTTTTTCCAACGCCTCCACGAGCAATTTTTATTTCGCACAACTTACACACGACACTTTTCGGATCATTTTTATCTTCCTCGAAATGTACCCATATAGACGATTTCCTTTTAGAGGCCATTGTAGTGTATATAAGAGCACACTATGGAAAACACTGTAATACAAGTTAATTATGACAGTTCTAATAGACATATAACGACTACTGTATTACAAGTGGATTCCATAGGGGAATAGATTATGTAAAGTAAATTTATTAAGCTAAGTAACATAAGTAGGGGAATTAGGAAGTATAAATAGTTGTAAGGATTTTGTGAATAATCATTGATTCCCAGAACTCAGTCCGAGTATAAGTGGCAATAACTTGCCCTGCGGGAATAGGTATTTTGAATGAATAAATGTTACATTATTTATAAAGTAATTGTATTCATTTCATAAGTTCATACACTAAATAAGGCGGCACTAGACGCCACAAGCAGAAGCTGGTTCACTAGCTTGGTCTACAACAACACCCAAACATTACATGGCGATCCTGCCTAAACAAGAGGCTCTCTGAAGGCGATATAAGAAGCGCTGGAAAAAAGAATATAAAGAAAGAAGAAAAGAAGACGACGCAAAAACAAATAGATTTTAAAATGAAATAAAATAAAAAGAATAATAAAAAATAGTTAAAATTTTAAGTATAGAATAAATGCTAATTGAAAAAAATTCAGAAATTTTTTTTAGAAATAAATAGGTACAAAATATAATTTCAATGTAAAATAATTTTCTTTTCTTCGCGTATATTCACTCTTTGAGCTTCTTGGAATACGAACCAAGAAAAAAAACCAGAAAAAGTAATAATATCAAAAGGAACGCAGAATACCTGTTAGTTTGCGCTAGATAAAAATAAATAACAAGCTATAAGATGTTGAGAGGTTAACAGTAAGAGATAAGAGTCAGATATATATAGAAAGGTATGAAGAATTAAAAAATATAATAAAGAAGGAAATTACTAAGAGGTAAGGATCATAGAGGGATTTAAAAGAAGAGAAAGTAGAAATATAATAATTTAAAAAGGAGAGAAAAGAGAGAGAGAGGAATTTAAGAAAAAGAAATATATCCAGAAATAAATTGTAAAATGGCATTTGATATGACGATTGCAATAAAGCTGATCCCAGAATTCGATGGAGACAGCAGCAGATTAAATAATTTCCTAAATCTTGTTGAATGTGTAAAAGACACACTAGCAACAGAGGAAGATGAAGAAAAATTGATAAACTTTGTAATAAAAACCAGAATTAACGACAAGGTGCGAAATAGATAATACAATGAGACGACACCAACCAATTATGATGATCTTAGAAAGATATTCTTGAGATTATTTAAACCAATGGTGAATCACTGATGATACAAACAACCTTGGCTAGAGCACGCCAGTACGATAGGTCAGTAGAAGAATTCGCGGATGAGATTGAAGCTTTAACCGCAGAACTGAACGCATCAGAAATATCTGAGCAAGGGGAAGAACATAGAAAGATAATAGTTAAACTAAATGATCAACTTGCTCTGAATGCTTTTAAGTCAGGTTTACGCAGTAACATAAAAAGCACAGTATTTGCAGCACAACCTAAAACGATGAATGAGGCTGTACAACTAGCGACCATGGTAGAGGCCGACAACGAACAACCAAAATATGAAATGGTAGCTGAAAAGATGAGAAAAGCAAATTGGTCTAAATGGCGATTTGAAACAGCGAATAATTACGGAAATAATAATTATGAAAGATGGCAGAACGACACGTTTGACCCTCATAGAAATAATAACTGGAGGTACCAGCAGTACAGACAGAAGAGAATATGAAAATCAGCAAGGGCAAAAACAATGTTTGAATTATCACGAGCAACAGAATGAGTTTTACAGTGATGATAAACGAGCAGAAGTACAGAATAAACCCACGTATAATATAAATAAGATAGATTCAGAAAAATGCTTTGGTATCCCCACAGAAAAAGAAGAGATGGACGAAGAGGAGAGTGTAATAAAAACTTTAAACATATACAGGATAAGTAATGAAAAACTAACAAATTATGTAAACATCGAAACAGATGCAACAAATAAAGACACAGCATGGTTCATAGACACGGGAGCTGATATTTCCTTGATAAAATGTGATAAACTCGTAAAAGATACGGTAATATGTAAGGAAATAAGTAAAATAAAAGGAATTACAGATGAGCAATTAAAAACTATAGGAACCATAGAAGCAAGATTTAAGATAGAGAACGAAGACATAACACATAAAACACATGTTGTAGAAGAGAACTTCCCAATAGCAACAGGTGGATTATTAGGTAAAGATTTCTTCGTGAAACACAAGTGCAAACTGGATTATGAAAAATTCATATTAATAATACCAACTGAATTCGAGGAAATAGAAATACCAATGGACACAACTCAAACAAACACAGATATGACAGTTCCTGCAAGAACACAAATAATTCAGCCCGTTAAATTAGGTATAAAAGAAGATAGAGTTATATTTAATGAAGAAATAACTGATGCAGTAATGCCACAGAAAGAGGTAAAGCATATAAAGATAGTAAAGGTTAAAACAGAGGGAATAAAGAATAGAAGCACAAAAAGAAAGTCACCTGAAAACATCGATATGAGAAATGATTTGTCTGATCAACAATTCATCTACACATATACATCCATATCTGAAATCAGGAACACGAAAGTGTTAAAATGTATAAATAAGGATATCCAAAGAAGAAAATATAATAATAAAAATGTAGATATAGCAAAGGAAGAAGTAAGGATTAAGTATAGTAATAATCTAGATCTGAATTTAGGTTCGATATTAGAGAAGCTATCACTTGTGATGATAGAAAATGGGATAAGGAAGCTGGCGCTATCATCAGAAGAGAAATTATTGAAAGAAATAGGAATAGAGGAATTTAAAAAGATTTTCAACATGATACAAAAGAAGATAAAGAAAGGAAAAAGAAAATCCATAAAAATAATAATATTCGTGCCACAACGAATCGAAGGTGAAGAAGAACAGCATATAGGACGACAGAGTAGTGTGAACCGAATAATAAATAAAATTGTAGAAAGATGCTGTTGGAAGAATCTAAGTAAGATGGTTAAATATTATATGAAAGACTATGAGAAATTCAAGAGAAATAAAATAATAGGACATACAAAAAAAATTAGAAATTCAGATTACAACAAGCTCAAGTGTTTGCGAAAACCATAATCGAGTAATCCAAGTTAAAAAGAAAAGAAAATTATGACAAAATACCCTAGATATGTATGCATGTAAATATAGATGATAAAGTAAAGATTAAGATAGGTAATAGAAAATACATTAATCACCAAGGTCCTTTATAAGGTGAAGACCATATGTAGTGGTAGAAACAAATAATGTAAATTCGAAAATTAGACTAGAAAATAATAAAATAAAAGAAATACATAATAATAGGTTAGTTAAATATTAATATAAAATTTTTCCTTCAATAGGAAGAAAATTTTTTTTCCCTGAATGGAAGGGATGTAGTGTATATAAGAGCACACTATGGAAAACACTGTAATACAAGTTAATTATGACAGTTCTAATAGACATATAACGACTACTGTATTACAAGTGGATTCCATAGGGGAATAGATTATGTAAAGTAAATTTATTAAGCTAAGTAACATAAGTAGGGGAATTAGGTAGTATAAATAGTTGTAAGCATTTTGTGAATAATCATTGATTCCCAGAACTCAGTCCGAGTATAAGTGGCAATAACTTGCCCTGCGGGAATAGGTATTTTGAATGAATAAATGTTACATTATTTATAAAGTAATTGTATTCATTTCATAAGTTCATACACTAAATAAGGCGGCACTAGACGCCACAAGCAGAAGCTGGTTCACTAGCTTGGTCTACAACCACACGAACAACATTACACCATAATCGATTATTCTTTATTATTAGTTACACAATTTCACTTTTAAACCAATCAAAACGTAGAGAGTACGATAAACTGTGCTTACGTATTTACGATGAATACAAAACTCAACCTGTCAAAACGCGCAGCGCGATAGCAACTAAGCCTGCAGGGCGATGCGACGGGAGGACCGAGAAACATACACGTCGGTACAAGTTTTTCCGCCACGCGTTGACCGTATAGTTTTGCCTAATATTCGGCCATTCGGCCGGAGTGTACACAGAATATTCGGCATTCGGCGTATGGCCGAATATACTATTCGTTGCAAGCCTAGTCAAAACCATTAGAGCTAAACTTAAATTAATAATGCCAAATAATAGTATTAGACAACGACGAGGTTTAATTAACTTTAGAGGTAATGTACAAAAGTGGTTATACGGCACAATGAACGACGACGATAGACAGGAAATACTGGACCATCTAAAAATCGTTAACGAAAACAACCATAACATTATCAGTACAGTAAACAAACAAATTGCAATAAACTCACATTTTAATGAAACAATTAATATCTTAAAGAAAGCAGTAGAAGAAGATAGGGTTAAATTGTTATCAGCATTTAAAGAAATAGAAGAAACAAATAACAAAATTTTAAAACATTCTTTGTATTTAGATCAAATGGTAAAGCTAAGGAATCTAGAAAACAGAATAAGTAAAATCCAAGACAACATTGTATCTGCAAGACATAATATAATACACCCAAGACAGCAGAAGGGATATAATTATACGAAATAGATTTTTATAAGCTAAAGCTGATTAAAATTGGAATTATGAAATATAAAGATAATTTATTAATAATCGCAATTAAGATTATGTTCGAGTAGACTTAAAACTAATTACACCACTACCTAATAAAGACTTTTTGGAAATTGAAGAGAATAATGAATACGTTGTAAAAATTGAAGATAAAATCTTAACATATGAAGAAGAGGTTATATTAAAAAATTTAAAGAACAGGAAAAATTGTATTTGGAGTAATGAATGTACACTTAGATATAATAATAAAACTAAAGCGGAAAATTTAGACGATGAATCCTTGCTAATAAAAATTGCAATAAACGAAAAATTAACGCAAATTTGTGATGATAGGAATATTATATTAAACAAAAACTATCTAATAACCTTTTATAATTGTGGAATCGAGATATATGATGAAACATTTTATAATCAAAAGAAAATCATACCAGATAAGTTTTTTATCCGAATAACAAATTTAATCAGTCCTATGTGAAAGCTATAACATTTGATAACATTGCAGTTAAACATTTTGAAAACAATAAAGAAGTAGAGGAATTGAAATTCCATAAAACTGTGTCATATGAGGTCACTATAACGCTAAATATAATAGTCATAACAGCTATAATAAATTATAATATTTTGGTTGAAAAGTAAAAGGAACGTTATAAAAATCATAAATAAAAAAGAAAGTATTCCAACTCTTTTGAATGGGAGAAACGCATGTTGGCCAGCCACCTTGATAGGCCGATCGGTAATAATCACCTTCTGGCTCCTTAAAAAACCGGCGACAAAATCGGTATTACGTGGTCCTTTCAGCGACAAATTACTGCACCAATGCCTTTTTTACACGACTGCCCCAAAAAAAGGAGTGTAATGTGTTTAGGTTTGTTGTGTGTATGTACGTTGTTTTCTACCACCATAACTTCTAAACCCCTGAACGGATTTAGATGACTGGGGTACCGTTAGAATCGTTTAATGAGTCTGTGTAACATAGGCTAGGTTAATTTTTAAAAAAACAATATGGCGGCCGTCAGACGCAATTTACATAACGCCCAATTTAATTTTTTTTTCTGATTGGGTCAATATGGGTATCAAACGAAAGGTAAAATTGAGACGATTTCAAATATATATAACACTTAATAGATATGTGTTAAATGATCGCGAATTTTAAGCTTAAATAAAATTAAATTACTCAAAACGTCTTTTATTAACCCATCACCATGAATGAACACATAATAGTTAAGCCTAGTATGCTGTTGAGGCGAAATTAAAATTCCCTAAACAAACGCTATGTAACACGACTGCCCCAAAAAGGAGTGTAATGTTTTCAGGATTCATGTATGTATGTTTGTATGTTTCTTTGTTCCACCATAACTTCTAAACGCCTGAACGGATTTAGATCGCTGGAATACCGTTAGAATCGTTTAGTGAGCCCGAGTAACATAGGCTTTTTAAAAAAAACAGTATGGCGGCCGTCAGACCCAATTTACGTCACACCCGATTTATTTTTTTCTTCTTCTGATCGGGTCAATATGAGTATCAAATGAAAGGTCTCATTGAGACGATTTCTGCCTAATCTATCAGCGTGTCTAAATTTAGATAGAATAAATCAAACTTCGATAACTTTACTTTTGCATTAAAACTGTATCTCAATAGTTGTAAGTGCTATAATAATAAGAAGTAAAATAAAATCACTTAATAAAAACTACATTGGTTTACGAATTATAATCACTAAAATATCATAAAATAAAAAACAAAATAATTAAAAAATTAAAAAACACGACGCCGAATTAAAAAATGAACTAAAAAGTCAAAAACAAGTTTTAAGTACTAATGTAAGACAGAAACAAGGTAGAAGATATTTTATTTATTTTGTTAAGTATCACACAACTATCGTATATATATAATCTGTATTTTTGCAGCCGGGGTACAAAATGTTACGAGAATAAGTACAATTAAAACTGTACCCGACTGAAAAAATACAGATTATACATATACGATAGTTGTGTGATACTTAACAAAATAAATAAAATATCTTCTACCTTGTTTCTGTCTTACATTAGTACTTAAAACTTGTTTTTGACTTTTTAGTTCATTTTTTAATTCGGCGTCGTGTTTTTTAATTTTTTAATTATTTTTGTTATCTTGCTTAAGGCCCAACTATGCACGGCATAAGCGCATATGTAAAAACATCAAAAAATATCGAAAGTCAGCATTATGTCAATCAAAACATATTAGCGCCTATGCACAACATAAGCGACATAAAGTTGATGTAAAATCTGCGCTGTGAAAATGAAAATTAATTTCGATTTATATATATGTACTTGTTGGGACCCGGCGCGCCTATGCTGCTCCCATAAGCCAATAGTAGTAATCAGGTGATATGAATTTTAATATACAGTAGGAGAGTTTGAAAAAGGCAATTTTTTGGTATTTTCGATTCCAAATAACAAAATGTGAAACTGTTAGGGATCTGACATTTTGATTGAGACAATATAAACCATCCATTGACATGCATTTTTCGAGATATGAATTACGGATGAAGTGTCTTAAAGAACCGTTTATTTTCTGTATTTTGGATAGCTGGGACCCGGTGCGCCTCGCCGCACCCAACGTTTAAACATTTAAAATCAATCCAAATCTTCAAAATTCAACTCTTCTTAACCATTAACGAAAAACCAACTATTCCTATAAAACTTGGAGTCTTTAAATTCAAAACAGATTTATTTGAACTATGCCCAAAATTGCATCCAGCACTCGAAATTCGAGGGCCATTTTCTATAGCTTTTTTTAATTTAAATCTAGAAGTCTTCAATAACAAAATTTTTCGAGAACAATAAAACAAAATCGAAAAATGAAACAAATATTGTATAGTTGGAAAAAGCAATGACAAAAAACCAAGGTTTATTTTCTCTTATATTGCGAAATTGTGTTCGTCAAAACATGTGAAATTAATGCAAATATTTAAAATCAAACTATTGGCAATATCTAAGGAAAGAACCAATACTTATTTCTGTAAAATTTGGAGACATTAGATTCAATATGCTTTCATATTAAGTGTGACCAAAATTACCTATGTATGTATTCTTTTACAAAACTTGCTGGTAAACTATGTTTTTGGTTTTGTTTTCCGGGGCGTAAATAAACAAAGATGATGCCTTTTCGACTCGCTGCACCCAACCTTAAGACATTTAAAATTAATCCAAATCTTCAAAAATCAACTCTTCAACAAAAATTTATATCCATTAACGAAAAACTAATTATTCCTATAAAAGTTCGAGAGTTTTGATATTGGTGTGTTTGTCTAATTCTGCGAAGTATGTCTTCAGTCATGTCGTTCTTGTATTTTTCCCACAAATTCGATGGTTCTGTTGGGTATCATGTCATCAATATAATTGCGAACAGTTAACGAATGTTATTCGGCGTGGATGCAAATGCTGCATCACTAAGTGTCAGATCCCAATGATTCTCGTCTTCCAGCAATTGCAACTCGCGACATGCATCTTGAAATGTATTGAATATTTGACCATTGACTGTTCGTCAAAATTCGAAAGACGTTGGTCCTGGAGCATTCAGCAACAACAAACGCAAAAAGAAACATTCACGTTGTTTTGGATGTATTGTGTAAAGTCGTCCCAATGTCTTTGCTTTCAATACGCGTGCGATAGTTGGATGTGGTTCGCCTTGTCTACGTGGCTTCCATTTTTTACCTGATTTGTTCCATGTATAATAGCGAGGGACGTCGGTATATAACAATGTTGTTGCGAATTGTCCGAAAATATCAGGTTTTTGGCACAGTGTGAAAAATTCAGTAAGTGTAGTTTTTGGTGGCTGGAAAGCTCGTTGGAGAGCATTTTCTTCAGTAAAATATACACGTTGACCGTTTCCAAGATGTACCGCAATCTGAGGCATAATGCAAAAACTTGACATTTATATATTTTTTTTATTAACACTTTATTTAATCGCACCAATTAAAAGCTTTTACGCATTTTTCGGTGGAAGTATATAAAGAACAATGGATGCTAATATTTTACAGGTTTCCCAATATTCACAAATATTTTTATTTTGTATATAAATTATATGTTTCTTAATTGGTGTGTTTTTGCGGGCTCCGGTAGTTATAGTATACAGTCCATAGTACATAGTATATAGTACACAGTACACTATACACACTGTACATACTGTACACACTGTACACTCAGTATACTCAATACCCTAATTCATACATTGTCACTCGTAAAAATCGGAGTGCTTTTTTAAATCTAACGGTTTTTTATATGTACATGACAATTAAAATTAAATATTTTTTCGCCCCGTCAACTTAAATATAATCAGTGAAACATTGAAATTCTCTATATTTCGACAACAGCTTCACTTATCTGGACCAAAATTGGCCTATCTTTCAATCTGGAACCAACCCTACACATTCCCAAATTTTCATTTAAATCTGTTGGGCGGTTTCGGAGATTAGCGTGTACAAACATTGTGACACGTAGTTTTTATATATTCAGATATATGTAGATATTTTTATTTCTCCATACATGAGCAAAAATCACTTGCTCTAACAATAAACAGCAATAAATATAACTTGCTTTTCCTAATGTTGTCATGTCACGTTCGACCTAAGTCGCATTATTATGTTTAACGAATGTTTAACGAAAGCTTTTATGCCGTGTTATGTCAACCGTATCCACCTTCATAACTTCACTTGACATATGCACTTGGCATATGCGCTTATGCCATGCATAGTTGGGCCTTTAGTTGGAAAGATACAGTTTGTGGCTAGCTAGCTTGATATCAAGCTAGCGTTTCCATCATTTTCTAAACAATGAGATGAACGACAAAATTTGTTTTGACGTAACAAATTAGCGACAAATTATAGACCTAGACACTTGTGTGGCACGACTCTTTGGCCAGCTAGCTTGATATACCTTATATTCTGACCATTCTCATAGAAAAGTGCATATCTTGCAAAAACAAGCACTTATGAGATTTTGCTCTAAAGAAGCTTCCCATGAGAAGATGCAAAATGATTCCTTTTATTTTTGAACAGTAGAATTGAATCACCAAATTCGAAAAGGACTCATGTCGGTTTTTTAAAATTTTTCAGGAGACAAAAAATACCACATTTTTGCAACACTGCACAGTGGGACAGCCGCTTAATAAAGGCGGTCATAAATATGAAATTTCTTAATTAATGGTTTTTTTTCGGGGAAAGTAGTTCTAATAATAATAAAAAACTCATGTGTGAATGAAATATATAGAATTATACATAAAGGTACACACTATATAAATTATTAGTACGAGATAAAAAAATTAAAATAATTTTACATGACATTTTTTTTGGTGTAAGGATGGTGTCTCTTTGGGAGTTGCTCAACACAAATATAACACTTAGATGAAGATGAATCGCTGAAAGCCCTACATACTTTACCATCCACCATAGTTAACTGTAAAGAGTGTCGAATCTTAAAATCGCGGTTATTTACCTAAAGATAAAGATGTTGGATTCAAATTGCTTATTTTTTCTTTAAAGTATGCCTCCTCTTCCTTAGATGCTGCAGGTCTTTCCTTTAAAAATTGAAAGCGAATAGGCCTGCAGTATCTAATAGAAGCAGGGCGTGGATTTAACTGAAGTGGAACATAAGATGTGTCGAATAAAATACTATCATCGTCAGAACTTAAATCCGAAAAATCGCTGCTTATATTCGCTTCGGCCCGTGCTACCATCGAATCCCCATTTCCCGATTAAAATTAAATTATCCCATGAACTGATTGGCACTTTATCTAAAACATTTTTTTGTAACTCGAGTATTCTAGAAGCTCATTCAATTTCGACTTTAGATTCTGAGATAGATGCATTTTCAGGGTAGCACTTCATTTTAGCATTGCCAGTGCTTTGGTAAGATGGTAATATATTACGTGAAGTTATTAACGAAATTTGTAATTAGTAAATATTGGTGCTTGGTCAATTTAGCTTCAACAAAAAGAGATAAAACCTGTCTGCAGTAATATCTAATGCGAAGCTACTATCAGACTTGTCAGATGTATTGAGCAGGGTTTTCACAGCAGAGTCATCTACTTGTGATAGCTGTGCCACTCGTGTACGTTTCGATCTCTTAGTAAGCTCGGAAAATCTTTTTAGGACGCCCGCGAGATGGCCCTGCTGCCGGTTGATCAACTTTATGAACACAGTGCTCAACACTACTTCTTAACTCAATACATTCAATACCATTTAGCCAATCCGAATACCTTAGGAACAATCTTGGTTTAGACCTACCTGCTTTTTTCCAATAATACTCAAAACTTTTGCATAAACACAGTATCCGATCATCTAAAACCTTGATGTCTATATTTTCGACAACAGTGAATGATGACAGCAAAACTTCTAATGCGCTTTGGTGTTTTGTAGACATACCTCTACTCACTGTTCTCCAAACCTCAAAGATATGCATCCTTGAGTAGGAACACTTGATCAAAGTACCTGAAAAAAAGATTAAAATTAGTTGCATTTTGACAGTTCATGGAAGGCGTAGACGCAGACAGACGCAGATCAAATTATAATATTTATAAAATATTGTAGTAGATAAATAATAAAATTCAGATAAATCTCAATTAAAAATAAAAATTATTGGCAACAATGCCTAAAAAATCATTGTATGAAATACTAGAACTCCCAAGGCCATAAAGAAAAGAACTGACAAATATTTAAAAAAAAACTAGCATGCACAGACACAGCTCATAATTGTATTGAGCCCTTCAAGGCTACAAAAATGAATTTCCTGTAAAGAGCGATGTTATGTTGTTGTTGCCTTCGAGTCAAAAATTTGAGGCGCGAGCCAAAGAATAATAGAAGAAAAGAAAATCGACAACAACGTAACAATGTTCTTGAAATCGAATGTTTTGAGTGACCAATGGGATAATATTTCCGAGGTCACATTATGTACCAAATATTTAGGTTTTGTAAGAAAGAAGGAAAATATTATCTAAAAATTGTCGGTTATTATAAGAGTAAATGGGATGACAAGAAAAAACGAAAATTAACGAAAGAATGATGAAATAGAGCTGGCGGTTTTGAAAAAATCGAAAATGAGTTAGTTGAAGTTTGGCGTGCATTAAAGATTGAGCGTTTTGATTGTTCGAGTTTTTGAAAATTTAGTATTGCGAATTAAGGTTGATATTTAGTATTGCGGATTAAGTTTTATTTGATTATTTAGAGTAGTAGTAGTAGTAAAGTTTTTTTTAGTAAAGTAGAATTGAGGTGGATCTAATAATTTTATTGTGGAGGAGTGACGCGGGATTTTTGAGGTTTAAGACAGAGTCGAGAATTTATTAATTTATGGGTTAAATTAAATAATAATGAAAAATTTAAGCAGTATTGTGGAAATAATAAAAAAAAACTTAAACATTATTGTGGAATTGTTTTAGACCAAGTAATATTGAAGAGTCAATAAAGATTTAATAGATTGTGCGTAAGGGCTTTCAGTGTTACTGGTATTCTACCTGACAACTACAATTTTTCAGAAGGGATTAGGTGCGATTAGGAAATCCAGGCGCAATTAGTAATTCACTGTTGGATTATTGGACGGTCGAATTGGAAATATTGTGAATAAAGGATTTTAATTTTGGAGAATACGATATCCGTAATTATATATTGAGATGGAGAGTCCTATATTTGTTGATGAAGATGCTACAGTGAAGCAGCTAAGGCAAAGATTAAGGAGATTAGGATTACCAGTGACCGGCAGACGGGATACGCTGCTAAAAAGATTGGAGCATCACCAGATCCGACAGGAACAGGAGATACATTCCAGCGAGGGACAGAATATTGTGGATGAGGACGGTGCGCGAGGTGGACAAGTATTGGACGAGCTCGAACTAATTAGACGGGACCGTGATCTATTATTGAGGGAGAGAGAGCTACTTCAAAGAACTAGAATTGGAGAGACGACAGCCGAACAGACCAGATGAAAGACCGGCAACAAACAACAATTTTTTGAAAGAATTAATTCCCGACTTTGATGGGATTTGTGATTTTGACAATTGGTGTTCACAAGTGGAGGCAGTCAAGGAGGCATACGAAGTTAAAAACGAGGTTATGAAGATAACTGTGATTGGATGTTTTAGAGGACGAGCGCTCACTTGGTTACGTTCCAAACCAGAACACATCAAGCTGCCTTACGACGATCTTTTGACAGAATTAAAACGAATTTTTGGCAGAGCGGCAAATCGATTAGCAGCACGGCGCGAATTTGAAGCCAGGAAATGGAGGTCGCCGGAGAATTTTATAGATTATTTTCATGCGAAGACTCAGCTAGGAAACCATGTCTCAATAACCGAGGACGAGATGATCGAGTATATCATTGATGGGATTGGACGAAAACATAAGGAATCAGGCCAGAATGAAGCAGTTCACAAATTTGAGGGATCTGCTTGAAGTTATGAGCTACATTACGATTGGAGTGCGAGATGACCGGAGGAGGATACCACCAGTGAGAACCAACCCGCGAAGGACGATTTCAGTTCCTGATTTGGCCAATACAAAATGTTACAATTGTGGATGCAGAGGCCATTTAGCTAGCAGTTGCAAGATACCCAAACGTCAGTGGGGGACTTGTTTTAAGTGTGGTGAGCCAGGACATAGAGCTGATGACTGCAAGAAGGAAGACATCAAGAAGACTAACATAGTAGTTAGAGCATTAAATCCAGATTATCCGGTTTGGGTAAAATTTGTGGGCGGGACGCGTGAATGCCAGCTGGAAGCTATTGCGGATTCAGGATCTCCAGTATCATTAATTAGCGTCACTGCCGCACGAGGGGAGCAATTAATATTTGGACCATTTGAAGGTAATGTAAATTTCTTTGGACTCAACTGATCCCCAGTAGATGTTAAAGGTGTAATGGACCAACCAATTGAGGTCAACGAGGTTCGTTTCAACCAGAGATTCTATGTAGTTTCTGATAAAACGCTTGCCGATGGCGTATGCCTATTATTAGGAAGGGATTTTATGAATAATCCAGAATTACAGATTATCATTAGAGATAAGAAACTTATTGTTGGAAAACGAAATGTAAGTGTTTTTGATTTGATTATTAGTAACATTAATGAATTAAATATATTGGATAAGCTTGATCATGATGTTAGTTCTAAGCAGGATAAAAATATAATAAATGAACTTTTTGAAAATTATCAGAAATCTTTAAAAAATTGTGAGACCCATTCCAACAATTTTCAGGTTAGAATTAGTTTAAAGAAAGAAGAACCATTTGCTTTTAGACCAAGGAGGGTTTCATATGCGGAAAGAGAAGTATTGCAGGAAATAGTTAATGAGTTATTAGAAAAAAAGATTATTCGCCCGAGTAATTCTCCATATTGTAGTCCCATAGTATTAGTTAAGAAAAAGACAGGAGATTTTAGAATGTGCATAGACTATAGGCAATTAAATAAGTTGACGGTGAGGGAACATTTCCCCATACCAATTATAGAAGACCATTTACAGTTATTAAATGGGAAAAAATATTTCACTAGTCTAGATTTGAAAAGCGCATTTCATAACGTTGTGATTGAGAAGGATTCAATTAAGTATACTTCCTTTGCCACCCCATTCGGGCAATACGAATATTTGAGGATGCCATTTGGGCTAGTGAATGCGCCATCAGTATTTCAGAGGTACATAACCCAAATATTTAGAGAATTGTTAGACCAACAAAAGGTTATGATATATTTTGATGACATATTTTTCGGAACTGAAACATTAGAAGAAAATTTAGAAATTTTAGAGCAAGTATTAGAGATATTAGCAGCTAACGGGTTAGAGCTGAGGCTTGAGAAATGTCATATAGCGAAAAGAAACATTTCATATTTAGGATACGGTGTATCATCCGAGGGAATAACACCCGATAAAAGAAATATTGAGGCAATAACGGGCTACCCGATCCCTAGAAGTATTAAGGAGGTACATAGCTTTATAGGAATGTGTTCCTATTTTAGAAAATTTATTCAGAACTTTTCATTGTTGGCAAAGCCCTTGTATGATTTATTAAAGAAGGGGGCAAGTTTTGAATTTAATGAAAATCATTTAGGAAGTTTTAATATATTGAAGTCAAAATTAGTTGAACAACCAGTTTTAGCATTGTATTCACCCAAGGACGAGACTGAGCTTCATTGCGACGCTAGTTCGTTGGGTTTTGGGGCCATACTTCTTCAAAAGAAGTCGGATGGAAAGTTTAACCCCGTATTTTTCTTTAGCAAACGCACTACGCCAACCGAAGCCAAATACCATAGCTTCGAATTAGAAACATTAGCTATAATATATGCATTGCAAAGGTTTCGTGTTTACTTATTCGGTATCCGATTTAGAATAATTACTGATTGCAACTCACTCACGTTAACATTGAACAAGAAAGATATAAATCCAAGGATAGCCAGATGGGCCTTGGAATTGCAGAATTACGATTATGAAGTTGTTCATAGGGAGTGTAAGAGAATGCAACATGTAGACGCGCTTAGTAGAATTCAAAATATTTTTACGTTACACGAGAATACGTTAGAATAATTATTAGCAGCGCATCAGTATCAGGATGATAACATTGGGAAGGTCAGAGAATTATTGGAGAAGGAAGAAAGAAAAGATTTTGAATTAAGAAACGGATTAGTGTATCGGAAGTCCCAAGACAAGCGATTATTATACGATATAAATTTATTTTGGTTGTCATAGACGCATTTTACCGCTTTGTAAGATTGTATCCTACAAGGAGTACGAATAGCAAGGAAGCTATTAATTCGTTGGAGCAATATTTTAGGGCTTACAGTAGGCCGGATAGAATTATTTCAGATAGAGGAAGTGCTTTTACTTCTAAGGAGTTTGTAGAATTTTGCAAGGATAGTAATTTGAAGCAAGTATTAATCGCCACTGCAACAAGCAAACGGTGCTGTTGAAAGAGTCAATAGGACACTCAAACCTATGTTGGCTAAGTTAGTAGACAAAAGTAAAAAATTAGAATGGGACCAAGTATTAGGTAATGTAGAATTTGGTATTAACAATACTCAGAATCGATCAGTTGGGGAATGTCCTAGTAAGTTATTATTTGGTATGGAACAAAAGGGAAAGGTTGTGGATCATTTAAAGGAATATTTGACTAAGGAGTTAGATCAAGATAATGAGGACAGATTAGAGAATTTAGGTAAAGTTAGGAAGCGAGCGGCTGACAAGAATGACAAGCTGCAACAATATAACCAGAAAAGATATAATTTAAGACATAAGAAACCACGGAGTTATAGAATTGGAGATTTAGTCACTATTATTAACGTAGATACTACTATTGGGGTAAATAAGAAGTTAATTCCCAAGTTTAGAGGACCGTACAAAATATGTAAGGTGTTAGGAAATGATAGGTACGTAATAAAGGATCCTGATGGATACCAAAATAGTAATAGACCATTTCAAGGAGTTTATTCAGCGACGAATATGAGGCCTTATTTAATGAAGGATTAGATTAGATATGATAGGTTGATAAGTGGTTCTGATATAGTAAACATTAGTAAATTGAGGAAACATAAAATTTGTTGGAACAGTCTTATAATTTTGAAGATTTAAATAGAATTGTGCTTATTATTTGAGAAGTTTATATAATTTTATGATTAAGTCTGTCTGTGAGATAAAATTTTGTAATTAATAAAATTGTGAAGGATTTGTAAAATTAGCTATATGTAAGTCGAGGTCGACTTAGAGTCAGGATGGCCGAATTGTAGTAGATAAATAATAAAATTCAGATAAATCTCAATTAAAAATAAAAATTATTGGCAACAATGCCTAAAAAATCATTGTATGAAATACTAGAACTCCCAAGGCCATAAAGAAAAGAACTGACAAATATTTAAAAAAAAAAACTAGCATGCACAGACACAGCTCATAATTGTATTGAGCCCTTCAAGGCTACAAAAATGAATTTCCTGTAAAGAGCGATGTTATGTTGTTGTTGCCTTCGAGTCAAAAATTTGAGGCGCGAGCCAAAGAATAATAGAAGAAAAGAAAATCGACAACAACGTAACAATGTTCTTGAAATCGAATGTTTTGAGTGACCAATGGGATAATATTTCCGAGGTCACATTATGTACCAAATATTTAGGTTTTGTAAGAAAGAAGGAAAATATTATCTAAAAATTGTCGGTTATTATAAGAGTAAATGGGATGACAAGAAAAAACGAAAATTAACGAAAGAATGATGAAATAGAGCTGGCGGTTTTGAAAAAATCGAAAATGAGTTAGTTGAAGTTTGGCGTGCATTAAAGATTGAGCGTTTTGATTGTTCGAGTTTTTGAAAATTTAGTATTGCGAATTAAGGTTGATATTTAGTATTGCGGATTAAGTTTTATTTGATTATTTGGGGTTTTTTTTAGTAAAGTAGAATTGAGGTGGATCTAATAATTTTATTGTGGAGGAGTGACGCGGGATTTTTGAGGTTTAAGACAGAGTCGAGAATTTATTAATTTATGAGTTAAATTAAATAATAATGAAAAATTTAAGCAGTATTGTGGAAATAATAAAAAAAAACTTAAACATTATTGTGGAATTGTTTTAGACCAAGTAATATTGAAGAGTCAATAAAGATTTAATAGATTGTGCGTAAGGGCTTTCAGTGTTACTGGTATTCTACCTGACAACTACAATATACAGTTACAACTACTATTTAAGGTAGGTAGGAATGTTTGGAAATGTTTGGAAAATTGTGTAGCTCTACGGAAAGTTAAGGTAATAGCAAAAAATATACAATAAATTAAGCATGGCGTAGCACGTAAACAACCAACATAATATTGTAACAATAAATTCAAAATACGACTAAATGTGGCAAACATACCTTGTTCTTGAATTTCCATTCCAAAAACCCCAACATACACAAGAAAATTCCGACACTTCACTTGTAATCGAACACTGTATTTAATGACTCACTTTGCAAGGTAACGATGCGTAATAATGCGTTCACTTCACAGGTCAAGAACTAACTGATAATGAAAACAATTATATGACATATATATATCACCGGACAGTTGGTTCAATTCCCTATCGAAATATGTACCTTGATCTTGGAAATTCGGATATGAGTTTTATGGATTTATGACCTATGGGCGGCCCACTGTGCACTGTAAGGAATCTAAGAGCGCAAATTTTTTTATAAGTGCTAACCATTGCACTGCGTAATAGCATACTAAAATGTTTTCTTTTAAATGTACGAGTGCCGAAAAAACAGCTGTTACCGTTTTCCGATATGAGCCCTTTTCGAAATTAATTAACGAACTCAAGTGGTTTTATTAATAAAATAGCACAATTGACGAATATTCATCATAAAACTGTTCGTTTAATTGTTAAAAAAATAAAAAGAACAGTAAAAAAATTTGCTACGAACATTTTTTAAAAATTTACACAGTAAGTTTATTAAAAATCTTCTTCGATGTCTTCCTGAGGTTCTATGTTTGCAGTTGGCCAAGACCCTCGTAAGTGCAGGCCTGGAAGCAGCCAGGCCAACTAATACTAACATAGCTGAAAACAGGCCAAAAATATTCTGACAGTTGTGGAATTAACATGGCCGAAGCCATACGAAGCAATTTTTTAAGTTTGTTTTTGCACTAAAAAGTGGTAAAATATTGTATATTATCACTTTTTGGTGCACATGGATTATCAGTGATTGGTGCTTTAGTGATTTAATAAAAAAAATTAAAATGAAGTGAGTGGCTAAGTGTATTTTAAGAGTGTTAATTGATTAGGTGACCATTTTTGTTTACATTCGCGGTGGTTTTTTCGTGTTAATTTAGGGAAAAAGTGTTGAATTTGTGTAGTAATGGAATTAAAAGTGAATTTAAAGTAGTTAAAAATTATTATAGAATAGTTATTAAAAACATAAGTGCAGAAAAGTGTGAAGGAAAAGTGAAAAAGTTGTTGTTATTCATATTGTGTGGTAGTACTTGCACTTATGTTTTTAATAACTCTTCTATAATAATTTTTAACTACTTTAAATTCACTTTTAATTCCATTACTACACAAATTCAACACTTTTTCCCTAAATTAACACGAAAAAACCACCGCGATTGTAAACAAAAATGGTCACCTAATCAATTAACACTCTTAAAATACACTTAACCACTAATTTTTTTTTAATTTATTATTTAATTTTTAAATTTTCAGATCACTAAATAACTTATCACTTGTAATGAATGGAAAAACAGTCGAATAAAACACTTTAGTAAATTTTACTTTAATCTTTAATTCAGGAATTCTATGTTTACTATAATCCACTATCACTAAAGGTATGACTGTAGTAATTATATACTATTAAAACAACTAGTAAAAAACTAAGTTAACAAACAAAAAAATTCTAATTCAACTCCAATTGATTTCAAGGCGACGAATATTTTGCGACCGACCGATATCGAGATTGACCAAGATCTGGTTCTAGCCAAAATCAACCGTAAAAGCGACAAAAACGGCTGCAAGTGGCACGATCGCTATTGTTTGTGCTGAAACCGAAATTGCGGGTTGCAGATCGGGTGATCTTGATTGTTATTATGGATATATGATGTTGATGTTGTTGCTTTATACATTCCGCCCGCCTTCGTGTATACGAACGTGTAGAAACTGGGAGATCCGCCCGCCATGGCTAATTCTGTTTAGGATCGTCATTGGTAGGAAGTACACATAATTTTATAATTGGGCGTTTACTGAAGCCATTTTTGTGTTTAAGAGTGACGACTCGTATGTTGCCGTCATCGCCAGGATGAACATCAACGACTCTCCCTAATAGCCATTTAGATGGGGGTACTTTATCCTCCTTAATCAGGACAAGGTCATTAATGCGCACTGGATCTTGCTTTCGTTCCCATTTGTTGCGCAGTTGGATTGCCTGTAAATATTCCTTATGCCAACGTCGCCAAAGTTGCTCGTACATGTGATGAACAAGTTGCCACCGCGTTATTCGATTTATAGGTTTATCCACGACGCTTGGTTCCGGAACAGTGAGTAGATTGCCTCCTACAAGGAAATGACCAGGCGTTAATGCTTGAAGGTCGTTGGGGTCATCGTTGATAGGATGAATGGGCCGCGAGTTCAGGCACGCCTCGATCTGAGTTATCAAGGTTAACATTTCTTCTATGGACAGCCTGTGATCACCAACAACTCTTCTTAAATGGTGTTTGAACGATTTGACACCAGCTTCCCAGAGACCGCCGAAGTAAGGTGTTGCAGGGGGAATAAAGTGCCATTCGGTGCCACCATCGGCCAGTAATTCTAGTAAGTTGGTGTCCTCTTTGAGTTGACGGAAGTGTTGGGCTAATTGTTTTGCAGCGCCTACAAAATTTGTGGCATTGTCACTATACAGCTTTACGCAGTGTCCGCGCCGAGCAATGAACTTTTTAAATGCGGCAAGAAAGGCTTCGGTAGTTAAATCCATTACAAGCTCTAGGTGGATTGCACGTGTTGAGAAGCATACAAATATAGCTACGTATGATTTGATGATGGTTCGTCCACGGCCTTTCATGGGCTTTATAGAAAAGGGACCGGCGTAGTCAACTCCGCTGTTGGTGAATGGTTTCGACGGTCGTACTCTGTCACCCGGTAGATTTGCCATGATTTGATTCTTCGCCTTCGCCTTGTAGCGATAGCAGACGAGGCATCTTCGGATGAAATGCCTGACTGTGCTTCTTCCGTGGTGAATCCAATAGTTAGCACGAAGATAATGTAGTATGAGCTGCGTTCCGCCATGCAGGGTTTTCTGATGTGCATCATCAATCAGCAGCCACGTAAGATGACTGTCTTTAGGTAGAATGATTGGACATCTTTCTTCATAGGATAGAGTGGCATTTTTTAATCGTCCACCAACTCTTAGAAGACCGTGTTCATCGACGAATGGAGTGAGCATCCGTAATTTACTTTTGGGGGAGATGTTCTTGATTTGAGTTAGATCAGAAAGTTCCGTAGTGAATGACGATTGTTGTACAATGCTTATCCATTTTTGTAGCGCCTTGTTCTTCTCACCAGTGGTGAGAGTGCCATTATGTGTCTGCGACGGATTAAGTGAAGCGTTACGAATAAAACGATAACAGTAGGCTGTAACTCGAAGAAGTCTTCCTAAAGTGGAATAACAGCGTAATAGGTCGAAAACAGGATTCTGAGCCTGAGCGATGAAGATAGTGGTTTCTCTTCTTTCCTCGGGGATTGGTTCAGGAGGTGCTTCCAAATTTCGCTTAGGCCAATATTCTAGATCCTTCCTTGACCAAGGTTCAGAATCAAGCTTTATAACGTCAGCCTTAGCAAATAAATTATGCCTACATAAACAACGTATTCGCATTCCTGTATTTGGGATCGCAGAATGCCCTGCGGGGACGGCAGAAACGTTTGTACATCATAATGTAACGTCGTCAGTAGACCCAAACTACGTCATCTCGGTCCAATCATTAGTTCTTCCCACTCTTGCTCACCTAATTCCAGCGCAAAACTTTCAAACTTCGACTTGGCCACACATCAAGGGCTTAAAACTCGCAGATCCAGAGTTCCACTCATCCTCCCGTATAGACCTAATCTTAGGAGTGGACGTTTATACTAAAGTTCTTCTGGACGAAGTACGACGAGGCCCGGAAGGAGCTCCCATCGCTCAGTCCACATCGCTCGGTTGGATTCTATCTGGACCAGTGGAGGAGGACCATTCTAGCAACAACATCACGCTTCGTTCACATTGTGCGCTAATTGACGTCGACACGACACTTCGAAGATTTTGGGAAGTCGAAGATATTACGAAAAGGGTGCCGCTAACACCCGAGGAAGAAGAGTGCGAGAAACACTTTCTACAATCTCACAGGAGAGATAACCAAGGACGTTACGTTGTCAAACTTCCGATAAAATCTCACGCAGCGCCACTGGGTGACTCTCGAAGAGTGGCAATGGCCACACTACTTCGACTAGAAAAACGATTGGAACATGACCCTAATCTCCACTCCGCCTATTCCGATTTCATGGAGGAATATTTGAAGCTTGGCCATATGGAACGGGTCTCACAGGAGGACGAAAATCATGATCGTCAATACTATTTACCCCATCATGCCGTTCTGAAACCCAACCAAAAATGTAATGAATGGAAAAACAGTCGAATAAAACACTTTAGTAAATTTTACTTTAATCTTTAATTCAGGAATTCTATGTTTACTATAATCCACTATCACTAAAGGTATGACTGTAGTAATTATATACTACTAGTTGGGATCCGGCGCGCCTATGCTGCTCCCATAAGCCAATAGTAGTAATCAGGTGATATGAATTTTAATATACAGTAGGAGAGTTTGAAAAAGGCAATTTTTTGGTATTTTTGATTCCAAATAAAAAAATGTGAAACTATTAGGGATCTGACATTTTGCTGCACCCAACGTTTAAACATTTAAAATCAACCAAACCTTAAAAATTCAACTCTTCTTAACCATTAAAGAAAAACTTTAATAGTTGGAAAAAGCAATGCCAAAAAACCAACTTTTATTTTCTCTTATATTGCGAAATTGTGTTCGTCAAAACATGTGAAATTAATGCAAGTATTGAAAATCAAACTATCAATAGCAACACAGTCGGTACAATTACTTGGTTATGCGGATGACGTTAACATCGTGGGAAGGTCCTTTTTGGCAGCAAAGGAAGCTTATTTCGAATTAAAAGAGGCGGCAAAGGACATAGGCCTGAAGATCAATGAAGAAAAAACTAAGGTGATGCAACAATCCAGAGCTGGAAGATTTAGAATGGGGAGAAATATAACTATCGACGAACATAACCTAGAAGTAGTCGATAAAACAGTCTACCTTGGGTCTACAATCACAAAAAGAAACGAAGAAAAAGAAGAAATAACTAGACGAATACTACTGGCTAATAGAGCCTTTTATGCCCAAAAAAAAATACTGCACTCCAGATTTGTGCACAGAAAAGCCAAACTCTCACTCTACAAAACAGTAATACGACCAGTACTTTGCTATGGCAGCGAGACTTGGACTATGACCCAGGACATAGAGGAACGAGTCAACAGGTTTGAGAGAAAAGTCCTCAGGTGCATAATAGGCCCAACCAGAGAGGATGGAATATGGAGAAGGAGATACAACAGCGAGTTGTACGAAATTTTTGACGACCCAGAACTCTCAATTTTAATAAAAATTAACAGATTAAGACTAGCCGGTCACGTAGTCAGGATGGAAGACAATCGCATCCCAAAACGGCTTATGATATCAGAAATTTCGGGAAATAGGCCAGTAGGTAGACCCAGGAGGAGATGGATAGACTCTGTGACGGCTGACGCAGAGACAATGCTGAACATCCGGAACTGGAGACATGCTGCAAGGGACCGTCAAACATGGAGAAATGCCCTAGAGGAGGCCAAGGCTCGATTTGGGCTGTAGCGCCATTGGATGGATGGATTGAAAATCAAACTATTCGCAATATCTAAGGAAAGAACCAATCCTTATTTCTGTAAAATTTGGAGACATTAGATTCAATATGCTTTCATATTAAGTGTGACCAAAATTACCTATGTATGTATTCTTTTGCAAAACTTGCTGGTAAACTATGTTTTTGGTTTTGTTTTCCGGCGCGTAAATAAACAAAAATGATACCTTTCCGGCTCGCTGCCACCCAACCTTAAGACATTTAAAATTAATCCAAATCTTCAAAATTCAACTCTTCAACAAATATTTATAACCATTAACGAAAAACCAATTATTCCTATAAAAGTTCGAGAGTTTGGATATTGGTTTGTTTGCCTAATTCTGCGAAGTTTGTCTTCAGTCATGCCGTTCTTGTATTTTCCCCACAAAACCGATGGTTCTGTTGGGTATCATGTCGTCAATATAATTACGAACAGTTGACGAATGTTATTCGGCGTGGATGCAAATGCTGCATCAGTAAGTGTCAGATCCCAATGATTGTCGTCTTCCAGCAATTGCAACTCGCGACATGCATCTTGAAATGTATTGAATATTTGACCATTGACTGTTCGTAAAAATTCGAAAGACGTAGGTCCTGGAACATTCAGCAACAACAAACGCAAAAAGAAACATTCACGTTGTTTTGGATGTACTGTGTAAAGTCGTCCCAATGTCTTTGCTTGCAATACGCGTGCGATAGTTGGATGTCGTTCGCCTTGTCTACGCAGCTTCCATTTTTTACCTGATTTGTTCCATGTATAATAGCGAGGGACGTCGGTATTTAACAATGTTTTTGCGAATTGTCCGAAAATATCAGGTTTTTGGCACAGTGTGAAAAATTCACTAAGTGTAGTTTTTGGTGGCTTGATAACTCGTTGGAGAGCATTTTCTTCAGTGAAATATACACGTTGACCGTTTTCAAGATGTACCGCAATCTGAGGCGTAATGCAAAAACTCGACATTTATATATTTCCTTATTAACACTTTATTTAATTGAACCAATTAAAAGCTTTTACGTAATTTTCGGTGGAAGTATATAAAGAACAATGGATGCTGGTATTTTAGAGGTTTCCCAATGTTCAAAAATATTTTTATTTTGTATATAAATTATATGTTTCTTAACTGGTGTGTTTTTGCGTGCTCCGGTAGTTATAGTATACAGTCCATAGTACATAGTATATAGTACACAGTACACAGTACAGTGTAACTGTACACACTGTACATACTGTACACACTGTACACTCAGTACACTTAGGGTGGGTGCCAAGTTACAATTCCGAATTTGCTACTTTCACCCCGGACACTTCGAAATTACAAAGTGTGCCAAAATACATTTCACGCATTTCATTTGAAAATGGATGGCAACAAAATTTGGTAATTTATAAAATGTTTAATAACTTTTTTAAAGAAGCTCAGTGCTATGTTTATGTCTTTAAAATAGTTTAAATGGAATTGCTTCATAAACAACATCCAATGGGCGTGGAATGCAAGTTTATGCAGAACATAAACGTATTTGAAAGAATTTTAAAAAATGGTTCTTTTATGCGGAATTTATGCTGCTCATGTTTTTATTTTGGGTTACGTCTGCAACGTGTGGCCTTTAATATGTGTCATATAATACGGTGAAGATAATCATGCACTGAAAATTGAAAGAATTCGCGATATTATACTCCAATAATTGAAAATATGTAGATTCAACCACAACTCAAGAGCCACAAAGTAAATCCAACAAACTGTCAAATGAATGTTTGGCTAATATTTCCCTACAATTCAAAAATTTCCTTACAATTCCAAAGACACAAACCACCGAAAATTGAATTGTAAAATCGAAATGCGTTTTTCATACAAATTGACATTTGAATTGTAACTTGGCACAGGCCCTCAATACACAAATTCATACGTTGTCACTCGTAAAAATCAGAGTGCTTTTTTAAAGCTAACGGTTTTTTATATGTACATGACAATTAAAATTAATTATTTGTTCGCCCCGCCAACTTAAATATATGTAATCAGTGAAACATTCAAATTCTCTATATTTCGAGAACAGCTTCACTTATCTGGACCAAAACTATCCTATCTCTCAATCCGGAACCAACACTACACATTCCCAAATTTTTATTTAAATCTGTGGGGCGGTTTCGGAGATTAGCGTGAACAAAGCTTGTGACACGTAGTTTTTATATATTAAGATTAAAACAACTAGTAAAAAACTAAGTTAACAAACAAAAAAATTCTAATTCAACTCCAATTGATTTCAAGGCGACGAATATTTTGCGACCGACCGATATCGAGATTGACCAAGATCTGCAACCCGCAATTTCGGTTTCAGCACAAACAATAGCGATCGTGCCACTTGCAGCCGTTTTTGTCGCTTTTACGGTTGATTTTGGCTAGAACCAGATCTTGGTCAATCTCGATATCGGTCGGTCGCAAAATATTCGTCGCCTTGAAATCAATTGGAGTTGAATTAGAATTTTTTTGTTTGTTAACTTAGTTTTTTACTAGTTGTTTTAATAGTATATAATTACTACAGTCATACCTTTAGTGATAGTGGATTATAGTAAACATAGAATTCCTGAATTAAAGATTAAAGTAAAATTTACTAAAGTGTTTTATTCGACTGTTTTTCCATTCATTACATTTTTGGTCCTTCGAGCCGGATCTGTCGCGTGGCTTATACCGGTGCTAATTCTAATTAACAAGTGTTTCCATTGAACAACTTACATTGTTCTTCAGTGATTTGCCCAGTGCACTAAGTATTAACAAAACATAGTGTTTTCTATAAAACCTACATTCTTGCCGAACGACGTGGCACGGTGTCGTGTTAAATAACCTAATAAATTGTTTGCTGTAATAACGTGGTCGGTAACGTGATAACCATAGCATAATACAGTGTTTCCTGTAACAATCTTCATTGTTGTACAGTAATGTGCCCAGTGTGCTAAATATTTAAAATATCATGCAAATGTGGTTCTTGTGTTTCTAACTTGCATTGTTGCCGTTGTTTATTGACCGTTACTCTAAATGTAGACTCGCACACTGCTACCAGAAATGAAAATCTGGACATAAGGCCATCACTCACACGAGTAGGAATTTACTGTAAGTCCGTTCCATTTTTTTAACTTTGAAGTAATTAACTAGACGTTGGAAGTTTGGAGTTTTTCTTTCGACATCTAAATCCTTTATCAACTGGTGGATAATACCTAATCGTAATTAATAATAAGTTACATTGTCAGGGCTTCCTGAATCATACCTTATCTTCATAAATGCTTGTTGAACTTACCTGAAGCAAGTGCCTTAAACTATTACGATTTAGTTGTGTTACTCATTTACACTCATCACTGTATCCAATGATAATGGTGGAGCCACTAGAGAGCAAACTTAATTTCTACGCGGAACGTATCGAAAACTTCAAAACGAACGTTCTAAAGACCGGCCGAGATAAGCGAACTGAAGGATTCCTAAATGCACGTATTCAATTACTCCATTCCTACTGGAAGAAATTTCAAGACGAACACGATAGCTGCTATGATAGGGCTACTCCTGAACAATTACACACCCTCGACACCACAATATTCTACAATATAGAAGAAGTTTATACGGAAACCATAGGATGTATTCAAGAACAAATCGATGAGCTGCGTCCCCAGACTACTAGCACTCCGGAGGCACACTCGTCCTTCAATTCACCTAGACCACACCCTAGGCAGCTGATTGAAAACTTACCCAAGCTAAGCCTACCTACCTTCAAAGGAACTTACCTTGAATGGCCTTCCTTCAAAGGCACTTATCAATCCCTTATCCATGATAATGAAATGCTCACAGACATACAAAAAATGCACTATCTAAAGTCCACCGTCTCTGGTGAAGCCGCAACACTCATTAACCACTTACCAGTCACCGCTGCGAATTATTACTCTGCTTGGGACATACTACAAGCCCGCTATGAAAATAAACGTGTTTTAGTTACTTCAAACTTAAAATTGATTTTATCGCTGCAACAAATGTCCACTGAATCCTACAATGAGGTCCGACGCGTCCTGGATGATTTCACTCAAGCCGTAACGCAACTTAAGAATCTAGACAGGCCTGTTCAACATTGGAACGATTGGCTTGTATTCTTATTGGTCAATAAACTGGATTTCAACACTCGTAAGGAATGGGAAAATTCCCTCAAGCTCTCAAATGAATTGCCAACTTTCAACGAACTAAGCGAGTTCCTTCAATTTAGGTTACGTACTTTACACGCCTTAACTGACAACGTTCTACTGGAACCTAAAACTACTACTACCAAATCCAAAACAATGAAACCACAGATAACATACCCGCGCATCTACCATGCCTCATCGGGAAAAGCTTGCACATGCTGTCATGGGAAGCATATACTTTTGTTTTGTCCACAATTCCGGGCAAAATCAGTGGCAGAACGACTTGAGTTCTTACACCGCAATAAATTATGCTCCAACTGCTTACGAAACAATCATAAACTTCAAGATTGCCCGTCAGTCAATCGATGCAAACAATGCCAAGAAAAGCATCACACAATGGTGCATGATAACACCATTAGCCCTGAAACCAAATCACAAGACAGTCCAGCGTCAGCAGCTTATCTAGAAACACCCACTAGATCACATCACGCTAGCAGTTCGTATTCACCTAAACGCGTATTACTAACGACCGCCAGTGTCCTTGTACAATCCCCTGATGGTAGAAGTATTCGTGCTCGTGCCCTACTTGACCAAGATCTGGTTCTAGCCAAAATCAACCGTAAAAGTGACAAAAACGGCTGCAAGTGGCACGATCGCTATTGTTTGTGCTGAAACCGAAATTGCGGGTTGCAGATCGGGTGATCTTGATTGTTATTATGGATATATGATGTTGATGTTGTTGCTTTATACATCACTGATAATCCGTGTTCACTAAAAAGTGATAAAATACAATATTTTACCACTTTTTATTCCAAAACCAAAGTTAAAAAATTGCTTCGTACGGCTTCGGCCATGTTAATTCCACAACTGTCAGACGATTTTGGCCTCGCACAGACACAACCAAAAAGTCTGCTTCCAGGCCTGTACTTACGAGGGGCTTGAGTTGGCCAATCCAAAATGTTAGAGTAAAAGTTCTCATACTCTGCTGGTATGTGTTGCTTTAATTTTTCCAGGTCATTAATTTTTAAAGGATTAATTGGAAATTTTGATGTGTAAGCGGAAAATCCGTCAATTGTTGAAATATTTACACATGAATCTCTGACTCTGGAAAGATAAAATGCTTCGTTATTCATCTCATTTCCAATGAAGGGGCGGCACAGGACTTCACCCGGTTTATCAGGGTTAAAAATAAATTCAAAAAACCCTGACACTTGAAACGAAACCTTATCATTTTTATTAACCTTTTCTGCTAACGGTTTGCCCTTGAAGTGTACTTTTGCCCAAGCTTTAAAATCCAACACATCGGAATATGTTATAGTTTTGACATTAAACTTCTGGTTCTTTGTGCTACTTAGTATTAAATCTATGTATTGTTGGTGAGTGGCAAAGTCCCTGTCATAATCATTGAATGAGTGGCCTCTTTGTGGAAAATAAAGAAAAACTTTAAACTTTCTACTGGCAGATAATGATAACAGAAATTTGATTATAACATTATTCTTGTTTTGTCCCGGACATCCGTCGCAGAGCAAATGCAACTCTGTTATTTCTTCAGGGACGTTTTCATTAATATAATCATTTAAAAATGATGCTACTTCGTTGGGACCCTTGAGAGCTCGGCCCTCATGGTAGGAGTAAAACGTTGCTTTCTCAGTTCTCATATTGTGCACACAAAATTCATAGACCCATAGTTGGCGGAAATAAAATACTTCCTGTGCGGGCAGATCTGGCAGTGGAAGATTCTGCATGTAATCAAACTGTAAACCCATTATAGTGTAACGGTCGGTTAATTATTGCGAAATTCTTCTTATTAATTATTCCCCCCTCTCGCGGAAATTTCAGAAATTAATAGTCCAATCACTTCAGGAGCTTTTTTTTCGAAAATTTTTTGAATCACGTAGGCGAATGAAAACAAAATTTTTCTTAGAATAGAAAAAAATAGAATTTTTTGACAGTCTGGATTTTGCTTGCGAAGAAAAAGGCTGGATTTTAGTCGAACGAGAAGTGGTTGTTTTCTTTTTGTTGAAAGTCTGGGCTTGAGCATTGACCCAAATAGAGTCCGTTTGTTTAGAATTGGTCAATTAAGTTGTCGTATGTGCTCCAGGAAACTTGTGCGTGACTTTGGATAAAGAAATTAATTGGAAAAAGTGAAAAATAGCTGTGTCTGCTGTTTCATAAATTCTTGTCCCCCCATAAACTGGTGCATCCTATTGGAGGAGCAGCTAATAGAAAGTCAGCCGGGTTGCAGTTTGGGGATGAGCTCCTAGCAAATGCCAAAAGCTAGTCATCATGAAACTCCAGGCATTTTCTCCCGTTAATTAGGAAGGTCATCCATTACGAAGACGGAGACAAAAGAGAAAATCCCTAAAATTTTTCCAGTTTAATTATTTTGGGTTCTTTTGAAATTATAATATTATTTTTGGTCGTAGCAGCTCAGGGAGTGTTTGCAAGGCAAACTTTTACTATCTAGGAACGAAAGTAGAATTGACAGGATACCAGTAGCTGATATTCAGGCTCGGGAAGCTACAATGCAACAACGTATCGGCTCTTTGTGATAAGGAGACTGGTTATGCGTTTGGTGTTTCCAGGGGAAATCATTACTACACCATATTTTCATAGCCCCAAACACGGACAAAGCGGGCCTAATTCGCATCGGCGGAACTTTTTTCATGGTGGCATCCTATATTCATATGTCATTAACGCAGAACGTCATTAATTTGCGGAATCCAAAAGGTTGTAAAGAAGGAGTCAGTGTTGGTGGTGGAAATTTTGTTTTGAGGTGGCGCCTTCAAACTTCCTCTGTGTTGTGGTGTGTCGTCGACTCCGCTCTGTTTTTTTCAAGAACTTGGTAAAAGTCGCATAGAAGAAACGAAGTTTTGGTTTGAAGAGGAAGTCTTCATCTATACGTGGGAACCAGAGGGGTTTCCTGTAGCAGCTCCTGTTTTTTTTCTTGACAAGGATCTTCATTCAAGGTATTTGATTATCAGAGAAAAAATAAATATTTAGAAAGGCACGGTATTGACGATAATTCGTTAGTTAATTTTGTTTGGAGAGTAACGTAGAATTTGATTGCCCAAATAACAGAACTTATGTGGCGGTAACGAACGGTGTTGAAATTTACATTTACATTTTTTTACATTTATTTAAAAAATATTAGTGTACACAAGATTCTTAATCTTAAATTTGTACATAAAAAGAAACAGATATAGAATTTTACAGCTTAAATAATTACTAACTAAAATAAATAAAATAAAATAAAAGCAATGAAAAATAGCAGATAAGAATGAAGAAAAGAAATGAAATTACTAATAAATATATGTATAAAAAGAAGAAAAGGCATGTTGCAATAGAAAGAAAGAGAGAAAAAAAAAGATACACGTGCTTCAGTTTGACCTGCCAGAAATGAATTCAAAAAGACGGTTTTTGAAAGTGCTCACTGATTCGATTCGCTGTATTTCTACAGGAATGGAGTTCCACAATTGAGCTGCGTGAACAAAGAAAGAACGTTGCCCCGAAAGATGACGAAAGCGGGGGATAATCACATTGTTATTTCGGCGGGATAGTGAGAGCTGGATAAACTCGCTTAGATAGGAAGGTTTTCGGTTGTTGATGATGTTGTGGTAGTAGCACAAGGTCCTAAAATCGCGGTAGTCGCTTAAGGAGCATCCGAAAATTGAGTGCCGGTGGGGCGAAATGTGGTCATACCTGCGAAGGTTATGAATGAAACGTATGCAGTCGTTAAACGCTACTTCTAACTTACGGTTACAGGATGGATCTAGTGCAGGGAAGACACAGAGGCCGTGCATTATATACGGCAAGAGTATAGCTTTAACCAACTTCATACGAACAGCTTGTGACAAGAGACTACGATGAATACGAAGCCGCCTTAGAATACTATATACTTTGCCCAAAATAAAGCTAGTGTGGTCACAACACGTCATATTTCTGTTTAAGACAGTACCGAGATTTTTGACCCGGTTAACGCAGGTGACAAGGGTCCCATTTAAGGTAATTTGAGAGAGGTCGGATGATGACGCGTTAAAATTGGAGAAGATGATGCATTGAGATTTAGATGGGTTAAGTTTTAGTAAATTTAAGGAAGACCAATGAGTTATGTTTTGCAAATCTTCTGAGAGTTTATTTATACACTGCTCAAATTGATTATTAGTATCACTAATATAGAGTTGTACATCATCGGCATACATATGTACGTCAGAATGCTTTACTATTAATGGAAGATCATTTATATATATACTAAACAGTAGAGGACCTAAGATAGATCCTTGGGGAACGCCAACAAAAAGCGTGGCAGGCGAGGAAACTGCATGGGAGATCTTCACCTGTTGTGAACGACCAGCTAAGAAGCTATACATGAGCGTAAGGGCAGAAGAGGAAAAACGAAATTGTGTACAGAGTTTGCGTAAAAGGACGGAGTGATTGACGTTATCAAAAGCTTTGGAAAAGTCTAGCAACAGTAGACAACACACTTTGTTATCATCTAAAGAGTTCCGAATGTCTGTCGTGATTTTTAGGAGGGCAGTGTCGCAGCTATGGTGTTTCCGAAAGCCAGATTGACATGGATTTACAAGTAAGTGGTGCTCACAGTAAGCAATCATTTGCATTGCCATTAATTTTTCAAGACCTTTAGCCAGAAATGGCAGGATGCTAATTGGACGAAAATCCGAGGGGCTACTAGGATTGGGACACTTGGCAATGGGGATTATAAGAGCATGTTTCCAAGCAGTAGGGAATTTTGACACAGTGAGACAAGCATTGAAAATATGAACAATAACAGGAAGTAATGACGGAAGAAGCATTTTTAAAAATTTAGGTGAAATATTATCGGTTCCAGTGGCTTCGGACTTGATGGAGTTAATGGCTAAGTTCACTTCAAAGGCGTCTACACAGCGAAAGCTAAACCCATCAATTGTTGAATCTGGCAATTGAGGTAGAGTATCAATATTGCAAGAAGAGAAATGATTATTCAGAGTATCAGGGTCACAGTTGGCGTATACATGTGAATCTTCTTTATTACGGTGGACGCTCAAGTTACGCAGGTTATTCCAAAAATTACGAGTTGAAAGGGAGGGATCAAGTTTACGAGCATAAAAATTACGTTTAGCCTCCCTGATTTTTGCAACGACTAGATTACGAACTCGATTGTATGATTTTCTAGCATTTTCACTTCTGAATTTCAAGAAACGATGATATAGATACTCCCTTTCGGCGATAAGATATTTGATTTCAGTACAGAACCACGGTTTAGACTTATCGCTCAGGAATTTAGTGCGCAGGGGGGCAAATTCATCATATAACTGTATGGTAAACTCCTCAAATATAGCAATTTTATCATCTATGTCTTCTGCCGCAAAAATATTATCCCAGGGAAGCAAATGACAATGTTCCAGGAGCCGATCGCGGTTGATATTTTTAAAATCCCGGGACACTATAGTTTTCTTGCTAATTGCGTCAACGCGAAAATTGTAGCTTACAAATAAGATGTCGTGGTCCAAATAACTTGGAGGGGAGATTTGATTTTGAAAGAGAATCATAGTTGGTTCGCTGCAAAGGAAAACATCAAGTAGAGATGGGTTCGACGCATTAAAGTAAGTTGGCAGAGTATTCATTTGAACAAGGCGTAAGGTCTGCATTGTATGATTGAAGAATTTTTCTTGGCTGGAAGATTTTAATAAATTTACATTAAAATCCCCGGCAACAACTATATGAGCATACGTATGAGAAAGATGCTCCAGGGTTTCTTCCAGTTCAGCGGAATAATCAGGTTTAAATATAGCGGGGGGAGAGTAAACACTGACAAGTAAAAGTTTTTCGGAACCATTAGAGACTTCAACACAAATAAACTCAATACCATGGTTCTTAGAGTGACCAACAATCCTACATTTTAGGTAGTCCCTAAGGAATATAGCAACACCACCACCAGTGCGACCTTGGCGATCGTTACGAAAAATTTGAAAACCATTTATAGACACAAGGGACGACGGGATGGCATCGTTTAGCCAGCTTTCACACACTAAAATCGCGTGGACATTAACATTTATAAATATTTCATTAATTTCTGTAATTTTCGCTTTAATACTACGAGCATTAAAATGACAAATGTTGAACCCCGTATTGACAGAACAGAAAATCTTTAGCAACGCACTTACCCCGTTCCCACAACTGAGCTCTCTGGTCATGAAAATAACTTCATAGGATCGAAGCAGTGAGCACCCTCAACAGATGTGTTAGCACAAAATAGAGGAAGGCATTTGGCAAACCAAGTAAAGCACGAATACCAGTACAAAAACATTTGGTTGACGAGAAGCAACATGTTCAAAAATAAAAATAAAAACTAAAATTAAAAAATTAAAAGTAGGAAAAATCACGAAAGAATTAATAAATTATCAAAAAACTAAATATTACAATATAGTTCAACGTTAAACGCTTGCACCTCTAGGCTCCAGGGAATCCACAGACGGGCATTCTAATTCACATATATCTCGCACTGTCATTTCCCGATCGTTACTCTTTTTTTTTATGCGTACGAGTCCATCCTTAGTCGAAACAGCATGCAGCAGCCCCATTCTACGCAATTTTAAGGCCTCCCGTAGCAGAAAGTTGTTACCAATGTTACCGCAAGATGAATTTCGAGAGTAGTAAAATCTACTACCTTTTTGAAAAAAGAGGTTGTAAATTTTTTGATTTCAAATCTATTTTAAAATACCCCATTAACACTATCAACATTTACGCATATATTTTATCTTTAAGATTATTCATTATATTGCCGTATTTATATTGTATTGCCATAATCGGCGTAAAGTATGTGCGTTTTAATTTCTTAGTTCATCTGCAGCCATAATAAAGCTTACTATTTGTACCAAAACGGTTTGTTTTTTCTTTTTTTTAATCCTATTGTGTTTCGAAAATGCACACTCGGCTGCAGCACTATAACACTACAAGGCAGAAACAAATTTACAAAGATTTTCGAATGAAAACTCTCCTACTGCATTTTCTATCTTAGAAATTTCATAACAATATTCTTCGACGGGCAAATTGGAAGGTACATATATCACTAAATGTTTTAAGCACCCTCCACTCAGTACAAATTTGTTCCACATCATAATTAGAGGCTTTAACTCTATATGCAAAAACGACTTAACCAAATTGGCGATAGATGGGTGTATTCAGGAGAATTTGCCTTTTCTGGATTTTAAGATTTATAAATTTCGTATGCAAAATTAACCAAAGTAACAGAATGGAATAGAAACATGTTTCTGACAGCGAGTAACGAGTGGGGCTGTGATCGATTTAGCCATAAATAAAAAATATTAGAATTATCAAAAAAAAGGTAGTAGAATGATAACTTGAGGTAGTAGTGTAGTAGATTATCAATTTTTTTTAAAAAGGTAGTAAAACTACTACATATGTAGTAGAACGGTAACGCTGGTTGTTACCCTGCGTAAGACTCATTCACATAAACCGGAGAGCCTGCAATGTAGCCATCCAGCTCGCATAGCGGAAATTTCAGTTTCGCTTCACGCAGGCCAGAAAATTTTACTATGATCGGGGTGGAAACGCCAGTTCGCAGTCGGAAAGCATCGACGAAGGCAGAGAGCTGGTGGTTAACTATATTAGCAAGATTTTCGACTGTTTTCAAGAGATTCTCCTGAGGTTTAACGGGTACTCCTCGGATGATAACATCGCTAAGCCTCTCGACACGATTGACGTCATCCAGGCGCAGTTTCATAGTACCCAACAGTTTCCGATGGTCCTCAACGCAATCAATTAATTGAGAAGACTTATTCCCAACAGCAGTAAAGCTGGTGACATATACAAGCGTACATGCATTGCATTCAGCGGCTCCCTGATATGCGGAGATTTTCCACTGACACATAATTGCATGGTTGCGTTCCGTCCCGGCTCTCCCAGATAGCCCAAAAATCTGAGTAACGAGTCGCATGTGTTTGTTGTGTATGCTTGTGTGTCCTATGTCGAATGCGGCAATGCAGAAAAAGTTGAAAGTAGCCCGACATTTGCGTGGGATGCGAAACATTCACGGAATATTTCGTCAGGTCGCATTTGAATACACACACTTCTATATTATCTGTCAACGAATGCAACGCATGTACGCTTGGATATGTCACCAGCTTGACAGTCAACTGCAACTCTTCGACATCAGAGCTGATCTTGCTGGTCTCTGCTTGGTGTTGTGCTGACGCGGCATGCAGCCCATCAGTAAATCGCTGCTCCAAAGAATCGAGGCGTAGTTGGAGAGCACTAAATCCTTCAAGGTGCTCAGAGCTACGCAGCTCCATTTGCTCGAATTTGCTGGTAAGATCGTCCAGTTTAGCAGTGAAGCGGGAATCCAAGGCCGCGAGCAGCTCCGCAAGAGAGGTATGAACGGCATTGTTGATGTCACTTTCTGAGGGAGACCGAGTACTTCTTGTTATAATGGGTGACGGATTTGCCACTTGCAACTTTTTCGGTTTTCCACTCGCGTTTTTGCTTTTTTCGGACATTTTTTCTCTTTTTTTTGTGGTATTATGGCGGATGGAAATTGCAACCGGCGAGAGCCAAAAAATGAATAATTAGTTACTTTTACACGGAGTAAATTCGGATAGAGTACGGAGCACTTAGCAAACGTGTTATTTTCGGATCATCACTCTACTATCGAAATTATTGTTGGTTATTGTACTGTTGTTTTTTTTGTGCCACGACGTAGTTGTAAACTAATTCCGTTTTTTTTATTTTTAATCGAGATCTCCAGAAATTGGAAAAAAAACAAACAAAACCAGAAAAAGAGAATTATATTGGAAAAACATTTAACTATATTTACACTTTTGTTATTATATTTGTTTCGAGGCGCTTGAAGCATCCCATTACAACAATTAACCAACAAATGAATCAGCAACTTTGTTGCAGATGCTGCCGTTAGTTTGGACCCGAATTAGAAGTCGCTCGACAATAGAAGCCACTCTAGCTCTAGATTTGTATGCGCTCGCACTGGCTACTTGCCATACTTAAAGCCGTGAATCTGTATTAATGTGTATTAATTGCTATTAAAATAAAAAAAGTTATAACGTGAATTAGACTTGCAGTGACTTATTTATTTTATCATTAACCATTTAACTTATTGAAACTAGTTTTATCAAACATTTTTCTGGTCCTTCGAGCCGGATAACGGCTATCTCTTTTGTTCGTGCTCGCGATTACTTGCCGGAATTCACGCTTGTGAAAACTTTAATGCACCCCGTTGTACTCTTTGTTGCTTTTGTTAGCGCTCGCGATTTTATTTATTAATTCACGCTTGTGAAGACGTTGTGTGGTGTAAAAAGTGCTGTGTATAGTGCTTATCTTCGAACATTGACGCTTTTAAAAGCATATTCAATAGGAAACTGAAATTTTCGCCACGTGCTCACGCGAACACGTGTATCCAAATCAACTATAACCCAAGTACAAGTTAAGCAGAAAATCCGAGAACAATTTGAAAGCTCGGTGTAGGAAGGATCCTGATTCTGTGATCAGAAGATATATCCAAAAAATGAATGCCAACGCTTACACAGGAGCCTTATCGAAATTACGGATTTAAGTATCATTATATTTATTACTCGACTCATATAACTAAATTCTTTCTTAATAATCATTTTCTCATTAACAAATTTAAGGGACCTGTGGATAAGTGTCCGGATTTGTGACTGTAGCAGATTAGTGTTTCACGTGTTTACGGTATCGCACTTCACAGTTCCACGTGATAACGGTATAACACAGTGCAAACTGTAATAACCATTAAATAGGCTGATTTATCAGCAAGTGGACAAATCTGCATCAAAGAAGTACCTATGCATGGACGCACATGGCAAGGACAGATTCTTTAAGTTTTTTTTTTGGATTCGTATGAACAATAGACAACAATAGCCTGAATCAACTTAAAGAAGTGCAGTGAATTTTGGACTATAAATTTTTGCATATCACTAGACGTTTGCTACAGTGGATACATAAAACTGTAATATAAATTACGCTGGTTAAGAAACTCAGAAACAATTCAAGTTTGAACTTTTGCTTAACATTATTAAATAAAATTATTGATAAATTGAATCAAAGTGAACGTAAATAAAATTCTTGCATTTTTAGGAAATTTTTACTAATCATATTAATATGCCAACATTCAATATCTAAATTAAAATCCTGTTGTACGAAGGCGAGGTCATACGGAACAATTATATACAAAAGGGCATTAACGGACTTGGAGTTGGACTGTAGATAGGATTCCGTGGAACGAAATGACTCATCAAAGGTTAGATGCACAAGATTTTGATTAATTGTAATTTATAAAATATATTGGAGAAAATATTTTTAATGGATAAGTTGAATCGAAATATTGATGATTAGGAAATATCCTTTCGCGAATAAAATACTCAATTATACAGTGGCTTATAAAAACTCCAAGACATTTAGATATACATATACTGTTTATTTGAATTTATGCGTGTCTAAAGTGGAAAATATTATAAACTGTAAACGGCGCACAGTACCCACAGATTAAGACTAAATTACCGCTGAAATAAATTTAAGTGCTTACTAATAATTTCATGTGTTCGCGTGAACATTAAATGATAATATTTCGTGGACTCGTTAATTGATATTGTCTTAAGGAAACTTTTCCGTAACTTTTGTTAGATTACCAGTTCCGTCCTCCGCTTAGATCATTATTATAATTCTCGAGTTTTTTGGAATCCGTTCATTGATAATCGGTTCAAGATGGATAAACTTATATCAAAGATCAATCGACTAGCTAATTACATTTGTAATTTTATATCAAATGCCCAGAAAACTGCCAAAGACAAGCGTACCACTCCATTCTTAAACGCTAGACTGCAACTACTGCATGATTACTGGTCACGGTTCAGTCAAGCTCATGAAGATTTACTTGACTGTGCACCAGCGGGAAAGGGGGACGAGGTCACTGAACCCGCAGATTATAGTGCAGTTTAATGTTCATACACAGAAGGAATAGCATGGCTAACTGGAGAATTAGAACATCTTGCTGTTGAATTGTCACAAATGTGCTCAACACCATCAATGAATTCAACCATGCAGCCTTCTAGTACACCTCAAGCCGTCAGGCTTCCCAGGATTGACCTACCATCATTTAGCGGCTCTTATCTGGATTGGCCATCCTTTTCAGACACTTATGGCGCACTTGTTCATGCCAATACCAGTCTCACAGAAGTTCAAAAGCTTCATTATTTGAAGTCAGCTGTATCTGGAGAAGCTCAAAACTTGTTGAAACATTTAGCGGTGACTGCAGCGAATTACAAAACCGCATGGGGTATTTTAACGGCACGGTATGAGAACGTAAGGGTTCTGGTAAATGCCAACATTAAAGCTATAATGACACTTTCAACTATGACAAATGAGTCATCATCAGAACTAAGGGGAGTTTTAGATGGGTTCAAGCAATATGTTAGGGCGTTAGAGAATCTTCATCGGCCAGTAACCCAATGGGATGACTGGCTCGTAGACCTGCTGTCGGATAAGCTTGACGTCTCGACAAGGAAGGATTGGGAAATGACATTAACATCATCCAGTGAAGTCCCAACCTTCGAAGCCTTGGTGTCATTCCTTGAAAGCCGTGTTCACATTCTAGACGCTGTACAGACTAACTGCCAACCCAACGTACCTAGATCATCTCGCCCAAATAATAGGCAGTCCCGCGTGTTTCATATAACTACCAATCGAGACTGCTTAGCTTGCCACAACAAGCACCTGTTGTTATTTTGTCCCAAGTTTCGCTCCAAAACAGTGCCAGATCGGTGGAATTTTATTCAGGAGAAGAAATTATGCAGTAACTGCCTAAAACTTGGGCATTTTCAGTCGGTGTGTCCATCACAAAATCGATGCAAACATTGTAATAAATCACATCACACCATGCTTCATTCTGAGAACACAATGCTGGCAGGTTCAAACATGCATCGGAAAACTTCAGCGTCAGTTACACCTAACCCTAATGTCACTCTTTCCCATTTCTCCAACGGTCAGTCTAAACCATTCTACTGGCAACTGCTATAGTCTACATTAAATCCCAAGAAGGTCACCTCATTAGTGTTAGAGCACTGTTGGATCAGGGATCCGAATCCAACTTCATATCCTCAAGTCTCGCCACTCGATTGCGTCTTCCTAAGGTTAAACAGCATGTTGACGTGTTTGCAGTAGCAGAATGTAAGGCAGCAACAGCTGATGCGGTACTGACACCCACTGTTGTGTCAAGACTTGATTCTACGAAACAGTACACGCTAAATGCGCTAGTTCTTCCGAAGGTCACTGACTTAATCCCATCGAAACAATTATTTTGCAAAGACTGGCCTCATTTACAGGGATTAGAATTAGCAGATCCTGAGTTCGGTCAACCCGCATCTATAGATCTACTGTTGGGAGTTGAAGTTTATGTGCAGGTCTTGATGGATGGGGTAAAGAAAGGCCCAATCGGTACGCCCATGGCTCAAGCCTCCACCTTTGGATGGATACTTTCAGGACCAGTCAACGTACCATCACCTAGCCCGGGCACCACCACGTCAACTTTTCACTCATCAACTACTACCATCACTGACGTTTTGCAAAAGTTCTGGGAAGTCGAAGAGCCACCGAAGGCTCCCACCTTAACTCCAGCCGAAATCGAATGTGAAGAATTCTATAAAAAGACTCACTACCTGAACCCTTGTGGACGATATACCATTAGGCTGCCTTTCAGCGAAGACCCGTCAAAGCTAGGCCATTCGCGCACCCCCGCTCTCCATGCACTATTTCGTATGGAGAAACGATTCGTCAGAGATCCGGAACTGCACATGCAATATTCTGCCTTCATGCATGAGTACTTGTCGTTGTACCACATGGAACTAGTGGAAAAGGAAGAAACCGCTGTAGGCCGGTGCTATTACCTGGCACATCACGCTGTAATGAAGCCGACCAGCACCACTACCATGCTGCGGGTAGTGTTCAACGCTTCGCAAAAGACTTCAAGTCGTATCTCTCTAAATGAGATCTTGCATCCTGGTAGAAAAGTACAAAATGATATCTTTCCGACTCTACTGAAATGGCGATTTTATCCCTTAGTGCTATCTGGTGATATAGAGAAAATGTACCGCCAGATCCTGGTCCACACAGAAGATTGCGACTTCCAGCGAATACTGTGGAGAGACAATCCTAACGAGCCCCTGCGGTGTTACAGATTAAAAACCGTGACATATGGGACTGCTAGCGCACCTTATTTAGCATGCAGAACATTGCTTCAACTATCTAACGATTATCAACATGTTTTTCCCAACGCAGCCAAAGCGTTGAAAGAGAATTTTTACGTTGATGATGCTCTCTTTGGAGCTTATGATGTGCCCTCTGCACTTCAGATTCGCAATGAACTACGAAAACTTTTAAAAATAGCTGGATTCAACCTACGCAAATGGCTTGCCAACACTCCAGAATTACTCGAAGATATTCCCAAGGAAGATATAGAAATGTCTGACGCTATCAAGCTTGTTAATGACGCAGATTTTAAAGCTCTAGGCATAGGATGGAATCCATCAACAGATACCTGTCATTTTCAGTTTCATCTCGCTGAAGTCTCAACAATAACAAAAAGAACAATATTAGCTGATATTGGACACATCTATGACCCATTAGGTTGGCTTTCACCAACAATCATTTCAGCAAAGATATTTCTACAGCGTTTGTGGTTAGCTAAAGTTGATTGGGACGAAGAATTAGCAGCCGATCTAACTGCGTCGTGGATTGAACTTCGAAAGGAATTGAAGGAGCTACAGCAGGTTCGCATACCGCGATGGATTGGTGTGACTTCGTCCTCCATGCCGATGGAACTTCACGGATTCTGCGACGCGTCCCTATCTGCATACGGTGTCGCTATATATGTTCGAGTCATACAAACTGACAACAAACCACGCACCTCTTTACTTGTCGCAAAGACCAGAGTCAGCCCACTTAAAACAATATCCTTACCCAGGTTGGAGCTATGTGGAGCAACTATTCTTGCTGAACTTGTAGAGACTACCATACAACATCTTCCATGTCAACCTGTTAAAATCTTTTTGTGGACAGATTCTACAATAGTCCTTAGTTGGTTACGTGTGCAGCCAGTACGATGGAAAGTCTTCATTGCGAATAGAGTGGCTCTAATACATTCTAAAGTACCAATGGCGTCTTGGCGTCATGTCCGTTCGGAGCACAATCCAGCAGATTGTTTAACGCGAGGCTTGTCAGCTGCTGAGCTAGTTAGTTCTCAACTTTGGTGGACCGGACCAACATGGCTTAGTCTTGATCAAGCGCACTGGCCGCGGACTGAGCTTCAATCATCCCCTAGTGCATTAGTTGAGGCCCGCTATCTTCAAGATGCAGCCGCGCATATTCTAACTGCGCAGACTAGAGATGCTGATAATGAGATGCTTAGCCGATATTCAAGTTTACGAATGCTACTTCATGTGACAGCCTATTGCCTTCGCTTTTATAACAATGCCAAAGTGAAACCAGCGCTTCGCAACAAAGGCTCTTTAATGCCAAGTGAGGTGGAAGCGGCTTTAGTAAGATGGATTAAACTTGTGCAACGACTACACTTTGCTCCTGAGATTAGATCGGTGCTGAAAGGAGAACCCGTCAATTTCTCGAGCAAGTTGAAGGCGCTCGTACCGTTCATTGGTGAGGACGGTCTTCTTCGTGTCAGCGGACGGCTAAAAAATGCACTCCTCAACTATGCAGAAAAGCATCCTATTATCCTGCCAAGAGCAAGTGCATTCACCACCCTCTTAATTAAACATGTACATCTACTTACACTACACGGAGGTGTGCAATTGACTTTACATCAACTGCGCACAAAATATTGGATCATGAATGGTAGGGACACTGCACGTAACATTATTAGAAAGTGTGTAACTTGCTGCAGACACCGGGCAACCACCCACTCACAAATCATGGCATCACTTCCTGCTGTCCGAGTTCGGCCTTCAAAGCCTTTTTTGAATACTGGTGTGGACTACGCTGGTCCATTCAGCGTTACTCCGACAAGACGCAGAGGACAACGGGCGATAAAAAGCTATGTGGCAGTTTTTCTGTGTATGGCGACACGTGCAATCCACCTAGAGTTAGTCCACGACCTATCCGCAGAAGCATTTATCGCTGCCTTTCGAAGATTTACGAGTCGTAGAGGGTGATGTGCCAAATTGTACAGCGACAACGCAACTAATTTTGTAGGAGCGGAAAAACAGTTAGCCCAGCACTTCAACCAATTAAGCTCAGATCCTGAATTAGCTCATATGCTGCTAAAAGACAAAACTGAATGGCATTTCATCCCTCCAGCTTCTCTGCACTTCGGCGGACTTTGGGAAGCTGGGGTCAAAGCATGCAAACACCATATGAAGAGAGTAGTGAGTGATCATATACTGTCAATAGAAGAGATGTCAACACTGTTGGCCCAAATAGAGGCGTGCTTAAACTCGCGACCCATGTATGCAATGTCTGATGATCCTGAGGATATACTCCCAATAACTCCAGGCCACTTTCTAATAGGGGAAGCTCCGCTAACAGTTCCTGGGCCTGAACTGCAGGAACCAATGGCACGACTTGGTCGATGGGAAGTAGTTCAATCGATGATGCAGCATTTTTGGCGACGCTGGTCAAAAGAATATATTTCTACACTTCAACTCCGCGGAAAATGGCAAAAGCAACAACAAAACTTGCAAACAAATAATTTAGTTTTGCTCAAGGAAGATAATCTTCCACCATCAAAATGGCGACTTGGCCGAGTGTCACAACTCACCCTGGTGAAGACGGAAATGTTCGTGTCGTGACAATTAGACACGCTGGAGGTCTATGCAAACGGCCAGTCACCAAGCTTTGCGTACTCCCATTACAAACCATATAGAATATCCTTCTTCAAATCTATCATTTATCTTTATTTTCTCTTCTAGTAGATTATCTCGTTAGAGCAGCTTGTACATTAAAACTATGGGTCATGGCGGGCGGACACAACACCTAGGTCATCATGTCACTATGAGGCGGGCGGAATGTTTCGAGGCGCTTGAAGCATCCCATTGCAACAATTAACCAACAAATGAATCAGCAACTTTGTAGCAGATGCTGCCGTTAGTTTGGACCCGAATTAGAAGTCGCTCGACAATAGAAGCCAGTCTAGCTCTAGATTTGTATGCGCTCGCACTGGCTACTTGCCATACTTAAAGCCGTGAATCTGTATTAATGTGTATTAATTGCTATTAAAATAAAAAAAGTTATAACGTGAATTAGACTTACAGTGACTTATTTATTTTATCATTAACCATTTAACTTATTGAAACTAGTTTTATCAAACAATATTGCTAACAATTAACCTAATATTTACGAATTTTTGTTATTACATTGACTCTTTTAACTATCTTCACACATTTTAATTACTATATATAGAGAATACTTTAACTAATTATATACACTGGGTTTTTGTTATGGGTGCGAACATGCACTCGATTATTCCTGGTGAAATCAATTCACCTTAGTATCTCGGTTCTGTCGGAGTGTGCGTTTGTTAGTAAACTAAAAACAAATTTGCAAGGAAGTCTTATTCTGATATCATCGGTTTGGCCAAAGCGACGTTGTCCTTTCCTTGTGTGTTCAAGCGTAAAACTGTTGCGAGTCCTTTTCGTTCCCATCATAATTCATCACAAACAACACATACTAATATCATTTTTTTCAACTGTTTGTTGTTAATTTTGTTGAATATTGACTGAACTTGTATTATCAAATTTAAAACTAATATATGTATTTGGCTGTTGTAATTACATTGTTTACATCCTTATTCAGCATGCGGTGCTAAGTTCCTTTTTGTAGTTTCCAGGATGGTTGTGGAGGGATTTTTCTTTTCTCTAGGTTTCTGTACGTCGCGTCGGTGGGTTAACTTGGTTGCAGGTCCCACAATGCCTTCGGGGCTGAACAGGACCCTCTGTGAGGAAGGCCGAAAACCGGGAATATTATGAAGTCTTTCTTTTTTGTTCCACACAGACAAGAAGGTAAGTGGTGAACCATGAATCTACTAGGTATCGGTCCGGTCACACACCCCACGACCCCTTCCGGCGAGCTGGCGTGAACCGTGTGACCGGCTTAGCATCCCCTAGAAATATTTAGGCAACTAGGGAGGATGTGGTCTCAAAATTTTTATGTTTACCCAAGCACGATGGTAGTAGCCTTGCTGTCACCAGCAAGGAGCTCCATTGTGCCGGTGCATAAATGGCGCCCAACGCTTTTGGCAAACAAGTTTCGATATTAAATTACGGAGCCCATTTTTTTCATAAATGGCGCCCATCGTATGCTTACATGCCAACGTATGCTTACCTTATTTAAACTTATCTTTGTTTATGGTTCACCACCAATGCCTCGTTTTAACAGATTTATCTATGTTGTCTAAATTCAGTGTGAATTTTGAGTTGCTTTTACTTTTAGGTTATCCCGTATCATGTTATCTTCTTCGCTTTAGGCATCTTTGAACTAGGCTTACCGGCACCGCTGGCTAACAAGCGTATGACCGCTTGGCCGTGGGTGAAGGCTGAGTCTGGAGTTCTTTTGTTCTGGTTTTTTGCTCGTAGTCTCTAGTACCAGGCGTCATACCGCCTGCCAATGCTGCGTTCAGGAAACAGGATCTTCATTTAATTTTTTCTGTTGGACGTTTGAGTTGTAACTCAGGCTTAACCGTCTGTGGTACCAGGCGTGCTATCGCCTGCCCCTGCGCCCTGTGGACATCTTTAATCCATTCAGTCCCCTCAAATTCTTTTACTTTTCTTTCACTTTAGACATGTGGTCGAAATGTGGTGAGGGATGGGGTCACTTCAGGTGAACCTCTAGGAGGCCACACAGGCTTAACCGTCTGGCTAATCACCTGCGCCCTGTGGACTTTTGTTGAGGGACATCCGGCTCCTTCCTTGTGCTTTTATTGGTTTTCACTCCAGTCTGTCTCCACTGCTGATTGATTTTCCGTAGTGTAGCTCAGTTGTGGTTGGACAGCGGAATCAAACTAAATTTTTATTATTTTCGAAGAAGATTTCTGTTTCTTTTTATGTTGAGGTATACTTGTCATGTCGTTCGGTAGAGGAAGACTTGTGGTGCTTCCGGCGTTGTCGATGACACTCGGTGTTGGCTGTGTCTCATAGCTACTACCGACTGACACCGATGACATTGGCCACCGAGACTCCTAGGTAGAGAGATTCTTTTTTTTTCCAACCATCCTGGAAATATAAACAAATCATTTAAAAACAAACCAAACTATTTTGCATATTAATTTTTGTTCGTGCAACGAATTGTGTTCAGGAATTACGCATCCTATATTATTATCACTTGTGTTCAACGGTATATAAGTATCCACGGCTTAACGAAACTATCAATAAACTTTTAACTACACCCTTATATTGTTGAGAAAATACTACTTGGTGTGCCGATGGTTGTGACGATTTTTTTTCTAGGGTAGGGCCCATATTTTTCAGGGGTATTGTTTATATAACGGTTAGTAACTCGACGAAATCCCCGTTCATAGTTATTTGTATCTTTCCTGTTAATACGAAGTATAAATGGAACTTAGAGGCGGAAAGAAGACCGCCCCTGCTTCTGGCGAAAGCGATCTGCCAGGCGGATCACAAATCCTCCTAGACGATTCATCGAATTCGGATGAAAACGCTCTCTCCCTCGAGGAGCAACTCCAACAGGTGCAACGGGAACTCGAGGCGATGCGGACCCAGCAGCGAACGGCGGAGGTTCCGATGCCCCCCCGTATGGATCAGTACTATCCCCCGGCTGAGCCAGTGCATACAGACCGGAACCTATCGGCGCAAGTCGCCAGTTACATCCTGGAACATCAAATTCTCCGGAGAGAACCCTGCGCTGTCGGCGGAGGAATTTTTGTTCCGGGTAGAGTTGAGGGCACGTGACGAATGGGTCAGCCAGTCGGAGGTATGTCGAAATATTTCGGCTTTACTGACAGGCCGAGCCGAAGACTGGTACTGGTCCCAGTTCCGCCGTCAGGTACGTGACCCTGATTGGGAAATGGTGAAGCTTCACCTCACCAGACAGTTCAGGTGTCGCGAGTCAGACTTTGAACTGATAAAACGACTGTTGGAACTGAAACAACAAAGCAATTCATATGATGACTACGTCGCAAAAATGTTGTCGGTGTATAACCGAATGTCCAATCCAATGCCGGAGGTGGAGTTGGTGGACATAATCCTTCAGAATTTGGACGCACCTTTAGGGTCAGTAGTGATAGGCCAACGTTTCGCCACCATGCATGAGTTGCGGGAAGTCTGCATCCGAGCCGAACGCTGGCATAAGCAGAAACGTCTGGAACGAAGGCCCGATCGGCAAATACACGAGGTCGACTACTCGACAATGAATGAATCGAATTCATTACCACCGGACGTATCCTCGCAAGGCGTAGAGGAGATGTCAGCGCCGCGTCAGTTTCCGACGAATCCACGACCCTTCCGTTGTTGGAATTGTCAGCAACAGGGTCATCCTTTTATGGACTGCCCATCTGAGACTCGTGGCCTGTTTTGCTGCAAGTGTGGCAAACCAGGAGTCGTGACACCAGTATGTCCCACCTGCCAGGGAAACCGGAGCCGGTGTGCGAGACCGTACGGGAGTCCGCGCCCGAGCTAAGCTCGCCCGTTATTCCCTCGAACTCTTCATCTACACCTGCTGCGACAAACATCAGCGACTTTACGTCAACGGATGCTCTTCCGTCTTTTCCCTCCGAGGAGGTCAAACTTTCATTTATTTCCCGCTGGAAGAGATATATCTCCACTCGTGCCCGCATCTTTTCGGAGCCACCTTTTGTGGACTCCCTGCATTCCCGGCATACAAATTAGAGTACGAGCTAAGGAGAAGAGACATCTTTCGCGGAAACTTGTTTCTGCTTTCATCTCTGACTTGTCAGATCCTCGTCCTTTTACTAAGGTCACTGTTTGTACTCAGAGTACAAAATTAATCCATTAAAAATAAAAAATGTTCTTTTTTGTTGTTTTTTGCAAATGTTCTCTTTTTTTTCATTTATATTTTTTTTTGTACCTAAAACTCTCATTTCTTATCAAAATTTAATGTAAGCATGTCAGCAAGCAACGTTAGAATTTCTGAGCATCGAGCCAGACGAAACCTGAGTCGCCCGGCCATGAGAATATACGCGGCGCGGCTAGGTTACACGCTCTGTGAGAACCGTCCACCACATGCTCAGAAATTCTAACGTTGCACTTTTTTGTATATAAAAGAAATTTATGTAAGAATAAATATCACAGTTGTTAATAAGACATCAAGCCTTTTAATTTTTTCAATTGTCCTATGCTTGGGTGTTTCACTCAAGTACAATCTCTACAATTTTCTACAAATCTCACTCTAAAGCAATCGTTGTCAAGGTGAAAACACTTTGGCAGCAATCTTAAACAAACTTTGTCAAGCTGTAACACTTTGATAATTTAAAGGTAAATTTTTGGATAAAGCGTCTACCGGGAAGTAAAAGAACTTCTCGTATTAAACATTGGTGACCCCGACGTGATCGGGTGTTTCACTTGTATCACGCAACTCACATCTTCGCATCAATCTAAGGAGTTAATTATCAATTGACATCATGTCAAAGACTTTGGACGAATTAACGGAGGACCAATTCTATCTGGGACAAGAGATCCAGAGAGTCGTCACGAATTATAACAAGGACTCAGAGAACAGAAAAACCAGGGATTATTACCTGGAACGCATCCGTCGGCTAGAAGATAATTGGCTAGAATTTGAAAATAATGATATTAATCTCAAGGAGCTTCCCAACCACGAGGCCCATGCATACTCTACAAAAAATTACTACACAGCAATTGTCAAGTTATTCCAAGAATATCGGGAGCTGTTTGAGGAAAAGTTGAAGGAATTTCCCAGTAAATCTGTAACACCAACTCCCGGGTCATCGAAGGTTCAAATTAATGTACCAACTCCAGACGATGCTGCAATTACTGACGAAGTCACAAGGATTAAGAGGAGGCAACAATCAATACTCCAATCTTTAGATCGGTTAATGCAATCAATAGACATGACCCAGATGCATGATAAGGTGTTCTGCAAAGTAAAAATTGAAACCATCAAGCATTATTGGTCCCAGGTTGAGGAATTAAATAGAACGCTGTGGGAGTTAGTTGACGATCCAGCCAAAATCCATTACGATATCAACAGCTACATCCAAGCTGAAGAAAATGTGCAGCACCTATTCGTAACATTAACCACCAGTTTGCAGGAGCAAGGGCAAGGAACCAGCAACAGCCAACAATCCAGGCAAGCAAGCTCTTTTATGAAACTTCCAAAGATAGAACTCCCAAAATTTGATGGAGATTATCTAAAATGGAAGCAATTTCACGACTTATACACTGAAATGGTACATAAACAAGAACTGGCCAACTGTCAAAAAATGTGGTACCTGAAGGCTAACCTAATAGGAGAGGCAGAACGGCTAATAAGACATTATTCGTTGTCAGAAGAGAACTACACAGCAGCATGGAGAACTCTTCACGATCGTTACAACAATCCAAGGATACTTGTTGCAGCCCTGGTGAATAAATTGTTATCTCAGCCCTCTCATGCAAACGAAGGTGCCACAGCAACATCAGTAAAGAATCTGCACGATATAACCCAAGAATGCCTTCTAGGCTTACAAAATTTGGGAGTTTCAACAGAAAACTGGGACCCATTACTGCTTCATATCCTGCAGCGAAAACTAGACAAGAACACTCATGCATTGTATGAGCAGTCCCTTGCAAATCCAAAAGAGTTAGCATCTTTGAAGGACTTCTTAGCATTCCTCGAAAATCGCTTCCAGGCGTTGGAGGCCTTGGGCGGAAGAAGGAATGTACAAGCAGAACAGCACAAGAAACCATCAAAACCATTCTCATCACTTGCATCTACAATAACGCGATGCATTTTATGCAAACAAAACCATCAGCTGTACCAGTGCAAACAGTTCCTGCAAAAATCCCCCAGTGAGAGATTACGCTTAGTGCAAAAAAATAAATTGTGTGTGAATTGTCTCAGGAGCGATCACCATTGGACCGATTGCAAATTACGAGCTTGCACCAGATGTACCAAGAAACATAACACGCTATTGCATTTAGATATTCCCGAAGCTAAGGCCAATGCAAAGCCAATTGATCATAAGGATACAATAAAACCAGAAAGCTTACCTGGATCTAGCAGTAGCACATTATCCTTAACCACCAAAAGTATGGGTGCTCCAACAGGATATGTCATATTGAGCACAGCACGTGATAATTAATTCCCAATGACGGTCGAACTATAGAATGCCGTGCAATTCTGGATCCAGGATCACAAATCAATGTGATTACAAAACGATTGTTAAAAAAACTGCGTTTAGAGCCAGAAGGAATTACATTATCAGTAGAAGGCATACAGCGAGCCCAGCAAAAGGCCAGAGGACGCATCAACATTTTACTAGAATCCAACACTAGCGCTTTTAGTACCAGAATTGAAGCCTTCGTCATGCAGGAAATCACATCATTGCAGCCAACTCAGCAATTAAATTCTACTGAATAGAAGATACCAAACAACATTAGATTGGCTCACCCACGATTTGACAAGCCGGCAAAGGTCGATTTACTGCTTGGTGCAGAACACTATCTCCAACTGTTGTCAGTAGGACAAATAAACCTGGGACTCAACTTACCAACGCTACAAAATACCGTGTTAGGATGGATCGTTTCAGGAAAGGTTATCCAGCCGAATAAGATGAACTCAGCAAGAGGTATATGTAACATCCTTACTGAAGAAGGAAGGCTCACTAATGTAATCGAAAAATTCTGGAAACTGGAGGAAGCAGAGGAGTCAACAACTGAAATGAGCGTTGCTGAGAAACGATGCGAAACAATATTCAACCAAACCGCAAGTCGCTTGAGCAATGGACGATTTGTAGTAGCGTTACCATTCTCTCAAGATCCCAAGAGCCTGGGCGAATCCAGAACAGTAGCACTGCGCCGCTTCTATGCGCTCGAAGGAAAACTCATGAAAAACAAGCAGTTGAGATAGGAATATGTAGCGTTCATGGAGGAGTATATTCAGCTTGGCCACATGGAACTGGTAACCAGTAGCAGTCTTCTCCAACCAAATTATTATCTGCCACACCACAGCGTTCTCAAACCAGATAGCACCACTACAAAATTACGAGTAGTATTTGATGCGTCAGCCAAGACAACATCCAATAAGTCGTTGAATGATATTCTTTATGCCGGGCTGACAGTACAAGATGAACTCTTCTCAATTCTCTTACGTTTTCGACTCCCACGGTTTGTATTCACAGCCGACATACAGAAAATGTACCGACAAATAGAAGTGCGCCAGGAAGATCAACAATTCCAACTTATTTTTTGGAGGAAGGATCCAAACGAGCAGGTAAAATGCTATCAACTTCGAACAATTACCTATGGTACCACTTCGGCGCCATATTTGGCAACAAAATGTCTTCAGAAGCTCGCAGAAGATCGAAAGGAAGCATATCCGTATGGAGCACAAATCCTCAAAAACGATTTCTATGTAGATGACGTAATGACTGGATCAAACAGCGTAGCTGAGCTCTGGCAGAGTCAAAAAGAACTGAACCAGCTTCTCATGGAAGGCGGGTTTACGCTAAGGAAGTGGTGCTCTAATCATGCCAAACTACTCGAGCACATATTACCGGAAGATCAAGAGATACAACTTGATTTCACTAGCACTCAGGAAGAGTACGTAAAAACCTTAGGATTGATTTGGTTTCCAAAGAACGACGAGTTTTGCATATCAGTATCCAAAAATGACGCTAACCGAGTAACAAAACGGACCGTTGCATCAGATATAGCAAAAATATTTGACCCATTAGGCATGGTCGCTCCAGTTGTTGTTAGAGCAAAGTTGTTTCTTCAAGAACTATGGGAGCTGAAGATGGATTGGCACGCCGCGATTCCGCAAGAATTGTACACCAGATGGATAGAGTTTCGGCAACAGCTTCATGCACTAAACGAAATAAAAATTCCACGGCACATTTATGGGCACCGTCTGGCGAAGGATATGCAGCTCCATACTTTTGCAGATGCCTCTGAAAAAGCTTACGGTGCAGCAGTCTACATTCGTGCCACTACTCAAGATGAAACGGTACTTTGTCGGCTATTGTGTGCAAAGTCAAGAGTAGCACCCATAAAAAAAATTACAATTCCGAGACTGGAACTATGCGCAGCTAAATTAGCAGCTGAATTAACCCACCGCGTCAAGAAGGATTTGCATCTAAGAAATAAACCGAGTTATTTGTGGACCGGCTCGGAGATTGTATTATCATGGTTAAATAGCTCCACGGCAACGCTACCAACTTTTGTTGCTAACAGAATAGCGTCTATTAAAGGTTACTCCATACCAGAGCAATGGCGTCATGTCTCATCAAGGGACAATCCGGCCGACATAGTGTCAAGAGGTATATCACCAGAACGGATGCAAAGTTGTACACTATGGTTTTATGGACCAGCCTTTTTACATGGAAAAGCGGAAATTTGGCCACCAGCGTTCCAACTACAAGAACCGATGACTAAGGTTAGCGTACTAACAATATCGCTCACTACAACCACACACAACGATGCATATTTCGACGTGAGCTGTATAAAACACAATAACTCTTTCCGAAAGTTACAGCGAATAACAGCTTACACACTCCGATTTATCAGTCGCTGCCAAAGGAAACAAAGAGAAACGAGCGAAGGAAATGCATTAACTCCTAAGGAACTCGATGAAGCCATATATTTGATCATAAAATCCATGCAGAAGGAGGAGTTCATGTTAGACATAAACCATTTAAAGCACCACCAGGAGGTCAACAAAAATAGCCCACTTTGCAGTTTGACCCCATTTCTAGACGCAAAGGGAGTAATGCGCGTCGGTGGAAGACTAGAGGCGTCAGGAATATCATACGACGCTAAACATCCCATGCTGCTGCCTTACGGTCATACGCTAACACGACTATTATTAAATGACCTTCATAAGGAAAATTCACATATTGGGCCACAAGGATTACTCGCCACCGCTAGGCAACATTTCTGGCCGATTAAAGGAAAGGCCCTTGCGCGAGTTGTAGTCCAACACTGCCTTACATGTACGAGAGCCAAACCGAAACTATTCAATCAGTTAATGGGGAACATACCTGTGGATCGAGTGCAGCCCACCAGACCATTCATTAATGCAGGAGTTGACTTTTGCGGGCCAATTTCAATTCACTACAAGTTGAGGGGCAAAAGACCAACAAAGGCTTATATTGCAGTCTTGTGCTGCTTTGCTACCAAGGCTGTCCATTTCGAAATTGTCTCCGATCTAACAACCAACGCCTTCATTGCAGCACTTAAACGGTTCATCGGCAGGCGAGGACATGTTAAAAATCTCTACTGCGATAACGCAACCAACTTTGTTGGGGCGAGCAATCAACTGAGTGAGTTGAAGGATGTCATTTATTCGGATAAAGGCAGAGAAGCCATTACCAGCACCTGCAGCTCTAAATCCATAAATTTTCGTTTTATACCACCAAGAGCTCCTCACTTCGGCGGACTCTGGGAGGCGGCAGTCAAATCAGCAAAACTTTTATTAGTACGATCCATGGCAAACGTATCAATGACATATGAGGAACTAGAAACAGCAATGATTGACATCGAAGCAGTGCTAAACTCACGACCAATAACGCCACTGTCTAATGATCCAAACGACCTCAGTGCTCTAACTCCTGGTCACTTTCTCATTGGGGAGCCTCTTACAGCAACTGTCGACCAAACTGGAAGGGAATTACAAGGAAGTTTACAGAATAGGTGGAAAATGTAAACACACCTCAAGCAAAATTTCTGGAACAGGTGGTCATAAGAGTATCTAAGCGAACTACAGCATCGCTATACGTGGAATACACGGCTCAATAACGTCACAATCGGAACGTTAGTCATCTTAAAGGAAGACAACATGCCAATCATGAAATGGCCACTAGGAAGAATTGTGAAGATCTATAAAGGGGATGATGATTGTGTGCGCGTAGTAGATGTGAAAACCGCTTCAGGTATCTTTAAAAGAGCAATACACAGATTGGCTCCACTCTTACTGACAGAAGATGATGAAAAACGTGATGACGATCACCCCGTCGGATCAAGTCAACTAAACGAAGAGAATGAATCAGAAGAGACGCCGAATAAAAGGGTACGGCGCACAACATCACCGTCCATACTAACGCTTTTGGCAATATGCTTGATCCTACCAATCATTATGGCATCCAATATAGAAGTTAAACGTTTTAAAGAGCATCATGGCTTAAAGTTTGAAAATGTCGGTAAGGTTGGGCTAACCTCAAGAGAATGGGACATCATCGTATACTTTGATCTGCAACCGTTACAGTCCCAGTACGAAATTTTCCTCAAGGGGCTTACAACGTTTCACCAACTCTGCAAAGAAATTAATCAAAGGCCAACATGTGAACAAATTATTGAGGAATTTCAACACATTCAGGAAGAATTTGAAGCAAGTGACGAATTGCTCAGCCTACAGCGCACGCCAAGCAGAATGAAACGAGGAGCGATGAACTTCGTAGGAAATATGGCAAATGCATTATTTGGAGTATTGGACAACGACTATGCTGTAAAAATGTCGGAAACCATCGACAACATACGAACTAATGAGGAGCATCTACTAGCACTAGTGAAGAATCAAACGTCCATTATAGATTCGACAATCAACGTCATACGAAAGGACCAGTCAACAACAGAGGCAAGATTCAAGATCTTGGAAAACCAATATCAGCAACTCTTCAATGCCGTCCATCCCAGCACAGGCGAGACCTATGCATTAAAAACACAAAACCTAGTGACGTCACTTGCTATACAAATGACGCTACTTACAACGAATTTGCGTCATGTCCATTCGTTGATCCTGGACATTTTGGCAGACACGCATCATGGAAGACTGAGTCCCCTGATCATATCACCTCGACAACTGAAGGAGGAGCTTAGGACCATTCGGAGTCATTTACCACCGTCATAAAGCCTTCCGACCGATGGCCACAGGATGAGCAGTTTATACCATCTCATCACAGTAGCCGGATGCAAGACTGACAAATATGTCATTTTTCACCTCAAAATACCTTTACTAAATGCTGATGATTTCGACTTATTTAAGATAACCCCAATCCCCACAGTGGTAAATAACACCTTTGTGGCTATTCAGACAACTTCAAGGTACCTTGCGATCAACACACTTAGAGACATGCACTATCCAATGTCAGAAGTCGAGCTAAATCTTTGCTTAGCTATGAGCGATAGACGCATATGCCGACTTCAACAACCACTCTACCATCGAGGTGCTGAAATAGGCATGTGTGAAGTGTATCTCCTTAATGAGATGCCCACGTTCTCACAATGCCCCGTAGAAGTACTACACCAACAACCAATTTGGATTCAACTTGATCATCCCAATGAATGGATATTTGCTATGAAGGAACCAACCGTAACCAATATTGTGTAATGGAGAGCCATCCACCATCACGCTCGAAGGGATCGGTCAATTGAAATTGGAACCAGAATGTATTCTGAAGCAGAAGTTGGCAACTGTTCAAGGGCACCACATTAACTTCAACAGCACTGCGTCAGCTCATATCCGATACACTTGTACTAAACCTGAATTACCACTGGAAAAAAATTCTAATGCCATCTTCAAGATACAACAAGAAACTCTTGATATAATACAACAACTTGCGCAACAAAATCTAGAACTGCCCAAGAAAATCGAAGCGCATAATAATCACCACAGCATCCCCAGCTACCTCATCATTACATTAGTAGCAGTCTTAATACTAGGTATCTTGTTGCGATATGGATACATCAGATGCAGACGATCTAAGCGGCCTCAACCTAAACCCCGGACACATATTGGAGTAGACGAAAGATTCGACCTCAGCGTTGTCGTATAATTGAACAACGTTCAAGGCGGCAGTATGTTTGTACTCAGAGTACAAAATTAATCCATTAAAAATAAAAAATGTTTTTTTTTTGTTGTTTTTTGCAAATGTTCTCTTTTTTTTCATTTATATTTTTTTTGTACCTAAAACTCTCATTTCTTATCAAAATTTAATGTAAGCATGTCAACCAGCAACGTTAGAATTTCTGAGCATCGAGCCAGACGTAACCTGAGTCGCCCGGCCATGAGAATATACGCGGCGCGGCTAGGTTACACGCTCCGTGAGAACCGTCCACCACATGCTCAGAAATTTTAACGTTGCACTTTTTTGTATATAAAAGAAATTTATGTAAGAATAAATATCACAGTTGTTAATAAGCAGGGGCGGATCCACAGGGGGGCGATTGGGGCGATCGCCCCCCTAAAATAAAAAAAAATAAAGTTTTTTTATGAGAAATATACCTAGTAGTAAAATTTTCAACTTTATATTTGAATTTTAAATGAAATTAATAACTAGAATTTTTACTTTTATTTATTATAAATTTAATAATCAAACTTATAAAATAAATTTATAGAACAAAATCGATCCTATGTTTTCTAGTATTGGCGTATCTATCAATAACACTATCTGTATTAATTTGTATATTCCAAAAGCGAAAGTTTTCTGCGAATTTTTTTCTTTTAAGGTGATGGAGCAATTCAAGTAATTCACGAACATGCACAAAAATGGTTTTTCAAAACATTATAGATAAATGTGCATTTACAGCCTCAACCTCAACCCTTAAAGTCACGAATGATATTCGTACTTCTATTGATGAGCATTGCGTGCGCTGTCTACTGTTGCTTGATTTCTCGAAAGCCTTCGATAGCGTTAATCACACTTTGCTTTTGGAAAAACTCTCTTCACAACTCCACTTTTCTCAAACTGCTCTTAAACTTCTGCATAGCTTCTTAACTTGCCGCTCTCAACAAGTTACACTAGGTGCCTGCAGTTCCTCAATTGCCTTACTTAGCTCGGGCGTCCCTCAAGGTTCCATTCTCGGACCACTTCTATTCAGCATTTTTATTAACGATCTTCCTTTAGTAGTAAAAGACTCCAAGATTCACATGTATGCTGATGATGTTCAACTATATATATCTGCGCCAAAAAGCCAAATCTTTACTTGTGTAGAGAAGATTACGGCAGACTTACGCCGCATTTCTTGCTGGGCCACGCTGAACCTACTTCAGTTAAATCCATCGAAGTCCCGTTGTATATTTTTCTCTCTCACTTCCATCTCTCGTCCTTCTCTACCAGAATCGTTTTGAATGGGGTCCCTCTCACTTGCGTTGAAAAAGTAAAAATCTAGGAGTTGTTCTGAATAGCAGTATGACCTGCTGCGACCACATCACCTTCATTATTGGCAAAACATATGGGCTTCTGTCAAAACTTAGGTACCACTGTGGTTTTCTCAAAAGGACTATCCGCATGAATTTAGTGAAAGCCTTACTCCTTCCTCTTCTAATGCATGGCCTATCTATTTTTCCTTCTTTAGACTCGTCTTGTGCGAGAAAGCTTGAAGTAGCCTTTAACGATTGCATACGCTTTGTATATAAGTTACGTCGTTTTGACCATGTCTCACCCTATCTGAATTCCGTTTTAGGTTGCTCCATGAGCCTTTACCGTGAGTATAGGCTTTTGCGTGTCCTTCGCGATATCTTGAACCAGCGCAAACCCGCATACCTCAATCAGTTCGTGCAACTCTCACATTCACTTAGAAATAATAATTTGATTATTCCGCGTTTTCGCACTTTAATTGGACAGCGCTCTTTCTTCGTCTTCGTTGCTCTACTATGGAACTCTCTCCCGGTTGAATTGCAACGTATCGATTCAGCGGGCATTTTCAGGAGGCGTCTTTTCGAACTTTTAGTTAATAGAGCTGCAAGAGCATGAATACAGGAAAATAAAGAAAATTTAGCTTGTGTATTCTCTTTTTTTTTATTTCTGTCTTTCTCTTATTAATTTTTTTTTAATTTTTTTTTGTTCTTTAAATTTAAATAATTTATCTCCTTTTTATATGTAATTTTCTTTTTTTTGTATTTGAATTTTATTATTTCCTTCTGTATAATTAATGTACATGAATTTAAGACTTTAAGTCTTTGTACATAATTTGTTAATAAATAAATAAAAAATAAATAAACCTCTTTTTCATTTCACTCAGATTTCATTTTATTTCTTAGACATATCCCGAAGTAGAAGCATTCAAACAGTGCACTTAAATAAATATTCACAAGTTCATTGACATATAAACATTACAAATAATAAATATCCTTAAAATTTTTTATTACTCAGATAGCACCCCTAAAAAACTTTTCTGGATCCGCCCTTGTTAATAAGACATCAAGCCTTTTAATTTTTTCAATTGTCCTGTGCTTGGGTGTGTCACTCAAGTACAATCTCTACAATTTTCTACAAATCTCACTCTAAAGCAATCGTTGTCAAGATGAAAACACTTTGGCAACAATCTTAAACAAACTTTGTCAAGGTGTAACACTTTGATAATTTAAAGGTACATTTTTGGATAAAGCGTCTACCGGGAAGTAAAAGAACTTCTCGTATTAAACAGTCACCTTACTTAATGAGGAGGTGAATGGTTTAATGGACAGTGGCGCTAGTATCAGCTGTCTGGGAAGAAATGCTGAATCCTTTCTGGCCAATCATCCCGAAGTGACAGTCTACACTTTGCACACTGCGTTGCAAACTGCTGACGGGGCTTCACAGAGAATTTGCGGTTATATCCGGGTTCCGGTCTCCTGTGGAGGACGGACCCGTGATATGACTATCTATGTGGTGCCCAGTCTCAGCCAGAGAATGTATCTAGGGATCGATTTTTGGAAACTTTTCAGGATCGCTCCCCATTTAGTCTGCGAGTTAAACGCTTCAACTGCATCTGCTAACATGCACGACTTAACGTCCTTGCAAAGCGAGCAGTTGGAGCGGGTCAAGGCCAGGTTTCCCTCTTTCGATGTCCTAGGACTAGGAAAGACCCACCTGGAAGAACACACGATTGACACTGGTGACTCAGTTCCCATTAAGCAGAGGCACTATCCTGTCTCACCCGCTGTTCAACAGTTGATGTATGGCGAGTTGGACAGGATGTTGGCTCTGGGGGTGATTGAGCCATCGAACAGTCCCTGGTATTCTCCAGTGGTGCTAGTTCGAAAACCAGGTAAGGTCCGCCTGTGTCTTGACTCTCGCAAGGTCAACAGTGTCACTGTCAAAGACGCTTATCTACTTCCACACATCGATGGTCTTCAAGACACCAAGTTCATCACGAGTTTGGACCTTAAGGATGCTTTCTGGCAAATTCCCTTGGAGGTGAAGTCGCGAGAGCGGACAGCTTTCACTGTCCCCGGTCGTCCCCTGTACCAGTTTACAGTTATGCCTTTCGGCTTGTGTAATGCCCCACAGCGCATGTGTCGCTTGATGGACAAGAGCATTCCGGGACATTTACGTGAGAACGTATTTGTCTATGTGGACGACCTACTCATAGTTTCACCTGACTTTGACTCCCACTTAAAACTTTTGGACGAAGTTGCCAGCTGTCTCCGTCGTGCGGGGTTGACACTCAATCTGGCTAAAAGCAAATTCTGCGTGACTGAAGTCAAGTATCTCGGCTTCATAATTGGTGATGGGACCCTTAAAACGGATCCTAACAAGGTGACGGCCATCACGGAATTCCCGACTCCGAAGTCTCATAAGCAGACTAGGAGGTTCTTGGGTATGACCGGATGGTATCAGCGTTTCATCCCCAATTATGCTAGCGTGGCTTCTTCTATCACGGATTGTTTGAAGACAAAACCTTTTAGTTGGAATGATGAGGCCCAGCAGGCGTTCGAGACTTTGAAAAAGCTGATGAAGGAGGCGCCTCTTCTAGTCACTCCAGATTTCTCCAAACCTTTTTATATTCAGTGCGATGCCAGCAGAACTGGTGTAGGTAGTGTGCTCTTTCAAAAGGACATGGATGGAGGAGAACATCCGATTGCTTATATGTCCAAGAAATTGAACGGAGCACAACGAAACTACACCATTACTGAGCTTGAGTGCTACGCAGCCGTGCTGAGTATAAAAAAGTTTAGGGCTTATGTGGAGGGACAGGCTTTCACAGTCATTACTGACCATGCAAGTCTGAAGTGGCTCATGGGCCAGAAGGAGCTCAACGGACGTTTAGCCCGATGGAGTCTTAAGCTTCAGGGGCTTGATTTTACGATCGAACACCGTAAAGGCACCCACAATGTGGTTCCCGATGCCTTGTCCCGCATGGATTGCGTGGACGACCTGTCCCTATGTCTCGACGTGGACTTAAATGCCACGTCCTTTAAGTCCCCTGATTATCTTCGTCTGGTTGAACGAATCAGGCAAGCCTCACCGCAGTTACCAGACCTGCGGGTTGAAGATGGGTACGTGTTCAAGCGTACATCCCCACGTACTGGTGACTCTGGTGCTGACGACCTAACCTGGAAGTTGTGGGTTCCAACGGAACTGACCACGTCTCTCATCGAGTCGGCTCACTTGCCACCTCAAACCTCTCATGGTGGAGTGGGAAAAACTCTAAACCGTCTAAGATGTAAGTACTTTTGGCCAGGTATGTCCAAACAGGTGCGGGAATTCATCGCCAACTGTGAGGACTGCAAGACCACCAAAGCCCCCAGTTCAGTACTTCGACCACCTATGGGCAACCCCATGGATGCGTCGAAGCCGTTTCAATTTCTCTACGTAGACTTCTTGGGTCCTTACCCCCGATCGAAGAAAGGCCATACGGCAGTGTTGGTCGTCTTGGACGCCTTCACTAAGTTTACCTTCTTGCACCCCGTGTCCGCTGAGACCACGGAGGTGGCCGTCAAGTTCCTCGAGCAAACTATTTTTCACACCTTTGGAGTTCCTGAACCATCTTCTCCGACAATGGTCGGCAATTCTCCTCCAAGGAGTTTGCTAAACTGCTGAATGACTACGGCGTACGACATGTGCGTACGGCAGTATATTCGACTCACCCTAACGCTTCCGAGCGGGTGAATCGATCAGTCCTAGCCGCCATTAGGGCGTACTTAAAGGAGGATCATCGTGAGTGGGATAGACATCTCTCGTCCATTGAATGTGCTCTTCGTAGTGCCCATCACGAGGCAATAGGCATGTCACCGTATCAGGCCCTTTTTGTTAGCCATATGATCCTGCACGGATCAGCTTATCCAGTCCTGAAGAAACTGAACGTTTTCCAGGAGGGGGACATCGCCTTTTTGCCCTTGACGGACAAATTGCAGAGACTCCGTGAGCGGGTCGCGCTAAACTTAGCCGCCGCGCACACCCGGCACACCTCCCGGTACAACCAACGGTGTCGTGTGGGCAGTTTTCGCCCTGGGGATGAGGTCTTCCGGAGGACTTTTTGGGTGAGTAACCGAGCTGGTCGTGTCAGTGCCAAACTGGCGCCCAAGTTCGTGAAAGCTCGAATACGAAGAGAAATCGGAAATAGCCTGTACGAGCTGGAGGATTTGGCTGGTAAATGCATAGGCGTCTACCACGCAAAAGACGTGCGACCCTGAGTGTCTTCGAAGCAAGCGCTCCTCGGAGTAGCCCTAATAAGGCATCTCGCCGGCTTCACCGGTTAATAATAGGGTGCCTTAATCCGCTTAGGTAGCTTCCCTAGCGGATGGTACACTTTTTTTTGTTTTCGGTCAGTCTCGGCGAATGGTTGTCCTGGCGGTTCACCGGGGAATGTCAAAGGCAATGTGGTATTGCTGGAGATTGACCCGATGGATCGAAAGGTGACATTTTCGACGTGGAGGTCTGGATGATTGTAGAGACCCGGAGGGGGACAATGTGGTATTGCCTGCCGCCGGATCCCTACAACTCCAGACTTACCCTCCAGGAGACTCGTCAGACTGTCCATCTCTCAAAATTTTAGTTTTGACATCACGACTGACTTCACACCGAGTTTTTGGGGTAACGCCTTAGATATTGGATACCCGGCTAGCTCTACAGCTTTGGCATGAGACTCTGAATCTCAGGGTGTGAGACGAGCCACACATTGGCGCCACACACTAAGTCTTACGGCTGGAAAGCCTTCCGTTTTTTTTCGGCTCCTCACTGCCTCGCAAGTCGGCCTTGTGGACCCGAGGGTATGTAACGGTCGGTTAATTATTGCAAAATTCTTCTTATTAATTATTCCCCCCTCTCGCGGAAATTTCAGAAATTAATAGTCCAATCACTTCAGGAGCTTTTTTTATTCGAAAATTTTTTGAATCACGTAGGCGAATGAAAACAAAATTTTTCTTAGAATAGAAAAAAATAGAATTTTTTGACAGTCTGGATTTTGCTTGCGAAGAAAAAGGCTGGATTTTAGTCGAACGAGAAGTGGTTGTTTTCTTTTTGTTGAAAGTCTGGGCTTGAGCATTGACCCAAATAGAGTCCGTTTGTTTTGAATTGGTCAATTAAGTTGTCGTATGTGCTCCAGGAAACTTATGCGTGACTTTGGATAAAGAAATTAATTGGAAAAAGTGAAAAATAGCAGTGTCTGCCGTTCCATAAATTCTTGTCCCCCCTTAAACTGGTGCATCCTATTGGAGGAGCAGCTAATAGAAAGTCAGCCGGGTTGCAGTTTGGGGATGAGCTCCTAGCAAATGCCAAAAGCTAGTCATCATGAAACTCCAGGCATTTTCTCCCGTTAATTAGGAAGGTCATCCATTACGAAGACGGAGACAAAAGAGAAAATCCCTAAAATTTTTCCAGTTTAATTATTTTGGGTTCTTTTGAAATTATAATATTTGTTGAAAATAAACCTCAACAACGTCTTATTTTGCTCACTGTCATCACTATAAAACCGGTAACGTCCAGAACCGATGCGCATGGGCTCAGGCGATTGTACAACATAGTGATTGCAACTTCTAGATCACTTTCAACTTTGAATATTTCTTGTTCTAATTATTATGTGATGTTGAAAAGTGTACTTGTAAGAAGTTTACCCACGGAGCTTCTTATAGCGTATTACCGGCAATATAGTGATGACAGTGAGCAAAATAATTGTAAGGAGATAGCGGCTGAAAATACTATTCACCCTAATAATGACGATGGTGCTTCTTCCATGGCAACTCTTGTTTCTTCGGAATTTACCGGAAATTAAGTTGAAGCCCTCGAAAAGGCTTTAGAAGCAAAACCAACTACGTCACGGATTCCCTATGCAGCAGAGGCGCAGACTACTTCTTCGAAGTTGTGCAAAACCGCAGTCGGGCTGTTCACTGCTGGTACGGAAAGTGCGGTTTGTTTTTTTTGTCGAAGCTCTGGTAATCCTTCACTAGAGTGTACAAGCAATATAGTACTAGCGAAACGCAAAGAAATGTTGCTGAAAGACGGTAGGTGTTTCAGGTGCGTAAGAAGAGGTCATTCTGCAAAGGGTTGTAAAAATCGGTTTCTCAAGTGTAAAAAATGTGGTGGATTTCACGCTACTTGTATGTGCGACCCATCATATAATAAGTTGAAGGCCATATATAATATAATCATATAATAAGGATGAAGTAGTAGCAATTGGAAATCCATCAAACTCTTCGACTCAATCTCTGTGTGCCACCAATCTGAGTGCTTCTGACGTTTACTTGCAGACTGCGTGCGCTTTGATTTCGGCTCCTGTAGCATCGACTGAATTGTACGTCCGTCTCATCTTAGACGGTGGAAGCCAAATGTCCTTTGTTAGATCTAGCGTAGCACGGAAATTAAATCTGCCAATTGCGGGATCTCATAACATCAGCGTCATTCCATTTGGTAGCGCCCATGAAGTCCCAAGCAAAATGTGTAATCGCGTTCGTTTGCTGTTAAGAAGTCAACATGATAGAGAAAAGACCATGATTATCGAAGCAATCGAAGTACCAGACATATGTGTTGACATCTTGAAGGTGCCAGATGCTAATGAACCTTGTTTCCACAAATTAAAGCTAGCAGACGCTCATGTTCTTAATTGTCCACTAGAGGAAGGAATATCAGTGCTTTTGGGAGCTGATCAATACTGGAGCTTTGTGACTGGAGAGAATATACGTTTAACAGGTAATTTAGTTGCTGCTAAAACAATTTTAGGCTGGACACTGCAGGGACCAGCGTCCAATGATCGCATGTGGGAAAGACCTGTTGCTCTTCACGCTGGTTTGCTTCAAGATGTACATGCGTTTTGGGATCTCGAGACCATAGGCATCAAGTGTGAGAACAACGCAATCTCCAGCAAGTTTGCAATACAGAACAGCGTTAAGTTAAAGGGCGGCAGATATGAAATTTCTTTACCTTGGAGAGAAGGTATGACTCCACTCAAAAGTAATCGCGAAAATGCTATGTCAAGGTTGAAATCGCTTGTGAGACGGCTATCGAAGGATCACAGCAAATTGCAGGAGTATGATAGTGCAATGCAGCAGCTTATTACAAACGGTTACGCAGAAAGAGTGTTGGAACAGGATCAAGGTGAGCACATTAGTAGTAGGGCTGAGTGGGTTTTGGGCCACTTCCAGTTGGCCCAGAACCCACTCAGGATTTGGGGGGGTCTGAAAGCTCTTCGTCTACGTGTAGGAGGTGTTTTAGGTTTGCGTCTTGGATAAGGTGGCTTCATGGTGGCATGGGATTTGGGGTGAAAGGTGTTCGTGTACGTGTATGAGGTGTTATAGGTGTGTGTCTTGGATAAGGTGGCTTCATGCCGCCATGGGATTTGGGATGAGGTGGGTGTGAAAGCTCTTCGTGTACGTGCATGAGGTGTTTTAAGGTTTGTGTCTTGGATGGAGGTGATCCTGGGGTGGTTCCTGGGGTGGTCCTGGGGGTGGTCCTGGGGTGGTGTGGGCTTGGGTGAAAGCTCTTTGCCTACGTGCATGAGGTGTTTTGGGTTTGTGTGAGCGGGTCTTGGATAAGGTGGCCCCGATGAGATGTTTAAGATTTCCACTAAGAATTAAAAAAGGCTTTCCGCATGGAGACGCCACTAACGGCTGCATATTTTTAGGAGCAAACAAATTCAACATATTTTTCTATTATTAATTCTTGCATTAAGATTTCCACTAAGAATTAAAAAAGGCTTTCCGCAGGATCTTAGGTTAAACTTCGCTGTGTGAGGTTGGTGCTAACAGCGAACAATTAGTGGAATTAAATTAAGCGGTGTGGGAGGATTTAAGCTTTGGTGTGGAGACGTCACTAACGGTTACATATTTTTAGGAGCAAACTAATTCAACATATTTTTTCTATTATTAATTCTTGCAGCAAGCTTGGATTCTGGAATGCAACCATATGCTGCTGCTGCTATCAGATATGTTATTGTTATTATTATTATTATTCAGGACAATAATTCGGGACGCTCAGCTTTCAAAATACTCACCTCAAATCGCAAATATTATAACAATAACAACAACAACAACAACAACAACAACAACAACTTGAAAATTGCCAAGCGGCAAAAGTCATGTCTGAAAAAAGATATTTCCCATAAATTTCATCACAACAACAACAAAAATAACAAAAACACAGCGAAGATTCCCATTCTCATCAGACTTATGATGTAATTATTCAATCCTGGATATGTTATATTTTTATAAACATTAAAATTGAACACTTTAAGATAAAATGCCTTTCACAAACCGCATCATGATGTAGCAAAAGCTCCACCGCAAAAATATTTCACATAAACTCTTATCACATAACAACCACAACAATGAAGATTCCCATTCTTATCAAACATATGCTGAAATTATTCGATCCTGAACGTATTGACAAAAAATTCTATTTTAAACTGATCTCCTTAAGTGCTAATTAGAGTCAATGGACGAATTTTAATTACATTTTATCCACAAAGACAATTTTGATCAGATGGAACCATCAAGCGGCTTCCTTATCAAATATAGATGTGAAAATTCCAACTCTTCCCATGCCGCGAAGGTTTATTGAGGTAAACAAAGGGAAGTTTTGCTCCACATATTGAAATTGATATGCCGCGAATTTGGTGTGAGTCAGTTTCCTAAAATAATCAAAGACAATTTTGAACAGGTACAGGTGGATTCCTTATCAAACATAGGTGCTAAAATTCTGAAGCCGTCTTCAAACCATATCATGAAAATTATTAAGATAAACAAAGGGATCAGGTGCAAGCCTTCGGAAACTGATCAACTTAGAGGATTCCTTACCACAATTCTTTACGTGGATTTTAGTGTATGATTTTAAAAATAAACATTATGTATTAATATAAAGTAAAGTTCGCTTCATGGCACCTCATAACATCATGGATGACGCCGAGGTCAGAAGCCAAATTGTGAGTATATTATTAATAGTAATATAATAAAAAAATTGATAATATTTTACTTTCAGCGTAACTCGATGAGGTTGATAATGGATGTCCTAGGAATGGAGGCACGTGGGCATCAAGCCAGCAACATCTTGAAACAGCAACGTCGAAGGGTGCGACGTGATCTACGAAGTTGTAGGGAGTATCTCTCCAACGTTGAAGATGCGATTCGCACCCAAGCTGAAGGATTGCAACGGCTGAGGGAGCTCGCGGATGTAATCTTCGCCCATATTGACGATTTAACAGAGGAGAAAAAAACTATGAAACATAAGTTAAAATTGTTAAAATATATGAGAAAATTAGGTTGCTAAATAATAATAGTATTATAATGTTTTTTTCGTAAATAAAAAACTATGTATTAAATAGAATATTATTTTTTGTTTTTATTTTTGCAAAATCGTATAATTATTTATTGCGTCACAATGGGTTGAAGAGGTGCTTTTTATTATTATTATTATTATTATTATTATTATTATTTCAGGATATGATGTGCATTTTACATATTTGTTTTAGAGCTGTAAAAATTAGGATTTCCGCTTATATTATCAGCGTAAAAATTATAGTTGCCTGGGGGGACATCAATCTGTAGAAACTTAAATATATACGTCTTCCCCTGCGGTCCAGTATTTATTACGTGGAAATTCCTTTTGTTGTTGATATCCTGTAAGGCAGCATCTGATAGGGAGTTGTACCTGGCTGGTAGCAAAATCTGATGCTCCTCTAAGTCCAAGCGAATTCGAAGTCCATACGATGTTTCAAGCCTGCTGGCAGATTTGATTTTATATGGAGTTCCAAACTGCATATCAGACGTCCTTAAGTAAGGTGAATATTCCAAACTTTTAAGTTCTGCTGCTGTATCCATGTCTTCTTGCTGCTGCTGCTAATGCTGTTGATCTCCAGGTGGTTGGGGTTGAACTGCTGCCGATCGTCTTCACAGTGCTCATTATATACCTAAATTTAGAAACATGATTGAACTTGTCCACGAATTCCCACAGGGATGCAGCACATGGATGCACCTGTGTAAACAACTTTTGGGGGGTTGGGAATTTGCTACATCGTCAGTTTTTGCACCTGCATAAGTAAGTTGGAGACCGGAAGTTGGAAATTTTGTACTTAACCATGAATTCCAAGGACACGGATGCACCTGTGTAAACAACTTTGGAGGTTAGGAATTTACCACATCAGCAGTTTTGCACCTGCAAATATGATGTTGAACTTGTTCATGTTGCGCAATTATCGGCACTATAAAAGTAGCATTAGCTTGTAATTTTCACAATTCACAACAAGCATCCGGTGAGTTGACAAGTGAAGTGTAAATAATTACTACTCCTACTACTACTGCTATAATAAAATCACAACGAGCATCCAGCAAGTTTAACAAGTGAAAAGTTTTTTTTGTTATTAATTAGAACTATTAAAATGGATACACGCAGCATTGTGAGTGGGTTAAATAAGCAGGCAGCAGAGTGCTTAAGGGATGGAGACGCTGCACAAAGTGTAATTATTACCAAGGTGTGTGGTTTATTTATTAAAAAAATTAAAGCAGCATGCATAGCCGAACAGCGGAGTGGAACCAAGCAGCATTATGAAAATTGCATTGCGCAACTGAGAGGTTTACAGACATTATTGAAAGTTGGCAGCAACCACCATGGAGCAGGTGTGCAGGAAGGAAGAAGAAGAAGAGAAAAAAGAAGTGCTCGTGTACGCTGGGAAGAGCTGCATAATGCGTTTGCAATGCGAATCAGGACAGGTGTCATCATCAATATAAAGCACATCGAAGTGCAAGAATTTTTAAATGATGGTTATGCTTTGTTTGAGCGGCGCATTAAGAATATTTTGAAAAAGCATAATTTCGTTAAAGCATCAACTACTTTAAGCTGCGAGTATATTAAGCATGTGGTTAATGAAAGTGAAACTATCACCGACATAAAATACTTTCACACCAAAACTACACCCATTGGAAGAACGGATGATATACAAGTGTGGTTTTTTAAAAACGTGCAGGAAGACCTCTTAACCCAGCTTGAAGAATTTCAGGAGAAAGACAGCGGTTGGGCTTTACATGCCATAATAAACTTAATGGTACACATAAACAAATTCGAGCCATTAAGAGGATCATCTTTCATAAAATTGCCGCAAAGCATCGCAGCCAAGCATGCATGTGTAAATGTAAAGAATGGTGATAATGCATGTTTTGCATGGGCAGTGGTCTCTTCATTATACCCAGTGGAGCATGGGGGTCATGCTTATAGAACATCAAAGTACCCCCACTATAACAATGTACTGAACTTGAGCGACATCACTTTTCCGGTTACACTGAATCAAATAAAAACATTTGAAGCGAACAACAGCTTATCGATAAATGTTTTTATACTGGAAAAGGGGAAGACTAATGAGTACACGACTGTTCCAGCTTACTTAACCAAGAAAAAATTAGATAAACATATCAACCTGCTAATGATAAAGTCAAATTATGATTGCAGTGAGGACGAGGATGGTGATAGTGATGGTGATAGTGATATTGTTTATCATTTCTGCTGGATCAAAGATTTATCACGTTTGGTGAGCAGGCAGACGTCTAAAAGTACATGTAAAAAATATATCTGTGATAGATGTTTATTTTATTTTAATACTGAGGAAAAACTCACAGCGCACGTGCCCGAGTGTGAAAAGGTGAATGACTGTAAAGTTGCTTTTCACAAGGAGAAATTTATAACATTTAAAAATTATAATTACAAGAATACGGTGCCATTTACAGTATACGCAGATTTGGAGTCGATATTGATACCTATTACCGATGGTGACAGTGGTGGTAATACGACAAGGAAAATTCAAGAACATGAAGTTCATAGCATCGGATTATATTTTCACTGCTATTACGATGAATCATTATCATTTTACCGAACAAATCGAGGTAAAACATGTCTTCAGTGGTTTACATTACAACTGCAGGAGATCGCAACTATAGCTGAGCAGAAAATAAAGGATATAAAACCACTAGCACCGTTATCAGCACAGGAAAAATATATTCAATTAAACCAACCATGTTGCCACATATGTGAAAAACCCTTTCAACTTGATGAAACTAGAGTGAGAGACCACTGCCACCTCACAGGCAAATACCGTGGACCTGCACACAACAGCTGCAATATCAATTATAATGACTGCCGCAACATACCAGTCATTTTCCACAATTTATCAGGATATGATGCGCATTTCATAATCAAGGATGTAGCATTAACGATACCAGGAAAAGTGGATCTTTTGCCGTTGAACAAAGAGCGGTACATTTCATTTACGAAACACATAGAAAATAGCTGCATCAAGCTGAGATTCATCGACTCCTATAGATTTATGGATGAATCTCTGGATAAATTAGCAGGATTGCTGCCCAGGGATAAATTAAAAATAACAAAAGTTCAATGGCAAGACTTGGATGATGAAAGCTTCAACCTTCTCACACGCAAAGGAGTTTTTCCATATGACTTCATCGATGGATGGGATAAATTGGAGAGTAATAGTTTACCTAGCATGGAGCATTTTTATAATAAAATGATTGATGAGCCGATAACAGAAAAAGACTATGAACATGCGCAAAAAGTGTGGGAAAAATTTAACATTAAAAGCTTGGGAGAGTATTCAGATTTGTATTTAAAAACGGATGTTCTTCTGCTAGCGGATATTTTTACAAATTTTAGAGCTATGGCGCTCGACACTTACAAACTTGACCCTGCACACGTCTTCACACTGCCTGGATATACATGGGCTGCGATGCTGTATTACACGGGAGTGCGTTTAGAGAGGATAATGGATGTTGATATTCTTTTATTTATTGAAAAATCTTGTCGAGGTGGAATTAGCCAATGCTGCTGTAGATATAGTGAAGCCAACAATAAATATATGGAAAACTTTAAACCGGATGAAGAAATAAAATATCTCATGTACTATGATGTGAATAATTTATATGGATGGGCCATGTCGCAGCATCTTCCAACCGGAAATTTTAAATGGATTGATAATGTTGATGTTATGAATGTTGATGATAATTCACCGATCGGCTACATGTTGGAGGTAGATCTTGAATACCCACAGGAGCTGCATAATTTACATAAAGATTTTCCATTTTGTCCCACTCATTCAACACCACCAGGATCAAAACAAGGTAAACTTTTAACCACTTTATACACCAAAGAAAAATATGTTATACATTACCGCAACCTAAAACAATGTTTATCACATGGACTAATACTGAAGAAAATTCACCGCATTCTGCAGTTCGATCAATCAGCATGGCTTAAACCATACGTAGACTTAAATACAAATAAAAGAAAACATGCCAAAAATGCGTACGAGAAAAACCAATATAAGAAAACAGTTAATGCTGCTTTTGGGAAAACTATGGAAAATGTGCGAAAATATTCAAACATAAAACTATGCACAAAGTGGGAGGGGCGGCATGGTGCTAGAAACCTCATTGCAGCACCGAATTTCCATAGTCGCACAATTTTCAATGAAAATTTAGTAGCAGTTGAATTAAGAAAGCTGGTTGTTAAATTCGATAAACCATTATACATTGGTATGGCAATTCTCGATATTTCTAAAATAGCACTATACGAATTCCATTATGATTTTATGCAAAAAGAGCTGGATGCTGATAAATGCAAAATAATGTACATGGATACTGATTCATTAGTATACGAAATAAAAAATGCTGATATATACAATATTATGAAAAGAAGCATAGATAAGTTTGATACTAGCGATTATCCTATGAACAACCAGTATAATATACCGCAAGCAAATAAAAAAGTTCCTGGGCTGATGAAAGATGAATTAAATGGCAGAATAATGACAATGTTTGTAGGTTTAAGGTCTAAAATGTATGCCCTTAAAATAGATGGTGTTGATGAAGTAAAAAAAGCAAAAGGAGTTAAGAAGAACGTTGTGACGAAAACTTTGCAGATTAGCGATTACATTGAATGTTTGCAAAATTCAAAAAGCAAGGTAGCTGAGCAAAAAAGCATTCGTTCATATAACCATAAAGTGTACACTTTAAACCAAGCAAAGGTCGCTTTAAACCCACAGGATGATAAACGCTGCATTATGGACAACGGGATCGATACACTACCATGGGGTCATTTTTCAGCGCAGCAGCAAGAAGACATGGATGTAGAATAAAACATAAGTGCAATATGTAAATAGTATGAATAAAAGAATTTAACGTTTTATAAAAAAATTGTTTTATTTAAAAAATAAATCCCTTATTACAAAAACATTTTTCAGAGCACATCGGCCTTGGTGTATTATGCAAGATAAGCCATTTGTTGTTGTTGCTGTTAGATTAGGGCAGCCCTCCTCTTCCACATCATATATGGTTAGTTCCTCTGCAAATATTTCCTGAATCCATTGTTTCTTTTCAGCTCCTTTAACATAGATTATTTTGTCATGCAGCAGATCTCCAATTAAATATAGTTTGCGGTAAGGAATATATCCATCACCCCATCTGAATCCATGATGATTACGTCTGAGCCATTCAACCTGCTTCTTTTCAGATCGAGTTAGATGTTTATGGTGAAATGGTGGTTGGAATATGTAGTGCTGCACTTAATTTTCACAATTTAAAATGGCCAATTCTTTGAAAATAAATTGATTGTTTTGTAATTTGAATCCTTGAATGTCGATGATAATGGTATCCATTTCAAGCAATTTTCCTGACTTCGTTGGTTAGAGGTGTATATTCCACTATTCGATCATGCAGCAATAAACAGTATGCTGTTGTGTTGGCGGGGACGTTTTCCGATGTTTTGAACTCCAACCTTATATCCACAGGACCTGTTTTGATGGTTTCGTTTTGTCGTGAGCAATCAATGACTGAGATCGGAGCATCACGCATAAACTCTTCCCTTGAGAGCAGTGGTTGGAACTGGCGTCCATAGTATGAAGTTTGGAATTTTATATACATATCATATAGCAGAGCATATTTACTCACATCAAATTTCAGGTTCAAATCATCATATGGGTATGATTCCGAATTCAAATGCACTTTAACATCTGTCAGCTTGCAGTGGTCAAACTTGCTAGCATCCTTTGTTTTATCATTTTTACGGTTTGTTTGGAGAGCTAGTATGACATATCGGGGCTTTTCCATCTGTGATGACGTTTTGACGGACCACGTGTGATGAGTCGTTCCTGGTAGCGTGGGGTACTCATATATGTCCCAGCTCCTGAATGGCATTTGTATTTCACGACCGCTTTCAATGATTTTATATAAACCAATTTTCTCATGGTCAGCAACATTAACATGGGGAATGCGCCACTGAAGTTTCGATATTGAAATGTTTACATCATCTGTTGGTGATATGACTGCATCTTCATCCATCCTGCTTCGTATTAATATGAGTTCATGTTTAGCGTTGGCGATAATTTTTTTGTAATCTTCAGCAAAGCCTAGCAATGTTTTTAGAGGGATGCAGAAATTGAAGAATCCATTGGGGGATGTAATTGATTCATCTGGTGACCAGCTAGCGTTGTATAGCATGCGGCTCTCATTTTGGTTTAATGATATGTAATTTTTTAGTGTTGTTGCTATTCCAAGATTTCGAGTTCTATCAATTTCAACACCGTTAATCTCATAGCGAATTTCCTCAAAGAGAAACGCTACAGCATTGTTTACTAGCCCTGCAGTGTCCGATATTGTTTCATCAGGTTTAGTTACTGTTCCCTCAATGTATATGAAACTTTCAGCTGGCAGGATATACAGATCTTGGTTTTGTACTGGAATGCGGATTTCATCGCTATTTTTGAATGATGAGGTGAATGATGAGTAGGTGTGGTAGTCAATTTTTGTTATGCTATTATCATGGCTCGTGCCTTCAGTAATGTCTAAGATGTTGTTCATTGCTTCAAATTTAGCCCTATTGATTTTAGAAATTGTATATTATCAGCTCTCAGTTGACGTCTTGTTCGCTTCAAGGTCGTCGGTTGACTAATGTTTTCTGAGAAGTTCATCCTGTATATATGCTTATTGCTGCTGTTGTCGCCGTAGATTATCATTCTGCGGCTTTAAATGTAGTCTGATAGTTATCGTTTCACCTCGAAAATTTATTAAATCTCCGTCCTGATCAATGAGCTTTAGTGTGAGTGAACTTACACGTTTGACGTTCACAGGTAAATAGATCACATTCGCGGGAACCTCTACTATTTTATAGCCTGGTCCCACAGCTGGAGCAAATTCATGCAGCATATGCACATGTTTATTGTTGATGTATGAGCCTGATATGATGTTACATTCAACCCGTATAGTATTAACTTTTATAATATTGACAGGTAAATCTGATGCGTGTAGTATATTTGCATCCAATACACGTTTTCCAAATCCCAACAGCGGTGCGATAGATCGCTCTTTATCAAAATGTATAACTTCGGTGGCTTTTATTTCACTCCTCAGGGTATTATTGTTTGCTCTTATTAAGACTGTTGCCTTGCTGCTGCTGCTGCTCTTATTTAAACTTTGTTGCACTGAAGCTGCTATGTCATCAATCTCGTATGATCCAACAGGTATTTCGATACATGCATCCCCCACATGCATTAAATTGTTGCTCTCATCAATATTCGGTATAGAATTGTATGTTTGAAAATCTATTAATCCGCAAACGTAATCCCCAGCTAATTCCAATGGTGGAAAGTATTCAGCGCTGAGAACTGATGTATTGCCGGTAAGAGAGAGTGTTATCGACATGGCTGGTAGTTATGAAATGTCTATGTTTACACTTGAAGGTCTTTATTTATACATTATGTAAGAATTCTAAGCACAAGTGTCCGCAAATCACTGAGTTGAAATTTTGATGAGCTGTATAGTTGTATGTGACTGCATCACCCAAATAATTTACAACTTCCTGCGGCGGTTGCAGGTTTCCAAAACTATCAAAGTAATTTATGATATTTCCATTCTTCTTGTACGCTACCCAATGCGTTCCAGGTCCAGATGAAACATCAAGATTCACAATCCCACTTTCATTTTTCCATGGTTTTCTTGGTAATTGATCGCGCATAAATACTCCTCTAAAGTGGGCTATGTGCTGTGAATATTTAAGCAGATCATTTTCATTGAGAGCTCTTTTGGGTAGCGACTTTAATATTTTTTTGGCTGAGGGTTGAGGAAAAGTCCCAGTCCTTTCCTATATGGCTTTAGAAATAATCCTTGCCCACGTTTTCCTAGTGCTATAGCTTCCATTGACTCATTATGACGCTTCCCTTCCTGTAGCTCTTGACGTGCGCTGCTTGCAGCGTTTACAGCTTTAGCTATGCCTGCTGCACCTCCAGATAGCGCTCCAATAGCTGAAAGACCTGCAAAAAGTGGGACTAGGAATGGTAAAACACCTCCTACTTTAGGCACTGGTATCACTCTAGGTGTAGTGTATGATTTTTTCTTTCCCTTAATAACATTCTTTGCTGCACTTAGGGCAATTTTAGTAGCTTCCAACAGGTCTTTTGGCTTCTTCAGCTTTAAAATTTTCCGAGCATTGCGTACAACTTCACGGAATGATGGACGTAACGTATTCTTCTTCTTCTTCGAGCAGGCAATTTTTGCCTTGACACCCATTCCAACTTTGATTTTAGCTTTCATTGCGTTTGTTATTAATAGCGCGTTAGCACGTTCTGCAAAGCTAGCGTCTCTAGATGTTACTCGCTGCCAGGCTTTTTCTTCTAGAATATGGTCGGCTATATGTCGATCACTTAAGTCCTTATGATCTCGATATGCAATATCATGCTGTTTGCAAGCTGCATCGAGTGGGTTGATACCTGGATCACCACGGGCTAGTCTTTTAGCTAACTTTGTTCCTGGACCACAGTACTGATATCCTGGGAGATGAAGCTCAAGTGGTAACTTATTTATAAGAGAGTTTAATAGTCCTCTCCCCTCGGTAGCTTTTTGTTGAATGATGCGTTTCTCACTATGATCTATCATTTTATACGTTTACAGCAAGACTGATAAAAATCTATAAAGTGCTGCTATTTATAGGGATTGTGTTAGTGCTCAACATGAGGTTTATCAAGCAACAAGCGTGTCTACCAGTTAGAAATACTGATGCGGAAATTACAAGTACATTGAAGAAGCATGGAGTGCTGCTGCCAAACAGTATAAGAGGAATTATTGTTGGACCATCGAATTGTGGCAAGACAAATGTTATGCTAAGTTTACTGGAGCATCCCAACGGGTTGCGATTCGAGAATATATACATTTACTCAAAGTCGCTAAGTCAGTCGAAATATGAGTATTTAAGAGAAGTTGTAGCCCGCATATCAGGCTTGGGTTATTATACGTTTTCTAATAACTGTGATGTTATACCGCCAGAGGAAGCAAAGCCAAACTCAATTTTCATCTTTGATGATGTGGCCTGCGATAAACAAAATAATATTAGAGCCTACTTTTGTATGGGACGGCATAACGGCATTGATAGCTTTTACCTCTGTCAGACATATACACATATACCAAAGCATCTAATCCGCGATAATGCAAACTTTCTTATCATATTCAAACAAGATGATTTGAACCTGAAGCATATATACAACGATCATGTAAATAGTGATATGGAATTTGCAAAGTTCAGAAAAGCGTGTGCAAACTGTTGGAAAGACAAATATGGATTCTTAGTAATTGATAAGGATAGCTCCATGGATAAAGGTCGATATCGAAAAGGCTTTGATGCTTTCATGAGCCTATAAAGGATCCAACCTAATCAGCTGACCAGGTTTACCAGGTCTGTCTAGCTGGTCTGTCTGGCTGGTCTGTCTGTCTAGCTGGTCTGTCTGGCTGGTCTGTCTGGCTGGTCTGTCTGGCTGATCTGTCTGGCTGGTCTGTCTAGCTGGTCTGTCTGGTTGGTTTGTCTGGCCGGTCTGTCTAGCTAGTCTGCCTGGTCTGTCTGGATCTATATAAGTGCTTATTAGCATAGCTGTATATCATTGTAGCTGTAACCACCAGTGTAGCAACATGAATGAAAAGTTGTTGAAAGATATTATAAAAACACGTGATGCTATACGAAGAAAGTATAAAGCTCTCAAGACTGGTAAAATTGAATCTGAAGCTCAATTAGAGGAAACCTTTAAACCAATAACCAGCACGCTGAAAAAGCTTACAACAACAACAACTGCACCGGTGAAAATTGAACCAAAGGAAGAAGAAGAAATTAAACAAGAAGGCAATGAAGAAGCATACACACCACAACCACGTAAATACTTAAAGCTAGAGCCGCATAGCATGAGTTATTCTGAGGATGATGATGATCAGTTTGTCACACCTATAAAAGAATCGAAATTAGAGTCTGCAGATCAGATACTAAGTAAATATAAACAGCTACTTGAAAATGATAGCACGAAAATTGATAAAACGTATGGGGTGTACTATCAGAATGATGTGTGGAATATTGGTAATTCGAGATTAAAAGTTGATAAAGAACTCTTTCTTATAGGCGACAAGCAGTTTAAGATAACTGAAGGTCTAGCCGAATTAATTTTTATGAAAAAGCCTCGGGGTTACTCAAAAGAAGACTTGTCCAATTATCAAGCCATTGTAAATGACACATGTGCTCACAGACGTGATTTTAAGGAAAACCAGCAAATAAAAGGAACAAATAGCTTCAAATATAGAAACATAATAAAAAAGTTTATTCGCACTCCTCATACTGGAACGGGAATAATGCAAATTCCAAAGAAAAATATCGACTACATTTATTGGGATGACCCCAATGAGCTAGTTGATAGACTCCGAATATTGGTAGCATCACAGCAAGCTGGGAATAATAGCCATAGTAATGAAATAGTGTCAATTATTGAGGAGTTGCGGGAAGCTGACATTATAGTATAAATAATCCCACGCACATAAAACTATTTACATTTCGGAAATGAGCGTTGACAAGTTTGGTCGATCTTCGAAACGGCAAAAATTTGGAGCAGTGGGTGATCGCGGTCCACCTGGAATTCCTGGAAAAGACGGTGCTGTTGGACCTAAAGGAAATGGTTTTAATTTAACACCAGATGGTGACTATGATCTTGCCTTAAAAAGAATCAAAAACCTAGGTGATCCAAAAGAAAAGACTGACGCTGCAACCAAAAACTATGTTGATGATGAAATACGCGAAAACACAGACAAAGCAGTAGAGAATCTAACGTTGTTTATATATGGTGAAATTGCGAAGATTGAAAATTATATATTCGCGAGCATAATTAATAAAAAGACACAAAATGACGTCTTTGAGTAAGAAGCAAGTAGTGAATGAGCTCCACAAACCTGCTCGTCGAAATTTTACTAGACGGAGAGTTATCATTAAAGGTCTGGATGATTTGTGGCAGGCTGACTTGGTGGAAATGGATGCATATAAACATGTAAACAAAGGATTCCGCTACTTACTGACGGTAATTGACACATTTTCTAAATATGCTTGGGCTATGCCAATTAAAAGAAAAACCGGTCCAGAAGTTACAGAAGCGATGCAATCAATATTCAAAGAAGGACGTACACCTAACAATTTGCAGACAGATGATGGCAAGGAATTCTACAACTCCCACTTTCAACAGCTAATGAGCAAATATAAAATTAACCACTACTCAACATTTACATCGCTTAAGGCATCAATAGTGGAAAGATTCAATCGAACTTTAAAGAGCATGATGTGGAAGGAATTTAGCATGAATGGATCCTACAAATGGTTTTCTATGATGAAAAAACTGCTATCACAATACAATGCGAAAAGACATCGAACAATCAAAATGCGCCCTTGTGATGTCAATAGGGCAAATGAGAAGCTGCTTCTTGGTACAGCCTATAATCACATCAAAATTGCCCCTTCATCTGCATATAAAATAGGAGACCGCGTTCGTATAAGCAAATATAAACATGTATTTGAAAAAGGCTACACCCCAAACTGGACAACTGAAATCTTCAAAATCTCCAAAGTTCAACTGACTAATCCAGTGACATATCAACTTGAGGACTACCAGGGCAACCCCATAAAAGGAGGATTCTATGAAAAAGAATTGCAGAAAGCTAAACATCCAGATCTCTACCTTGTTGAAAAAATATTGAAAAAGAGTGGTGATAAAATTTATGTTAAATGGTTGGGCTTTTCACCAGAACATAATTCTTGGATAAATGCTAATGATGTAATATAAGTTAAATAAAAAGACATTTTTTATAACATATTTGTTTTATTTTCAAATCTAGTATTACATATTTTCTCACGATGATGTTGGTTCAATATAGGTTCCAGGATTTTACTTGTATTGATGATTCTCTGTTGAAATCTGCATCTATCAAGAGCGCATATATGCCATCGTCCCATGCGGCTAGCTCTATAAGCAAAATTCCATACATGCATGATGTGTACTTCTGGTGTTAGTATAAATCGAACCCTTTTCCGCATTCTCTACAGCCGCTTTTGGTGATCCGCACATAAAAATTTACTAGGCGTTGAACTGCCTTTTTGTACCGCTCCACAAAACAGCATCCGCATGTATCCGGTCCGCAGGTTGTCTTATCATTCGACCATGGGCAGTTATTGTAATGTGCTCCATGTATTGAATTAACTTTTCCAGCAGTTTCATATTCTTGAACATATCTGTACAGTTGCTCTATTTTATCCTTATGCTCCTCCAGCAGAACGCTAGAGTATTCTTCGAGAAATTTTGGGATGCTCATATTTACCTATCTTTTATCTGCTGATATCGTATGGAAGAAGTAGAAGAAGTATCTTTACTCACAGATGATGATGATGATGATGATGATTGCGTTGATTTAATTGATAGAGAATTTAGCTGATATTTTAATTCTTTTACTTTGCTTCCTTTATCACCTTTTTCCTCAAGCAATCTGGTAGAATCCTTATAACCGCTCATCACCGCAACCAGAAGAAAACTAACCTTACATTTCCCTCTTCAGGTATTTATATACATTATAGTAATTGAATCATAGATCATTCCAAAGCGTAAAATCACACTTAAGCTTAATTTAATTCTGACCAGAATCTCCCCCTCCCCCACAAAGTCTATTTTAATTCTAAGTGGCGCATGCATCTCCCACTCGCAGCAGCGCTGACCAAAGATGCTTACAAACCCACCACAACTCCAACAACCAAAGCCGCCGCACCGAAGTTCAACTAGCCTCACACAGGTGGCGCTCACATCGAAACAAATCTTAAACATCTCATCGAGGCCACCTTATCCAAGACCCGCTCACACAAACCCAAAACACCTCATGCACGTAGGCAAAGAGCTTTCACCCAAGCCCACACCACCCCAGGACCACCCCCAGGACCACCCCAGGACCCACCCCAGGATCACCTCCATCCAAGACACAAACCTTAAAACACCTCATGCACGTACACGAAGAGCTTTCACACCCACCTCATCCCAAATCCCATGGCGGCATGAAGCCACCTTATCCAAGACACACACCTATAACACCTCATACACGTACACGAACACCTTTCACCCCAAATCCCATGCCACCATGAAGCCACCTTATCCAAGACGCAAACCTAAAACACCTCCTACACGTAGACGAAGAGCTTTCAGACCCCCCCAAATCCTGAGTGGGTTCTGGGCCACCTGGAAGTGGCCCAAAACCCACTCAGCCCTACTACTCACATTTACTATATGCCACATAGACCCGTTTACAGGTACGATAAAAGCTCCACGTAGGTGCGAATTGTTTTCGATGCCTCATCTTGTGCGGCTGGTGCAACATCTTTAAATGACCATCTCGAAACTGGAGAAAACTTGCTGCCAGACTTATTGAAGATCCTATTGAATTTTAGACTTGGACGAATAGGCCTGGTTGCTGATATCGAAAAGGCTTTTTTGCAAATTTCTCTGGATGAACGCGATAGAGACAGTCACAGATTTTATTGGCTCAGCAACGGATGTAATCAAGGGAAAAGTTGCGATACCGTACAGACTTATCGAATGACCAGAGTGACGTTTGGAGTTACCTGCAGCCCATACTTGCTTGGTGCTACTATACAGTATCATTTGGATAAACAAAACGAAAATTATCCCGAAGTCTGCTCTCTTCTAAGACATGGATTTTATATGGACGATTTTGTCGTGAGTGCCGATAGTGAAAGGGAGGCCGAGCTAATTTACAACGACGCTACTGCTGTGCTGGAAGCGGCAAGTCTGCCGTTAGGAAAGTGGAATTCCAATTCCTTACAACTTCGTCATCATATAGCTAAAGAGAATCTTCCATCTATGCAAAAGGTGCTTGGTATCAAATGGTGCGTTTTATCGGATGACCTGTCAGTTGATGTACAGCCTGTTGAAAAAATTATGACCGCTTCAGTGTACGTAGGAACGAAAAGGAATTTATTGCAGGTAATCGCAAAGTTTTTTGATCCGTTTGGTATTCTTGGGCCTTTTTTAGTAAAATTTAAGGTTCTATTTCAACAACTCTGGCGCCTAAAGATTGGCTGGGACGAGAAAATTATATAATCAATTTTGGAACGCACTTTACACTGAATTGCCTACACTAGCGGATTTGGCCATTACACGCTCGCTTTCAGAAGATTTTTCCGTTAAAGAATATCAAGTTCACGTTTTCGCTGATGCCAGTGAACGAGCCTACGGTGTTGTAGCCTACTTACGTACAGTTGGGACTCAAGGAAAAGTATCAGTTCGTTTCTTGTGCTCCAAGAACCGAGTAGCATCCCTCTCTTAAGGAGGAGAAAAAGAGCTGACAGCTGCACTTATAGCCGCAAGATTGTTATTGTATATCAGGCAAAATTTGAGAATAGTTGTTCATGAAGAATGGTTGTTGACAGATTCCAGTATCGCTCTACATTGGATTTTGGGTGAAAATCGTCGCTGGAAGCCTTACGTAGCTCACAGAGTAAAGGAGATTCGATCTATCAGTAGTAAGTCCAAGTGGCGTCAATTGAATATACTCCCATCATAAATATCAGCGACTTCAGCAGCTGGTCGCGGCTACTAAGAGTGACCGCATATGTATTTCGTTTTGTAGACCTGTGACGAAAAAAACAACTGTTGGAGCCCAATTTAATGGCGGACGACATTGAACGTGCTGAGAGCTATTGGATTAGATACGCTCAACGAAAAAGCTATCCGGAAGAAATTAAGGAATTACGGAGCGGTCTAGGTATACCAGTTTCTTCTAAAATATTAATGCTGAATCCATTTTTAGATTATCGAGGATTCCTTCGAGTCGGAGGACGCTTGCAATCCGCAGCTGAAAGTGCAAATCAAGCACATCCACGTATCTTGTCGAAGGAGTCATATGTCAGCCGGCTTTTAGTCAAGGACGCTCATGTGAAGGCCTTCCACGGAGGAGCTTCCTTGGTACTCTCAAGACTGCGCGAAAAATTTTGGATTCCAAGGGGAAGGCAGTTGGTGAAAACCATTGAAAAAAGTTGCACTATCTGCAAAATACTTCGAGGAAAACCTGTGTCACAGCCCTTTGCTCCGCTTCCGCGAGATCGAGTTCTTGATGCACGCCCCTTTAACGTAACAGGTCTTGACTTCGCTGGACCACTCTACACCAAGGATTCACAAGGGCAGAAAAGAAAAGTATATATCCTTTTATTCACGTGCGCGTCAGTGCGAGCCGTTCATCTAGAGCTTACCGACGACTTGTCCACCGAAAGCGCATTACTCGCTTTGAGACGGTTTATTGCGCGACGAGGAGCCCCTGGTGTCATCTATTCAGACAACGCGACCACGTTCAAAAGAGCCGCGTTAGAGATACGAAAATTGAAAGAATTTAGTAACGACAACAAACTGCATGATTTTTTAGGAAGTCACGGAACCCGCTGGAAATTTATTGTTCCAAGAGCCCACTGGTGGGGAGGATTCTGGGAAAGACTTGTCAAGACGGTGAAAGAAGCGCTAAAGGCTGCTATCGGAAGGACATCATTATCAAAAGATGAGTTGCATACATTGCTGACCGAGATAGAAGATGTAGTGAATTCCAGGCCATTGACTTATTGTGGAGACGACCCTCTGGACTTGACCCCTTTAACTCCTGCTCACTTTTTGAATCTGCCGAACACGTCTGCTTCAAGAACAGATGACAGTAACAAAGTCACCGGTGGAGAACTTCGTCAACGATGGAAGGATCGATTGCGTACTTATTGCTACTTCAAAAAAAGGTGGCGAAACGAATATCTTTGCCAACTACGGTCCTTACAATATGAAAAGCGTCCACCCTCCTCAAATTTGAGCCCCGGCGACGTGGTCATTCTGGAGGAAAAATCACTGCCACGTACCTTTTGGAATTTGGCTATTGTAGAAGAAGTTTACTTAGGACGAGATGGTAAGATTAGAGCCTGCCAAATACGCCTGGCAACAGGGAAAAGGCTTAAACGCCCAGTACAATTATTATATCCTTTGGAAATCTCATCTTAATTGCAGCTTCGCCCGCCCGGAGGATGTGGACAATAGAACTTAAAACCGCTATTCCTCATGGGCATTTGTATAAGTCAGAAGTAGTCGTTTCCTAGCGTTCATAGAGATCGGATCGTATTATTGTAATTGAGTAATAAACATTTATATATTTAATCGGACCCGGTGTTTTCATTATAAAACGACGTTGTTGACGTATATTTTCAACAATATTATTTTTGGTCGTAGCAGCTCAGGGAGTCTTTGCAAGGCAAACTTTTACTATCTAGGAACGAAAGTAGAATTGACAGGATACCAGTAGCTGATATTCAGGCTCGGGAAGCTACAATGCAACAACGTATCGGCTCTTTATGATAAGGAGACTGGTTATGCGTTTGGTGTTTCCAGGGGAAATCATTACTACACCATATTTTCATAGCCCCAAACACGGACAAAGCGGGCCTAATTCGCATCGGCGGAACTTTTTTCATGGTGGCATCCTATATTCATATGTCATTAACGCAGAACGTCATTAATTTGCGGAATCCAAAAGGTTGTAAAGAAGGAGTCGGTGTTGGTGGTGGAAATTTTGTTTTGAGGTGGCGCCTTCAAACTTCCTCTGTGTTGTGGTGTGGTCGACTCCGCTCTGTTTTTTTCAAGAACTTGGTAAAAGTCGCATAGAAGAAACGAAGTTTTGGTTTGAAGAGGAAATCTTCATCTATACGTGGGAACCAGAGGGGTTTCCTGTAGCAGCTCCTGTTTTTTTTCTTGACAAGGATCTTCATTCAAGGTATTTGATTATCAGAGAAAAAATAAATATTTAGAAAGGCACGGTATTGACGATAATTCGTTAGTTAATTTTGTTTGGAGAGTAACGTAGAATTTGATTGCCCAAATAATAGAACTTATGTGGCGGTAACGAACGGTGTTGAAATTATTGTTGGTTATTGTACTGTTGTTTTTTTTTTGTGCCACGACGTAGTTGTAAACTAATTCCGTTTTTTTATTTTTAACCGAGATCTCCAGAAATTGGAAAAAAAAACAAATAAAACCAGAAAAAGAGAATTATATTGGAAAAACATTTAACTATATTTACACTTTTGTTTTTATATTGCTAACAATTAACCTAATATTAACGAATTTTTGTTATTACATTGACTCTTTTAACTATCTTCACACATTTTAATTACTATATATAGAGAATACTTTAACTAATTATATACACTGGGTTTTTGTTATGGGTGCGAACATGCACTCGATTATTCCTGGTGAAATCAATTCACCTTACTATCTCGGTTCTGTCGGAGTGTGCGTTTGTTAGTAAACTAAAAACAAATTTGCAAGGAAGTCTTATTCTGATATCATCGGTTTGGACAAAGCGACGTTGTCCTTTCCTTGTGTGTTCAAGCGCAAAACTGTTGCGAGTCCTTTTCGTTCCCATCATAATTCATCACAAACAACACATACTAATATCATTTATTTCAACTGTTTGTTGTTAATTTTGTTGAATATTGACTGAACTTGTATTATCAAATTTAAAACTAATATATGTATTTGGCTGTTGTAATTACATTGTTTACATCCTTATTCAGCATGCGGTGCTAAGTTCTTTTTTGTAGTTTCCAGGATGGTTGTGGAGGGAGATTTCTTTTCTCTAGGTTTCTGTAGGTCGGTGGGTTAACTTGGTTGCAGGTCCCACAATGCCTTCGGGGCTGAACAGGACCCTCTGTGAGGAAGGCCGAAAACCGGGAATGTTATGAAGAGTCTTTCTTTTTTGTTCCACACAGACAAGAAGGTAAGTGGTGAACCATGAATCTACTAGGTACCGGCCCGGTCACACACCCCACGACCCCTTCCGGCGAGCTAGCGTGAACCGTGTGACCGGCTTAGCATCCCCTAGAAATATTTAGGCAACTAGGGAGGATGTGGTCTCAAAATTTTTATGTTTACCCAAGCACGATGGTAGTAGCCTTGCTGTCACCAGCAAGGAGCTCCATTGTGCCGGTACAATAGTACTACCAACCACGTGAGATTTTTCTCTGATTTCTAAAATTTTAGTATAAAATTTGGATGCCCTGCGTTTATGTACTATCAGTTCAGCACTGGCAACTCTTTTGGCATTTTCATTTAGGTGGGGGTCTCTTATCTTTATCCCATCAATTTGTGGTCTCCCAAATGATAAATCAAAATTGATGTTGAAATAGTTCCTGAAAAAGTCGTATGTAACTTTTTCTTCAGGGTAATCTCTGCAAAATCTTTCGTGAACTATTTTTATGTTTAATGCAGATGATAAATATTTTTTCACAATGTTGTGGAGTTCGATTGTGATTGCGATCGGGGTCGGACGTGTTGAGCTAGCTGGTTTGCTTAATTCTAGTTAAGTTAAAGCAAAGCGAGTTTTCGATTTTATATATATTGTGCAGTTAATCTTTTGACGTAAAGCAAAGGAAATTCCGCTGCAGCAAATCCGCAGTACCTGCGGAATTTAGTCATAGAGACGCTGAAGGGGGCGGCACAAAAGATCCCTCGGATCCCCGTCCAAGAAAAAACAAGGGAGCAGTAAAAAGTTGTAAATATGTTGACAGCAGCTTGGATCAGGTTCAGAAACTTCAAGCAAATCAACTGACCGAAATAACGGTGTTAACAGCACAGTATTGACATCACATATACAGGCGCATACAGACGACGCAAACATGGAGGCAGACATAAACAAAGATGAGTCAAACACGATTAATTTAGATGTAGATTTAGAATTAGATTCAGTCTCAAATAAATTTGTCAAAATTCATAAATATTAATAAGAATAATTCATTGTAACTTGCCGCATCTTGCTATGGGGCTTTGCCCTCATAATTCTATTACATATTGAAATGTTTACTACAATTGTAACTTTAAAATTTTCCAATGAATTGTCATTTTCCTTCCTTCTTCTTTGCTCAACTTTGGAAGCGACTAGAGGTTTTTTTGTAAGAAGTTAAATAAATTTGTATTATATTTCAAAAGAATTCCATAATATTTCATTTAATATCTCCCGTGAGTCTAGTTTTCGACATTGGTGCCGAAACCCGGGAAGAATCTAAGGGAATCATTAAATTAGGAAATAGTTATCGACAAATTTAGGAAAACCTACATCGTATTGCAAGAAGCACAAAAATGGATACATGCACGCGAGTTACATCAGCAAACACTGATTCCACCTCACATGAAATGAAACGTGAGCAAGGATCACATTTCATTTCATATACTGTGTGAGAAGATCTCCATATGAATTTTCTCACAACATTACCAAAAAACTCTAAGTAAGCAAAAATTGCAATGAGTAGGAAAAGCTCATAGAAATAAGAAGACATTTTTTGGATAGTTAGTCTTAAGATCGTCGTGTTTGAAATCAGTTCGCTCAAAAGGTGAATCTTATGTTTATTGGTAAAATTAAAATAAAATAAAAAGAATACCAGCTTTTAGTTAATTGCGTGTTTTTATTTTATTTTCCCAATATCAAAAGAATAGGAAAAACTTAACTGGCGCAGTCGCATACGGTCGAGTCACACTTATCAAAAGATAAGTTTTCGCGATTTAAGTGATATTTTAAAATATCAAATATAATTTGTTAACCATCCGCTTTACCCCAACCTCCACCCATTGGAGTGAGTGTAAAAATAAATAAAGCAAAGTGAAATAATTACACAAAAAAAAAAAAACCCCCAGTGTTTATATCTTGATGGGTGTGAGTGAGTAATACAGAAAGTGAAGAAAATTTTTATCTATGCCCAAAGCGAGGAAACAAAAACGAGCACTCCGTTATAATAATAAAGAAATAACAAGTGACAGTGATAGTTCGAACGATTTAATCAACATCAATACAATGACGGAACAAAATCCAGCTGGTTTGCCTGGACAAGCACCATCGATACCATCAGCTCAAGCGATTCCACAACAACAATTTGATCTTTCTGTGAATGATATTCTTAAAGACGCCCAGAGAATCCACGAATTCCGAGGAACGAAAGACGTAGCCCTGACTTCGTTCTTACGAGAAGTTGATTCCATACTTCAACTTTTGGAGAGACACCCCCAGGCACGCCAATATATTTATCGTCGCATTATTATAAACAAAATTCAGGGACCAGCGTTGGATGTCATCCGCACTCTAGGAACCGAGGCAACATGGAATGAAATCAAGACAGCATTAATTAACAATTTCGGTGTACAGGAAACATACCATCAGTTATACCAAAAGGCTTTATCATTAAGAAATTACCAAGTAAGAGATTTTTTTTGTAATTTAAGAGACATTTTATCAAGACCCAACTTAGCTTCAGTTATTTTAAATAGAAACATAAGTAATTTGAGAGATGCGTTTACTTTATTAGAAAACTTAGGACTAGTTAGAGATAGACCAAGAAACAATAACCACAGTATTAATTATAGTAGTAATTTAAATCAACACAATCATCGACGAGAGAATAATCGTAATAGTCCACCAAAAAACAAACCTAATCATAAATATTTTAATAATAATGCTATGAATCATAATAATTTTAACAACAATTCTAATCATTATAACAATCCAAATGGAAGTAATAATAGACAGAATCCCACACAGTCTAGACAGTACCAAGTAAATAGGCCAACTTACTCTAGACAATATAGCCGAAACTTTACTAATAGATCTGCACAAAACAGACCAGAACCAATGGATGTAGATCACATTCAGGAAGGACACGAAGTAAATTTTCAAATGATGCCTCACAAATATACTTACCAATAGTAAATCTTACTGTTGGTAGAGAAAAGTTAAAATGCCTTATTGATACAGGGTCTACTACTTCATTACTAAATGAAAAAAAACTTCCCCAATACAAAAGACGTTACCTTAAACACTCAATAAAATTCAGAACACTTGACCATTACACATTCGTAAATAAAGAAATTAAAACCGATTTACCATTGGAGTTTAATGAAGATGCTCATATGATATGGAAACTCACTAAATTTCGCGGAAAAAAATTTGATGCCATAATAGGGCAAAATTTGTTAAAGCCTTTAGGAGTCATTATAGATGAGGAGCAAGACATTCTTTTAGTTAACAACAATGAGATACCATTTATAGGATATTACCCTTACAATAAAGGGGAAATTTACCAACTTGAACATATAGAAATCGATCATATAGATGAATCCTTTTTTAAGGGCCTTAACTCTGAAGAGAAGGCATTATTAGAGAACCTACTAAAGACATATAAAGATTTATTTTTTAAAGAGGGAGAGATTTTAACATGTACGAATGAAATTACTCATCAAATTGTTACTACAACAAATAAACCAATTTATTCAAAAAATTATCGGTATCCGCGAATACACGAACAAGAAATTAACAGACAAATAACCGAAATGCTTAAGAACGGAATTATACAAGAGAGTAATTCGCCTTACAATAGTTCACTTTGGGTTGTCCCAAAAAAATTAGATAATTCCGGAAAAAGAAAATGGAGAATCGTTGTAGACTATCGCAAATTAAACGAAGTCACAATTGATGATAAATTTCCAATCCCGAATATTGACGATATACTAGACAAATTGGGGAGAGCCCAGTATTTTACGACAATTGACCTTGCAAAAGGTTTCCACCAAATATCGGTCAATGAAAACGATAGACCGAAAACAGCTTTCTCAACTCCTCACGGACACTTTGAGTTCGTTAGAATGCCGTTTGGGCTTAAAAACGCCCCAGCGACATTCCAACGACTGATGAACTCGATTCTAAAAGACTTTATAAACAAAATATGTCTAGTGTACCTAGATGATATTCTCATGTTTTCCACTTCTCTACCAGAACATTTACAAAGCATCAACAAAATTTTCAATAGATTACGGGAAGCAAATTTGAAAATTCAGGTAGACAAATGCAAATTCTTCTCTAAAGAGACAGAGTATTTAGGCCACATTTTGACACCTGAAGGAATCAAACCCAATCCCAAGAAAATAGAGGATATATTAAAACTAAAACTGCCACAAACACAGAAGCAGATAAAATCTTTTCTCGGAATAACGGGCTACTACAGGAAATTCATTAGAGACTATGCAAAAGTAGCGCAACCCATGACCAGGTATTTAAAGAAGAACGCCAAAATTAACCTTCATGACCCTAATTATATCAATTCATTTGAAAAACTCAAGAAAATTATAACAGAAGCACCAGTATTAAAATACCCCGATTTTAATAAAAGGTTTAAGCTAGTAACAGACGCTAGCACCTTCGCAATAGGTGCCATTCTTCAACAGGACAATCATCCTGTATGTTATGCTAGCAGAACGCTCAACGAACATGAACGCAACTACTCAACTACAGAAAAAGAATTACTAGCAATAGTTTGGGCTACGAACTATTTCCGGCCCTACCTTTACGGTATTAAATTCGATCTCTTAACGGATCACCAACCACTTAAGTGGCTACATACAAAAACGAAAGGTATAAATGTCAATCCTAGACTTCATCGTTGGTTGCTAAAGCTAGGAGAATACAATATAAATATGCACTATATTAAAGGGAAAGACAACAAAGTGGCGGACTTTCTCAGTAGAATTAGGACGGATACAAACGAAATAAATGCAGTCAATCATCTGTTGAAAGACGATGACCAAAAATCTTCTCGAAAAGGTGAGTGTGATAACTGGAACGAAATCAATGCCGTCGAAACTACAAGCCAAAGAACAGAGCCAAACAAAGAAAGCGAGAATCTAGAGACGCTGTCACAAGTCTCAATGTTAAATAATGACGAAACCTTGGAGACAATACATTCTCAAGAGGAAGATTCAAACAATCACATAGCAATTTTAGACACAGTAGTCAATCGTTTTAAAACTCAAATTATCTTGACTAATAACAAAACCAAAGAATCCGAAATTAAACATAAAAATAGAATAATATATGTGAATACCGCAGATTTGAAAAATAATCTGTCGGATATTCTACGACGATATATTAAACCAGGAAAAACTGGTATCTATACGGAATTGAGCGACAATGAGTATAATATATTGCAACAAAAAATCATTGAATTGTTCGATAATATTCACAACATAAAATTCGTTAGGTGCTCTTACTACGCTAAGAACATGAACAGCGAAGACGAGGCTTATGCTCAAATTCAAAAATACCATAAATACGAAACAGGTCATGCCGGTATTACTGAAAATTACGAAGGCCTCAAAAGATACATTTATCACCCAAACCTAAAACGACTTGTACAAAATTATATAAATAACTGCGACATTTGTAATAGAGTCAAATATGATCGTAAACCAATTAAACAGAAATTCGAATGTACCGAAACTCCTACTGATATTAAACAAATTATACATATGGATATTTATACAAACTCCAGAGGAAATTTTCTTACTTTTATAGATAGATTATCAAAATTTGCTACAGCTTTTTATTTGGAGGATAGAAATAACCAAACCATTATTGAAAAAATTAGGGAATTTAAAGCTCAAAGAGGACACCTTAATAAGTTAATAACAGACAACGAATTCAAAAGTATCAATATTAAAAATTATCTTAGAAACGAGAATACTGAGCTTCACTTAGTAAAATCCAATAATCACACCGGAAATGCTGACATTGAGAGACTTCACAGTACTTTAAGCGAAAAAATTAGGACATTGGGTTTAGAGTATAAAGAATTGAACATTAAAGAAAAAATGCAGAAGGCGATTGAATGGTATAACACCAGCTACCACTCAACAATTAAGGAGAAACCAATTAATGTACAAGAAGGTAGATGTTGCAAAAGGAAAATTTTCGAAAACATATCTAAAGAAAAGAGTAGGTATATCAATAAAAGAAATAAAAATAGGGAAAATTACGAAGAGAGTAGATTAGAGGGTTATATAAAAAACTATAGGAGTGTAAGACATAAAGAGGCACCCAAATTTATTAAAACTAAATTAGAAAATATACATAAAACAAATATTAAAAGGAAAAACAAATTTTCAGGTCAACTGGATATCAAAAATCTTTCTAATAATGTGGATGATAACGACAGTCCGAACCCACCTGATGCTTGATAGAATTGACACAAACTTAGGTTACATAGAAATAAAATTAGATCAAGTTAATATCATAAAAAATTACAATACTGTAATACATTTAATCAATCCTGAGGAAATTTCAAATATAATAGATACTTTAGAAGCAAATATAAATCAATCTGATCTACGAAACGAGAACATAACCCTACAATACCAAATCGAAACTATTCGAAATAAAATTCATACGCTAATTCTACATAGGCAAAAACGGGGTTTACTCAATATCGTAGGTACGGCCCTTAAATGGCTCTACGGGACGATGGATGATAACGACCGGGAAGAAATCGAAGATCACTTCAAAGTAACAGACATGAATAATCATAATATTATTGAAAACGCAAATTCCCAAGTGAAAATCAATCGAAGTTTCAATGATACATTTACAAGAATGAAGAACGTAATTGAAAATGATAGAATAAAAGTATCGGCACATTTAAACGAAATTAAAAATTATAGCAAAATCTTATACAAACAAGTAGCTTATACAGACTTTGTACTAAAACTAAAGATATTACAGGACAATGTCGAACATATTCAGGATAATATAGCCGCTTCTAGATTAGGTATCATACATAGCAATATATTAACAAACGAAGAAATTGTAGAATATCAAGTAGATTTTGAGAAATTACAAGGTATCAAACTAGCAACCGCAGTCGATAAGAATGATAATATTGTGTTTATAATAAAAATTCCAAAAGAAACAATTACTGTACAGAGAACATTACTTATGCCATTAGGCGACAAGCAAAATAGAGAATTAGTGTTTAAACCCCAAGAAATAATTAAGTATGACAATAAAACTTTTAATTTTAGTAATGGTAAAGATTTAAAGAATTTGAAACTTTGTAATAATTGCGTAATGAATAAAAACTGTAAAAGTGTATTTAATAATATTTCTGAAATTATAGAGCTAGAAGATGGCATAGTATTACTTAAGAATCAAAACAATGTTAAATTCACTAGTAACTGCGATGAACGAAAAATTATAATAAAAGGAAACTACCTAGTAAGCTTTAATAACTGTTCAATTAAAATTGGAAACCATACCATAAAAAATACACAAAGAGAATTCAAGCAAACTTTTGTTATTCCAAACTATTTAGAAGATATTAAAGAAAACAATGATAAATTGATATTTGACGATATAGTATTAGGGCAAATCGAAAATACAAAAGAATTCAAAGAATTAAAATATGAAAGTAAAACTCATATATATTCAGGCATAATAACAACCATATTTATAAGCTTTCTTCTGATCATTGCAATATATGTCTTAAAAATAAAACATAAAAATAAAACTATAGTTATAAAAAATAAAGAGCCTCAGGAGAGCCTCGATTTTAACGAAGGAGGAGTTACATCAGCAAACACTGATTCCACCTCACATGAAATGAAACGTGAGCAAGGATCACATTTCATTTCATATACTGTGTGAGAAGATCTCCATATGAATTTTCTCACAACATTACCAAAAAACTCTAAGTAAGCAAAAATTGCAATGAGTAGGAAAAGCTCATAGAAATAAGAAGACATTTTTTGGATAGTTAGTCTTAAGATCGTCGTGTTTGAAATCAGTTCGCTCAAAAGGTGAATCTTATGTTTATTGGTAAAATTAAAATAAAATAAAAAGAATACCAGCTTTTAGTTAATTGCGTGTTTTTATTTTATTTTCCCAATATCAAAAGAATAGGAAAAACTTAACTCGCGTCACTAAATTGACGAAGGCCGCACTTAGCTATTTAAAAACACCAGATGCCCAACCATCCGCATCTAATGCAGAAAATTTTGATGAAATTCTAGAAGAATTAAATTCTTTCTTATCGAGACTGAGAGCCGTCAAGGAAAATTTAAATAAAGTCAACGAAGCGATCGCCATAACCTTGAAACCAGAGGAATATCAAGCAGAAACTGAAGCAATTACCGAATATGACGACAAGATCATTGATTTAGAATCTCGTTTGATATCTCGAATAGGAAGAATAAAAGATATACAGGGAATAACATTATTACCATCGAATACATCTTCAAAAACAAAGGAACTAGGTGTTGTAAAATTACCGCGCCTGGAGCTTAGAAAATTCTCAGGCGACAGCAAAGAATGGCTTCCATTCTGGGAGCAATTTAGAACTTTAGTACATGAAAGCGCAAATTTAGCAGCTAATGACAAATTTTCATATTTACAATCCGTTTTATATGGCAAAGCAGCTTCTACTATTGCCGGCTTTTCACCGACGGCAGAATGCTATGATGCAGCAATAGCGCTTTTTAAAGAAGAATATGGCGACAACGAAAAATTGATTGATAAACATATGCAACAGCTAATGTCTATGTCGCCAATTACAACAAAAACGGACGTTTTAGGCCTACGACATCTATATAATACTGTTGTTGCAAATACTCGGTCACTTACGGCTCTGGGAATTTCATCCAATAGCTATTATGTAATGCTGAAAACAGTGCTACTACGCTGTCTACCATCCGACCTCAGAGTAGAATTCTACCGAAACAACAATTCTATGGAAACGCTCGAAAACAATACTCACCCGAACGAAGACAACGATAATGGAAGTTCAATTGTCTCTAACTCTGCAGTGCATTCTGATTTATCATTTGCAGTAGACAACGGAGTGAAAAAATTATTAAAATTCATCAAGATGGAAATTGAATCGTTGGAGCGAGCAGGTATTATGACAAAGCAACCCCGTCAGCATACAAATACAGAAAATCAAAACCCTAAAACTGCAGCCAGCCTTTTAACCGCGGATATGGGTAAGAAATTTTGTATATTGCAAGCCACTCGAAGGTATCTCTGTGCTCATTGGATCCGATTACTATTGGAAAATTGTTTCGGGCGAAATCCAGCGAATTACAGACTCTTTAACAGCTGTGGACACTAAATTTGGATGGACTATACAGGGTCCGGAGAATAATTCATATCTACCTGAAAGCGACAGCACTTCCGCAATGTATGCGTCTGCCTTCATAGAAGACCCGAGCTTAGAAAGTGTAAATAGAATGTGGGATTTAGAAGAAATAGGAATTCAATACCCCTCCAGTTGTTTGGCAAGTACGGATGAAATAATAAGTGAATATGTTGAACAACAGGGTGACCGATACATTGCTTCTCTTTTGTGGATTCCTAACCACCCTGTTCTGAAGAGTTATTATGAAGGTGCACGTCAGAGATTTAACGGGCTTGTAAGGAAATTATTAAGAAATCCTGAAAAATTTAAAGAATACGATATGGCGATGCAGGAGTTAATATCGGCAGGAATCGCTGAACCAGTTGACGATTTAAGGAACGATAATAAGTTATTGTATTATATGCCTCACCGTCCTGTATATCGCTATGACAAATCCACAACGCAATTGCGCATTGTATTTGATGCATCGGCACGTTCAACTAATAATGTATCGTTAAACGACTGTTTGCACGCTGGACCGAAGCTCTTACCTGACATTTTATCAACATTATTGAATTTTCGCTTTGGATTTATTGCTTTAATTGCAGACATTGAGAAAGCATTTTTACAAATAATGCTTTCGAACAAAGATAGAGATGTTCATCGATTTTTCTGGTTTTCCAAGCCGGTAAAGGAATATACAGATCTACCTACTGTCAAGGAGTATCGCATGACCAGGGTTACATTTGGTGTAAAGTGTAGTCCATTTCTATTTTGCGCAGTAATACAGAAACATTTAATGAAAGAAAGATCGTTGGATCCAGAAGTGTGCACATTATTAAAAAATTCTTTTTATATGGATGACCTTGTTACAAGCACGAACGATTTCGATTTTGCCAGGAGGATTTATTTTATTGCATGTGATGTGATGAAGCGAGCGTCCATGAGTATACGAAAATGGAATACAAATAGTGCAGACTTGCGTCGAATATTAGAAACTTCATCCAGTTTACCTGTAATGCAAAAGGTGTTAGGAGTAATCTGGTGTAGTACAAACGATGAGATCGCTGTTGATGTAAAACCCGCCCTAACGTTTGTTTCGAATGTATCAGCCGGGTTAATTACAAAACGCGTTGTACTTCAGTTGATGGCGCATATATATGACCCCTTAGGTATTCTTTCACCATTCGTGGTAAAAATAAAGTTATTGTTTCAGGAACTGTGGCGTCAGAATCTGCCTTGGGATGAATACTTACAGCCAGAATGCATGAAGATGTGGAATAAGTGTTGCGTGGAGCTATCAAATTTAAGAGAGCTTTTCCTGCCTAGGTCTTTTTCGCCATTCGGTGAATGTGGTGAACGTCAACTACATATTTTTGCAGATGCCAGTCCGGCCGCATACGGTGCTGTTGCTTACTTGAGAATAAAACTTGAAAACAGTGTTATAGTAAGATTTGTATGTGCAAAAAATAGAGTGGCACCCTTGAAAAAGAAAGAAAATGATCAATTGTCTTTACCAAAGTTGGAATTAACAGCCGCGCTGGTTGCTGCTCGCCTACTAAAATATATGACCGAGAATACTTTACTAAGCTGGGAAAAAGTGTATCTATGGACAGATTCCCGCATCGCGCTCTATTGGATAAACGGCAATATTAGAAAATGGAATACTTATGTAGCTAATAGAGTTAGGGAAATTCGTGAATATTGCTCCGTAAAGGATTGGAATCACTGTCCAGGGGAGCTTAATCCTGCGGATTTTTTGACCAAGGGAGCATTTGGAAAGAACACAGCAGATTCAAGTGTTTGGCTCACCGGACCTACGTGGTTAGCAAAAGAAGCTCAATGCTGGCCATTGTTTATTGAAGAGGAAATACACGATCCAGTACTATTTTCTTCCGTCGATATACCCACCGAGAACAAGCATGATTTTTCTTGTAACGCACTGCTTGACATCACTAAATATAGTTCGTATATACATCTTCTTAGAGTAACCGCTTATGTGCAACGATTTATAAAATGTATTAAAAGGGTAGAACATAAAATAAATAAATTTCTCAACAGTGAAGAGCTTCAACTAGCAGAAACATACTGGATAAAAAATGTGCAACACGATTCTTATAGCGACGAAATACGAGCGCTTACTCGTGGTAAATCTATACCAACAAATTCCACCATACTAACGTTGAATCCCATTTTAGATGTCAACGGCGTGCTAAGAGTAGGTACTCGTTTACAATGCATGGATAGTCAATATGAAAACATTTTTCCTGCTATATTACCTAGATCGTGCTATTTCACAAAATTAATGGTTCTGGACGCCCACTCACGAACGCTACATGGAGGGGTAAATGTTCTTTTATGCCGGGTTAGAGGAAAATTCTGGATTCCTAAAGCTCGTTCACTAATGAAAACAATTGTACATGGCTGCTGAATATGTCGTAAATTATTTAGTAAACCTATCAATCAACCTTTTGCCCCATTGCCTCGTAGCAGATTAGTAGCATCGAAACCATTTCAAACGGTAGGAATTGATTTTGCTGGTCCTTTATATGTGAAGTCTATGGCGGATGGTGCAAAAATGGAGAAAGTGTACATTATGTTGTTTACCTGCGCTACAGTTAGAGCGGTACATCTTGAGTTAGTACCTAATATGACGATTAGGAGTTGCTTATTAGCTTTGCGACGATTTATCGCACGGAGAGGAGTACCTGAGAGAATAATTTCTGATAATGCTCGAACTTTTAAACGTGCTGCGAAAGAACTGCAGGAGTTGGGTAACGTGATATGTGCCGAAGAGTTTCAAAATTATGTGACCAACTGTAAGATTTCTTGGGAATTCATCGTAGATCGTGCACCTTGGTGGGGGGGATTTTGGAAGCGTCTAATTCAAAGTACGAAAAATATCCTGAAATTAACTGTTGGCAAGGCTCGTCTTAACACGGAGGAATTACAAACTGTTTTAATAGAAGCTGAATCAATTATAAACAGTCGACCATTGACATATATTAGCGACGATCCAAAAGATTTAACTCCTTTAACGCCTTCCCACTTCCTACAACCATCTATCCCTCTCGTTTCAGACTTTTCAAAAACTACTACGGAAACCAGTTCTAACATTAGGCAACTGTGGAAGGAGCGATCAAGGTTGATAAAATTTTTCTGGAAAGGATGGAAGCTCGAGTATATTCAACTATTGCGAAGCAGTCATCAGTCGAATAAGCCGTCGGAAAGTGTCATAAATGAAGGAGATGTTGTCATTTTACAGGATCAATCTGCGCCTAGATTACTTTGGAAGCTGGCGTTAATAGAGAAGGTTTTTCCTGGTCGCGACGGAAGAATTCGTTCTTGTGAGATACGTCTACACAATGGTTCCCTCCTTAAAAGGCCGATACAACTTCTCTACCCCTTGGAAACGGCCAACGATTTGTCGCCCACAACTGCCGGGCCCGGAGGATGTCAAAATTCATAAATATTAATAAGAATAATTCATTGTAACTTGCCGCATCTTGCTATGGGGCTTTGCCCTCATAATTCTATTACATATTGAAATGTTTACTACAATTGTAACTTTAAAATTTTCCAATGAATTGTCATTTTCCTTCCTTCTTCTTTGCTCAACTTTGGAAGCGACTAGAGGTTTTTTTGTAAGAAGTTAAATAAATTTGTATTATATTTCAAAAGAATTCCATAATATTTCATTTAATATCTCCCGTGAGTCTAGTTTTCGACAAAATTAAAAGCCAAAATAAATGATAATTTCTCAAATAAATTTGATAGTGACTCAGAAGGTTTCATTCAGGTGAAAAAGGGCGCAAAGTTGCGTACTATAGAGAATAGTACAAATAATGATAACAAAATGAGTGAAAACAGGTATAGTGTTTTGTCTTCGAAAGGCGTGGTAGAAAAGACCTTGAACCCTGACCAAGGGAAGATACCAGAAAAAAATGGCAAAATAAAGTGGTGCCCTCCGATCTTTCTTTCAATGGTGAATCCCTCAACTGTATTTGATCTATGTAAAGAACATAGGGATAAATTTAATTTCAAAGTCGTTAAAGTACCTAAGTACATCTAGGTACAAAATACTAGTAGACGATGAATTCCTTCACGCAACGATTATAGAATTAGCAAAGAATTCCCAAAAAACTGGAGCTTTCACCTTCACCCCAAAAGGTATGTTAGGCGAAACGTATGTCCTGAAAGGCTTATCCAATAACATCTCAGAAGCGGAAGTGAAATCCGACTTATTAAACCAAAATAACAACTTAAAGATAGAATGGGTCAAGCCCATACTTTCGAAAAGATCACATATTTTAGGGGAAAAAACTGGCTCCTTCTTTATAAGACTGGGGCACGGCGTACCCGGGAGAGAGCTCACCAAAATCCGTATTGTAGCTTTCCACGTAGTTCATTTTGAAAGGCCACACAAAAAATCCTTTACCCAATGTTTCAGATGTCAGGCGTTCGGGCATGTTGCCAGCAATTGTGCTAATAACCCCAAATGTGTTAGATGCGGGTTAGATTGCAAAAATGTGTGTCCAAAAAAGGGTGAAGGTTCACCAGAAAGAAAACCTAAATGCGCGAACTGCGGAGAGGAACACCCTGCTAACTTCAGAGGATGTGCCAATCTTCAGGCTTATCTCAAGAAAAGAGAAGAAAATAAAAAAAAGGTTACATCCTTCAGGGAGAATAAGACGGCATCTTATAACAATTTCACTAAACAGGATTTATCGTTTGTGCAGGTCACAAAAGGAGATGACAATTGTCTGGGCGGAATCATGAAGGAGTCGATGAGATTATTTGGAGTTTCTCTCCCCACATTAATAAGAAAAGCGTCCAGTTTCTGGCCGAAATATTTATTGCTTAAGGAAGAATGTAAGGCAGAAGCCCTTTTGAATTTTGCAGCAAGTCTTACATGCTCAGCTTAAAAATATTGAATATAAATGTAAACTCGCTCTACGCTAGAGAGAGAGCATTTTCACTCCTACAAGAATTAAAAAATTCCAAACCACAGATTGCTTTAATATCCGAAACCAGATTGAGAAGGAATAGTAAACCAAGGTTGGAAGGATATGAATTAATCAGGAATGATGAGGTCAGAGGTACAGCAACCGCTATTAAGGAAAGGTTCAAATTCAAAAAAATAGATTTCACGTCACAATATTTTACAATTACACTAATTGAATGGCATGTAACAATGAATGGGAGTCCTAGGAAGATACTGGTTGGTGCTATCTATGTGCCGTGTAATGTGAAAGGTAATTGGACAGCTGACCTGGATAGATTGGATAATCTAGCCAGCACATTTAACTTTCATTATTGGGGGAGATTTCAATTCGAGACATCCAGAATGGGGCGACTCCGTCCACAATGCAAACGGAAATAAGCTAAACAAATGGTATAACGACACAGCCTCTGTTTATTCTGAAATAATCTTTCCGAATTCACCCACTTTCCCAAGAGGAGGGTCGTATCTGGATTTTTTTTGGATTTCCACATCATTAACTTTTAACCAAACAATTTCTTGTAAAACATTTGCATATCCTTCGGATCATTATGGAGTCTCGTTAGTTTTTCAGCCCCACTTTGTACCGCAACTAATTCAACCGCTGCTGATAAGATCTTACAAAGACGTAAATTGGGACAATGTAAACGATGATATCAATAATAAATTGTCGACTTGGCCAATTTCTGATGTCAGAAGCTTGTCGCCATCCGAAATTGAAGATTACGCTGGGCGTTTGGCCTTAGCAATTGCTGAGTGCTCAACTGCACACTCCAAACCAATGTTGCCAGGTGATTTTTTTGAATATCCGTAGATTGCGATTTTCTGAGGTGGGGGAAATTCCGTAAAAATCCGTAGCTCCATCTGGCTGAAAATTTATCCGGGAAATTTGAAAATAAATGAAAATATATGAATGTAAATATTTATAAAATAAAAAATTTCAATTTAAAAAAGTCCGAATCATTGATTAATTTGTATTATGCATATATCTACAGTATGGTTTATGTGAGAAATTATACAAGTGGCATTGCGTCGAAAGATTTTTTTCCTATTTCAATGAAACTTATAAATTAATTTACATAAAAAATACTTAAACTGACCAGGTTTTCGTACTTCTTAGTATATTTAATTTAATGAATGTGGAAGGAGTGCGATGCGATCAACCATGTCTAAAACCAATGGAAACTCTGTGGAGCCATCAGCGTTTTCATACTTCGCACTTTGTTTCAAAAAGAATTTTTGTCCAAGTGAAAATAGTTTTTGAAGATTCTTTTCAGCGTTTTGAATTCCTTGTGCACATCCACGACGTCGAAGCCAAAGCAGCAGCGACTGATACATTGTGAGTCATTTCAAATTCATGGCTTCGAATTCTTCGAATTCTTTAAGCATCTGTATTAGTCTTCTCCGCTAAAGGAAATCTTTTAGCAATTTCTAAAAATCCGTTAATTCCGTGAATTGATTGTACTATTCCGTTAAAATTCCGTATTTGAGTTAAAATCCGTTGAAAAATCCGTTATTTTTTTTCTCGTTCGAGAAATCCGTGTTTCTACTGAGAAATCCGTAGCTCTGGCAACACTGCTCCAAACTAGTTGCAATCGGTACCGATAAATATAAATTCATCTCAAAGCTTACTCAAAACTTCATACGCATCAGGAAGAGATGCTTGCAAACGTTAAAAAGAATTTATCATAGATTGGGTAACAGAAGTGGTGACGAATATATAGAAATGGAAGCCAGAATAAGGTGTCTGAGCGTAATTATTAGGGAAAAAGTCAAACTTGATGCTAACAATTGGTACAAAAAGGAACTCAAGAAAATCAAGCCCTCACCATTTGCCTTCAAAGAAATAGACACACTGACTGGCAGAAAAAGGATGAGAAATCTTAAGAATATGGGTATCACTAAAGACGGAGTTGTGATTACAGACAACGAAGAAAAAACTTTGAAATTCAAGGAAGCGTTCGAAGTAACTTTCAACGCACGTCCGGAGATCACAAACCCAAATAAAGATAGAGTGGAACAAGCACTCTCATTATTTAATGACAGTTCCAACTTAATAACTGAATTTTCTACAGCCAACAAGGCCTCATCACCAACGGATGTGGGGTTTGTGACTTGTCTCAGAGTAACAAAAATAGTTTCCGAATTAAAAAACAAAAAGTCGGCTGGATTGGACAACATTTTCAATTATATTCTAATAGTAACAATATTGTACCTAAATTTCAGTTCGGCATTGAGAGAGGCCACTCGACTGAACATGCGTTACTGGCTCTGCAGGACAGTATTATTAAAAATTTGAGGAACAAACGATGTTCGGTGATTTGCTCGTTGGACCTAAGAAAAGCCTTTGATAAGGTATGGCATGGGGCTCTGATCCTTAAGTTGAATAGCCTAGCCTTTCCTTCTCCACTAACCAAGTTAATATTGAGTTTCCTCACAGATAGAGCCGGAATGATTTATATTGGTGAATGCAATTCACAAAATTTTCCTATTACTTCTGGTGTCCCACAAGGGTCCATACTAGGGCCAAAACTTTTCAATATCTACATACATGATTTCCCTCACAGGATGAACAACTCACAGAGTATACAATACGCCGATGATACAGTTTTATGGGCCAATGACGTATCAACTTTAAAAGCTACTGAATTTATACAACTACATTTCAATAAAGTCGTTAAGTACTTTAGAGACTGGAATATTGAAATCAATCAGGCAAAAACCCAACTCATCTGCATCAGGAATCCGTCCGGGAGGGGGCATAGAAACGCGCCCAAAGAAGCCAAACAAATTAAAATTAATATTGATAACCATATAATTCACCCAAAAGAAAAAATGAAATACCTGGGGCTGAACTTCCATCACAGACTGAAATGGAATCCTCATGTTCGTAACAGAATAACGAAAGCAAGGATGGCTACGGCAATGCTAAAACCTCTTATAAACTCTAGTTCTTTATACACCAACACCAAAATTCTCATGTATAAGCTGGGATGGCAAATTTACATGATTTTCGAGTTTTGGACGTAATTTACGTAAAAAACTGTAAATTACGTAATTTCCATGTAAATAACTATGTTTTTGTAAAAAACTCCCAAACCTCCAAAAAATACATAGCACGACTGTGCTAAGCAGTGTATTTATGGTATTGATCACGTTGGTCAATTTACATTGTTAGTGCGCAGACGAACTGTGTAAAGCAAAGAATATAGAAGTAAAAATGACCGTAAGAGCGTTTTGCATGCTAGCGGTTCATGTAACATGCTATCTGTCCCCCTCCGTACCATAATGATTGCCATCCATACATTGGGCCTTATTGTTGAATCCTCCGGCTTAAAAGTGAATGCGAATTTGACAGAGTCTGATTGTTGAAAGTGGGAAGTGTGCGAAAGTGAATGAGAATATGACAATTTATGATTTTCGAAAATGAATGTTGAACTAAAAAACTACTTGTTTGGAGTTGTGTATCCATTGCGAACTGTCATTCGATTGCCATTTGAATTTCAAAAATGAAATATGTCACTTCATATGGCAATTCTGGCCGTTGGATTGAACAATCGCAGCGACAAGTGACCAATCAAACCCACTATGCTGCTCAACAAGGTCACGAGGAGCTGTCTAAATTTGCGATAAAGTTTTTGAAAATTCCGGCATCAACAGCGCAGCTCGAGCGGCTTTTTTCCAATACGGTAATACATTCAGTCAGAATAACATCCGAAACAAACTTTCGGTGGAAACATCAAAGAAACTCGTGGGCATTTATTTTACTTTGCCTTTGACTTTTGTCTTTTACATTTTTTACAAAATCCATGTAGAGAACTCCAATTTTTTCATGTAATTTACGTCATGTAATTTACGTAAATGAAATGTAGATTACATGGCTGAGTTTTTTACGTGCCATCCCAGTGTATAAGGCAATCATCCGGCCGATGATAACATACGCATTTCCTATCTGGTTCTCGTGTTCGGCAGCTGCAGCAAAAGAGCTACAGGTTGAAGAAAGGAAAATTCTGAGGCATTGCACATCTAGGTATATGAGAGTACCAAATCAGTGGTATTCCAATAAATCACTTTATAAAATAGCCAAGATCACACCTATCATGGAGTACATGATGAAATTGCTAGTCAAAAGATTAGAGAAGTTGATTGCACACCCAAATGAGCTAGTCCGAGAATTAGCCTTGGTAGATAGGTCGCAAGAGACCTCATATATATCCCCATTCAGATTTTTAGGCGTAGAAGCCCAATCGTCAATGGACGGCATTCTACCCTTTTATGACAATAACACTAACGTATACTTTAGGGGATAGACCCCGAATGAAGCTTCTGAGCACTATTATCAGATACCTACGCATAGAGTCAATAATACTAATATTTTGAACAAAAGGTTTGCTTATAATTAATTGTAATACGTTAAAATAATCTAAGAATATCTATTCTTCTTTTCTATGGTATAGTGGAATTCAAATGTACAAATATTATATAAATAGAATAATAATAAAAGTAATAAAAAAAAGATAACCTTAAGGAAAAGTTTTATGTTACCGAACGTAGGAATAACAAACATAGTGTAAGTTTAGTGTAGTACATGAAGTAGAAGTGCAATGGTTACTTTAAGTTAAAAAGTGTATATACATATGTATATTATTAGTACTTAATAAGCAGTATAGAAGTTAGTTAGTATTTAATAAGCTGTATATGTAGAAGTTAGTTAGCATTTAATAAGATATGTAGAAGTTAGGTAGTACTTGATATATAAGTTAGAAGTCATTTTACGAACTTTTAATACAAAACACTAATATGTACGCAGTACATTACTTTGTACTCTGGCCAAAAAGGCAAAGTGGTAGCGGTAGTGGCAAGGCAGCCATAACACTTTTGTAAAATTTAATTTTAGTAGACTTGTAAGCTAGTAGAATATTGGATCAAGGTCCATTTTATTACATAAACGGATTTGTTAGCATGACATATGCATGGAGTCAGCAATTAATTCACTATTGTATGTACTTGGAAAAGGAACACAGGACCAATAAAAAAATTTTTTATAATATAAAAAAATTTAAAAAAAAAAATAAATGTATTTCACAATGTTGTTTGAATAGTGAATTTTCTTGACAGGAATGGATGCTATGAATGTTTGGATAAGAGCGCATGTTGCTGGAGGCACTACGTTACTCTTATGCAGGGCGCCCACTAAATTGGTGTGGCAGTGGCGTGGTTTTGGCGTGCCATGTGGAAACAGAGTGGTGCGGCAATTCAATGGTGGCGGAATGATATTAAAATTTTTAAGCGCGCATCGAAATGGCAAGCAGCGTATCGCTTAAGTGATTCAACATAATCTTATTACTAACGAGAAGTGGCATCCACTGCCACTTAACACTCAAAAATTACACTTGTCGGAGACTAGTGGCAATCAAGTGAAGCCACACCACTTGCCAGATGACACACCATCGCCACTCCACTTCAATGTGCGCTACTTCATTTGATTTTACGGGAATAAATTTTTCCACTTGGCATTAGACCGCCACGCTACTGCCACGTCACTGTCACACTACTTTAGTGGGCGCCCGGCCTTAGATCTTGCCGATTTTCCACGCATGTCGTGAGGGCTTTTATTGGCAGTTTTGAGCTGTCGCAATCTTTTGATTCTCTTGTCGCTTTTAACCGTGTAAATTTAGAAATGCTTTTTTGCAAACCATCTTCTTCTTCCCATCTACTTCGATATAATACTTGAAATAATAAGTCTTGGGTTTTGGGGTCTTTGGATTGGGACCAGTCATGTCGATTGCTTGTCGTTTTGATTTGTCTTTTACTGCAAGTGTATCTATCAATGTCTGCAAATAGATGTCTTGTTCATCCTTAATTAGGGACTCATTAAAGCGATTAAGAATAGTTTCCTTGCTGGCATCAGTGATCTCGAAACGTTTCAGTGCAGATGTAGGTAAAATATCTTTTTTAAGGATTTTTTTTAACTGTATATTATTGAAAATAGTAGCTACTTACGTGCAGTGTTCTCCTGTTTTTCTAGGTGGAACGTCTTTACCGACGTGATTTGTATTGGCAAGTCCATGAGTTTTTGCCTTTTTGATCATAATATGTTTGTATTTATCAATATTTCTGACACCTCTTTTCTTCTTTTTACGTAGTTCGTCCTCCGAGCTGCTTGTTTCACTCATTTTAATAATACAGTATTAATGAGTAAACAAAATAATACAACTTCAAATCACTCGCACTAATAATGCACTACTCGCAAAATCACTCGAAACAATGCCACTGCACCAAATCTTTTACGAAAATGATTTAAATACAGACCACTGACGGAAATGATGAATTTTATCTTATTAGACCATCTGCGACTGCGCAATATACTAAACAGAAACACTAAAAAGAAATGTGAGCGGTGATTGGCCAGTATTCGTAAGCTATGTGTCTACTATTGGTTTCGAAAAGGGCTCATCTCTAGGAGATGAGTCCTTTTCAAAAATTACTTTTGAAAGACATGTGTTTTTTTCCACTTTGGAGAACAAATAAGAGCCCTTTTTGCTCATGGGACATAAGTCTATACGGGAATACGCCTTTTCGAATTTGGTGACTCAATTAGAGTAATTACATTTTTTAGTGAGTCTAAGCTTGGCCGGCAATTGTTCAAGATTTAAAAATAAAGTTGTAGTCGGAAAAGTTGTGTGTTTTAATTCGTATTTATTTTATATGATTTTAAATTCTTTTTAATAACCAAATAATCAAAAACCGCATCTCACGTAAGCTGTGTGCACACGCGAGTGTACGTTTCCGAACTCTGGTTTTCCTCGACAAAGCGGTACATCTCTAAGTCTCAAGCATAATAAACCAGACAGTAAATATATTCAAGTAACATTAGTAGTTGAACCTGAAATTGTTTTGGAATAAGCTTAAAAAATTCAACAGCACAAGATTTTTTATAGTTTTTAAAAGTCAGTATGTTTTACCTGTCGCTATCCACTAATTTCTTTTCAAGATACAAATAACATTGGTTTAAAAAGATTCTAGCACATGATCTAGTATTTGTTATTTATAGTTTTCTAAATTAAAAACTTCGTAGCAATGCCAGTATTTAATTTTGTTTTTGAAAATAATTTCGTAAACACAATTTCATTTACTTTCGTTAAAGCAAGCTCTTAATTTGACGAGGGCTTCCTTCATTATGCTGTTAATTCTGCTCCTGACATTGCCTCAATCACAGCCCTTGTACAAGCTTGAAGGGCGGGCATATTTATTGCGTGGCGTGCTTTTGCACATCTCCTGCTAACAATAATCCCATAAATTAAAGTGGGCTGAAGTCTTTGGGGCAATGATATACGACGTTCCAGAGGTAATTTTTTCGCTAAGCTTGGGAGCTATTAATTGCATTGTTGTTTTGCTGAAATTCGAAATTCTGGGAAGTGATTACGTTGCACACGCAATAGTGAAAGAAAAATTTTACTGCTGCATTTGAACACCCATCCATTCCGAAGCTTCCCTTGAATTTTGGTGTATCGTTAAAAGTAAATCCCACTCTCCCAATACTAAACAACATAATTTGCATCACTAATGACTTCTTTTATCGTACAGGCAATTAGTCAATACTACGTCCCTAGATTGAATTTTGTAGTTGAAAAAAACCTCTGCTTGGCTGTGGTTATCAAAAAATTGCATTGCATTTCGTTTTCGCGTATGCAGGTTTGCGATTTTCCAGTGATTGCCAAAGCACCATGTAGAGGCTGGGGCTATGTGATCACGGATTCTAAAAGCTGGAGCTACGGATTAGTAAAATAAGAACGAAGTACATGGTGACCCGGAAATAAGTTAAGTTCAAACCACACGCTTTGCTTGCTTTGCTTTGCTTACATATCAAATATATCAATACTTTGTTATGAGGGAAAACTAAATGCCAAAGCAGCAACGCAAAGCACGAAATTACCAATATTCAAAATATGATATATTGTACGCTTTGACATTTGGCAAAATCAAGGGCATAAATAAAAAAATTGAATTTGATCATATTTCATTTCCGTCGCGCAAATTCAATTCACTTTTCTTTTTGCTTATTATGCATTTTTGCACGTGCGCTTATCGCGCCAAGCGCGATAAGTGCTTATCTAGGCATTCCTGACTGGGCGAGCCGAGCTACGGCCAAAAGCGGTTACGACGGAACCTCCAGTTCTCGTTGTGCCGGCATTGGAGTCATACTAATTCAAGTTATTTAAAATCGAAAGTTGTTACATTAAAAGAAGAGTTTTATTTAAATTGAAAGTTGTTACATTAAAGGAAGAGTTTTAATAAAGTGTAAAGTTGTACGAAGTTTGTTTCTATTACAAGATATTCTCCTAACTCATCTCAACCCCAAATTGCCGGACCAGCGGGGCTCTACACTGGTAGCAGCGCGTGTGGATGGAATAAAAAAATCCTGTTTTTTTTCTTATTGGAATCATCTCTGAGCGGAGATTCATTTATTTTCATATTTTTCACTCGACTTTGGATCTACTCAACACCAGGACTATGCCGTCGCCGTTGGACGATCTACATACCATTTTCCCAGCTATCGGCCCAAGGACAAGGACTATGATAATTATGATAATCTTACTACCGTAAGCGACAAATTTTTTAATTTCTTTTCTCGTATTTTGGTGACGAATAAGTGTGCATTGTTCACACCCACATAAAGATGCGAAAATAATTTTATGGATATTAATCTCAGCAAACAGTGATTTTATTAACAAAATTTTTTGTGCAATTTTTGTTTTTTAGTTAACAAGTAGTTAACTTTGTTTGAAATTTAATTTTACACTCTTTAATAGACATAATGAGATCTTTTTTGAGGTACCAAAAATTAATTTTCAATTCCCACAAGTGGCTTCAAGAAAAACAGTTTTAATAATTTTTAAATTTTTAAATTTTTAAGTTGTCCACTTTTTATCTACGATTTTACAATACATTCTTAAATGACATAGAGAAGTGAAAATAAAATTTCTATTGATGTCTCCAAGGGAGGAATTTTTAATAATTTTTTTTTAAATTTTTTATTTTTGTAAATTGCGCATTTTTTACGATCTTACAATTACAATCTTTTAAATGATAAAGATTTTACTTCGAGTTAGTGAGAATAAAGTTTGTATTAATAATGTCCTCAAGAGAAGCGACTTTTAATAAGTTTTAAATTTTTTATTTTTTATAATTTGTGCATAATATTATTACATGTTTACGGTCTTTCAAATTCGCACATTTGTATTGATCAACACAACATAACCTCCGCTCCAATCACACCTTGTGTTACTTTGTACGTTACTATTTTTGAATTCTTGAATTTTACTTTATCCAAGGAGTGAAATCCTTTAATAAAAACATATATATATACATAAAATTTTATATGACATAATAACTTTTACTAATAAATAAGGTTTTCGTTTGAATCCTACTCTTTGCATATTAACTTTTGTGTTTCGCGCAAGGCTGGTAACTACGAACCCTTAATTCGAACGATAATTCTTTAATTCGACTAATGGTTAATTCTTTAACTTTGATTTTTAACGACGGTGTTTACGTTTTCTGGAGTTTTCAATAAGTGTTTACGTTCTTACGCGGAATTATGCATGTGTGCGTATAATCTTAACCAACCCTTAACTCTCGACATTACCCTGCAGCGAAATAGATTTACTTAGTTGTTATAAGCTAGCCTTCGTTCTCCTACGATTCTCTTTAACGTTCTGCTATAGTGTAGTCCGTTTTCGCCATTTTCCTGGTGCGTATATGACGCCCTGACTTCTGTCGCTTAAGTGACTTAATTAACAAATTTAAACAACGCGTACATGAGCAGTAACCCCAGAAAGGCAGATTTAATCGGTACTTTATCTGTCTCCTTGAGGAGCCACACAAAAACAACAAGTGCGGCCCAGTTAGAGGGAAAGCAGCTCCCTCCGATTCCCGAGAACTCAGATCCCCAAGAAAAAACTTCGGAAACCCCGGACCTAAGTTCCAAAACAAACCACCAAATAAGCACTGTGAAACTTGACGACGAGATGTCGTCCTTCAACCTTTTGAATGCCATTAAACTTGTCCCCGAATTCGACGGAGACCCCAAAAGTTTGCATCGATTTCTGCAAATTGCCGAGATCCAGTGTAACTTGGCAACCTCAGCTCGCCGTAAACTTGAGTCCCTAAACTTGGTAAAGTCAAAAATCTCTGGTCGTGCTTACAATAGCGTTCTGCGCTATCACGATTTTGATACCTGGGAGGACCTACGAGCGTCCCTAAAAAAACAATTTTCTCACCAACGCTCGCTACAGGTCGTACAAGCCGAATTGTTCAATGCACGCCAAGAACACAAAGAAACCGTTACCCAATATTCGGCAAAAATGGAAAGGCTCTTGGAAGAATTAAATATCGCTAGTGCTAATAGCGAATCTAAACCAGGTAATGACGCTATAAGAGCTCTCAACGAGCAAACCGTCATTAATAATTTTAAACGGGGACTAAGGCAACCACTTAAATTAATAATTAAAGCGACGCCTCACAACACTCTTCGAGAGGCGATTGATCTCGCCACTGAAGAAGAGAAACTCCTCGAGAGCGATATCTAAGTAACGCCGACCCCAGTCCGAAACCAGAAGCAGTGTCGATTCTGTAAGAACTCGGGACACGACATCGGTGAATGTCGAAAATACGCCGCAAGAAATCGTAATTTCCACAACCCTCCTAAATGTTTTCCATTGCCACGTGGATCAATTAACCACGTTGGTGAATTAAACACTGTTGCGTCTTGCCGATATTGTAAAAATCAAGGACATTCAATAGAGCAGTGCCGGAAACGGGAATATAATAACACCAGACGTAAAGAGAACGATGCGAGGAGCGGCTCCTCTACGAACTCTCCCCGTCCGGGAAACGGAACAGCGCCTGGCCCGAGTCGTTCGGTGTCCAGGGTCCGCGATGTAAAATAATAAATCACTTTTCTAATTCGAACAATTCTATATCAAAACGCAACGACGCTAATCACTTTTCTAATTCGAACAATTCTATATCAAAGCGCAACGACGCTAATCATTTTTCTAATTCGAACAAAGTGCAAAGACCGTAATCTCCCATCGCATGCCCATTCCACTGCATCATTATCCAACTACATGGAGCCAAGCGGTCTGCCTGAAATTCAAATTATGGTTCTTACACCAGACTATGCGAAAACATTCAAAAACGAAATCTCTGTCAAAATACCCGAATCCCTTTCGGATACTAACCTTCTATTATTAGACACGGGTGCTACATTTAGTATTATAAAAATACATACACTCCAAGACGACGTCGAGGTAGACGTGAGTAATATCGCCCTAATCAAAGGAATTACGGACGAAACCATTATTACCAAGGGAACCGTATACCTGGAGCTATCTTTAGCAGGTAGCCGCAATCTTAAGCATCCGTTTCACGTAGTCTCTTCAGATTTCCCAATTTCCGCCGACGGTATCCTCGGACAAGATTTCTTTATCAAAACAGAAGCCAATTTGGATTACAAAACACTATCGCTCACCTTTTATCATTTGGAAAGGCCCTATAATTGCGGGTTTGTGTGCACATCGCAGAAAACCGTACTACCTCCACGGTGCGAGCGGATCATCAAGTTAGGCCCGATTTGCACTAGGGAGGAAGTAATCTGCCATTCACGAGAAATCATGCCTTTAGTCTATGTACCTAATCCAATTGCACAGCCAATCGAAGGTTACATTAATGTTGCCGTTCTAAATACCTCTGATCGAGAAGTGACTCTCGACCACACTCCCGACCTTTATTACGAACCGGCATCAAGTTACCACGTACTAGCTCCGTCCGACGTAAAGAACGAGGACAAGATCCAGAAGCGTCTAGAGACGTTGTCCAACTAATAAACCTGTCGCATCTGAACGAGGAAGAGCGAGAGTCTATCCTAGTTCTTTGCCGACAGTATAATCAATTATTCTACCTCGAGGGTGACGAACTAACGTTTACAAAAGCCATTAAGCACCATCTTCCCATTCTTCCCGGTAAAACACCTGTTAACACCCGACCATATCGCCTACCAGACATCCACAAAGCCGAGATAAATGCTCAAACCACTAAACTGCTTGAGGAAAACATCATACGCCCTAGCTCGTAGAACATCGAAGAAATTCTCGACCAGCCAGGAAACTCCCGCTATTTCAGTACGCTTGATCTTGCCAATGACTTCTACCAGATCAGCGTGGCCGAGGAAGATAAGGCAAAGACCGCCTTCAGCACACCCCAAGGTCTCTTCGAGTACAACCGAATGCCTTTCGGGTTGCGGAACGCCCCGGCTACCTTCCACAGGCTAATGAATGTCGTACTAGTCGGACTACAAGGGGCAAGATGTTTCGTTTATCTTGATGATATTGTGATATACGGGCACAATCTCTTATACGCACTACAATCTAAAACTACAACCTGCAAAATGCAAGTTTCTCTGTAAAGAAATCATGTACCTCGGACACACAATTACCGATCAAGGCATAAAACCCGATCCTCAGAAAATCTCTGCTATTCAAAACATCAAACCTCCTCGAGATCATAAACAAATAAAGTCGTTCTTAGGGTTAGTAGGGTATTACCGTAAATTAATCCCTAATTTTGCCAGTCCCCTCACTAACCTCTTGAAGAAAAATGTCCCCTTCGCATGGGATGCCCTGTGCGACGAAGACTTCGACCTATTGAAACTGGCTTTAACTAAGACCCCAATACTACAGTACCCGGACTTCGAGAGGAAATTCCTCATTACCACCGACGCTAGCAACACCGCGATCGGAGCCGTTCTATCCCAAAGATCGGACGAGAACAGCCCCGATCTCCCAATTGCCTAAGTTAGGATCACACTCAACAAAGCCGAAAAGAACTATTCGACGATAGAAAAGGAGGCACTAGCAGTCGTGTGGGCTGTAAACCGCTTCCGACCCTATGTCTACGGACGGAAAATTACCATTTTCACCGATCACAAACCCCTGGTTTGGATCTTTAACCTCAAAGACCCCAGTTCGCGAATAATGCGATGGCGAATCAAACTCGAAGAATACGATTTTGATATCATGCACAAAAAGGGGAAACTTAACACGAACGCAGACGCGTTGTCTCGGTTACCAACAGCCCAGACTCTGGTGATAACTCGTTCTCAATTGTCTCAATCTCAATTGTATCAATCTCAATCTCAATTGTCTCAATCTCAATCGTCTCAATCTCAATCTCAATCGTCTCAATCTCAATCTCAATGGTCTCAATCTCAATCCCAATCGTCTCAATCTCAATCTCACACTAAATCTCAACCGTCTCAATCTGAATCTCACTCTCAGACCCAATCTACAATGCTACCTCAACCGCATCCGTCGACGCAAGTTCTCCCTACCATTCCTTCGGCATCTACTTCCGTCACTAAATTGTGTAACGGTCGGTTATTTACCGAAAGTTTCTCCCTGTTGATGGTCCCCCATCTATCGGAAATTTCAGGCTTCATGAATAAAATTACTTGACAAAAAATTGGGGAAAACTTTTTTAAAAAATTCAAGTAGCCGAAGAAAAAAAAATAGTTTTTGTTCGGAGGAAACAAAAAAAATTTGAAAAAAAAAAGTCTGGTTGAATGCTGGATGAAAGAGAGTCGTTATTGGGTCGATAGGCAGAACAGTCTTGATTGGTCGGCATCAAGTCGAATCTGAGTTATTGAGGAACATAGTCGTTCCCCAAATAGATATTGTTGTTGGAAGAATCTCTTTTTTTAATTGGGCCGAGGCAGACGCCCTCCAGGTTGTACGTGAAGGAGGTTAGCTCCAGGAAGGCTACCAGAGCTGGCATCATTGTGCAGCTGAATTGGATGGACATACCACAACTGGTATCCAGAATCACCTGATCCTGACGCAGACAGAAGCGTTCCACCTTGTTGACCTGGCATCGAGACCTTAATGCCACCAAAAATTCAATTACCGATAAGTATCGTTTTTTTTGTTGTAGATAAGGGTAGTGATTGGGTGTTTAACCAAAAACCCCGACTCGATACGATCCTGTAGAATTACGTCATGTGTGAAATTCATTAGAAGAAGATCCAATTACGTAGACATTTACTTCGTCTTGTTAATTTAGAGGCGGTCTGTAAAGCAAGTTTAAAGGACATTGTAACTGTGGGAGGAAAGAAAAAAATAACAAACAAAAAAAAAGGAGCAAATATTTGCCTAACTAGGGTAGAATCTCAACAGAACCACGGCCGTGTGCTGGGAAAATCTTGGTACAATAGTGGGGCCTCAACCACCGGAAATTTTAGTGCGTCAAACCAGAGAGCTGTCTGTGTAACTGTGGAGTCAGTTAGTTTTGAATCAAAATTTGCTTCTAACACTGGCTAGCTACAAATTGGAGTAGAAATATTGTGAGTTTTTTTCTATCTGGTATCAAGATATTGCCTACCGAATCATAATGAGGCAAACTCATCAATAACCAGGTCCAGGACTGCACTTCGCATTAATAGCTTTGTTTCTTTACGCAAGTTTGGGATCCTTCGGGATCAAGAATTCGCACGAACGTACAGTTTTTTGTTTCTTTACTTTCGTGAAATGCCAAAATGAGGGGAAATTACGTCATAACATCGCTTCCCCTATTGCAATAATTTTCACGAAGTATTTTGCTTGTGTACGTAGGCCATTTTTTCTTGGATGTTTTACCGAATGTCAAATGTGGCTGGCATTTCAGTTGTGAATTTGAAAAACGTAAAACTACGCATGCTACCTTCCTTTTTCTTTCACTAATGTTCATTTTTTAGCTTTTATCTCTGAATAATTAAATCTTTTATTTTTAGTTTATATCACTGAATTAAATCTTTTCTAATGGTATAAACAAAAAATAAAATGACATTTTATTCTTCTTCATTTTATAAAGAATTTGCACGAATGTGTTTCTTTACTTTTTCTTTCTTGCTTGAAATTTCTCCCACCACACGAGCAAGTTTTTTCACGAACATTTTTTGCATGAAAAGTAAAGAAACAGAGCTAATATTAATTTCTATATAAACTAACAAACCAAAAAGTAATTCTCTAAACAATTTACAAATTCTATTATAACATCCCAGAGCGAAGAATAGCACTGGTTTTGGAGTCGCCCAGCGAATTACTGGATTGATTATTCATATAAACGCTTAAGTTTCCTTGGATTTTACTAACTTTAGTTAACTTTTCAATTTGGGGATTATCATATCAATTAACAATTATTTAGCATTTTGATTATACTGTTGCTTGACTACCTATATTACGTGCTATTATATTAAACACTAATTATATTACCAATTTAATTATATATTATATAATTTATATTATACTACCAAACATATTTACAATCCCATGATTCCATCATTATATGTATGTATATATATAGTTACAAATTATTATGACTATATGGTTTTTCTCTAAATTATCTTCACCTTTTAAAACTAAATCATATTGCCTATTTTAACCATATATATTCAAACTTTTAACTGTATGTATAACCCCCCCAATAAATAATTATTCATATACACTAAATAATCAACACAAAAGAAAATTACTTTATCCACTTATAATTGAAATCGTTACATTTGTTGTTACGTATATTACCCCCCGTTAATAATCCTATTAATGTCTTAAATTAATTCGATATCACTTAAATATTATTGAGTGATTTGGGTTGTTGTAAGAAGAACAGGAATCCTCGACTGGTACCAGAGCGACGATTTGTATTTTTCCTTTCCGGTATTGGCTGGACCGTGTTGTTTAATGGTAATAAATGGTTGCATCCACATTACCTATATTGTAAGGTTATTTTTTTCGCTTTACACTTATTTACTAGTTAATTCAAACTTACCTTTTATTTTGGTGTTAAATTAAAAACATTGTATTGAGTTGTCATTATTATATAATATAGTTGTTGTCAAATTCTTTAACTCCAATAGTATTACTAGGCATGACAGCCTAAGGGGGTAATTTATCCAGGATGGTCGGGTTTTGCTTTCTCTCCAGGGTCATCTCGAAGTCGCGTTGAACATTTACAGGTCCACCAGTTCGTTGAGAACTTCCAGTGATGAATACCTTTGGCTAACCTAGGACAAGAACGGTATGAAGAGATCTCCCTTTTAACTAATAGGTAAGTGGTGAATCATGTGTGTCGAGTTCCGGTCACACAACCCCACGCCCCACCGGCGAGCTAGCGTAAACCGTGTGGCCGGTTTAGCATCCCCTATAACAATTTAGGCAACTAGGGAGAATGTGGTTTTTCAAAATTTTTTTATGTTTACCCAAGCACGATGGCAGTAGCCTGGCTGTCACCAGCAAGGAGCTCCATTGTGCCGGTACAATTGACAAATACCTCCGACATTTCCCGGGTTCTCGCCGAATACCATGACAACCCACATCAGGGAGTAAAACGAACTCTCAAGCGTATCAGGCAAAAATTCGACTGGAATTCAATCGCTCGAGACGTAAAACGCTATATAGCAGCATGCGAAGTATGCAAGAAAAACAAAATAGGTTTCAAGACCAAAATTCCCATGAAGGTTACAACCACCGCCAGGACCCCTTTCGAAAAGGTTGCACTCGATATCGTAGGCCCTCTTCCAACTTCTGATACCCTAAACAAGTATATTCTCACGTTCCAGGACGATCTCACGAAGTTCATCATGGCAGTTCCAATTCTAAATCAGGAAGCCCCCACGGTGCCCGAAAATTACGTGCGAAGGCTAATATGTGTCTTCGGTATCCCAAGATCGCTCCTTACTGACCAAGGCACAAACTTCCTCAGTGATGTATTCAAACGCACTTGTCAGCTCTTAAAGATCCAGAAACTGCAAACGACTCCCTACCACCCTCAATCGAACGGATCTTTGGAATGTAGTCACCGAACCCTAGGCGACTATCTGCGCTGTTATGCTAGCAAAGATCCCGCCAATTGGGACCTCTGGATCGACTACGCCGTATTCTGTTATAACACAACCCCACATACTTCCACAAACTATACGCCGTACGAGGCGCTCTTCGGGAGTAAGCCCGAGCTGCCCTCCTCCATAACTAGACCATGTGAATCCGTCTACAACTACGATGATTACGTCTCCGAACTAAAAGCCAGACTACGTAATGGATATCAGATTATCCGCGAAAACCAATTAAAAGCCAAACTCAAAGCTAAGGAAGCATATGATTATGGAACCAAACCCACGAATTTTAATACCGGTGACCTTGTTCTACTAGAGTCGAAAGTAAGATCCAACAAAAAACTAACCCCTCTCTTCGAAGGCCCCTACGAAATCGTTAAAATCAATTCCGCTGAAATGTCGACTATAAAAGTGCGTAATAAATTAAAAACTGTACATAACAATCTTCTTAAGGCCATTCGTTAACATCGAAACAAATCTACTACAATTCTCCAAAATGCCTTAATTTCCGGAATTTCGCGAATTACTTCTATATACCGCTAATTCTCTAAGAAAGACTGTCTCACGATTTTGGTGTTCCAATTTCAGGTTGCTCCTCTCACTTGCCTTGAACGTCGCGGCCCAGGGGCACGTCATCACTCCACTCCCGTCTAAAACAGGCGTATATTTCGAAAACATCGGGACCGTACACAGATCCACCGCCGACTGGAAAATCCTAATATATTTAAATACAACAAACTTTGAGGCGGACTCGCAGTGGTTGCATCACTACTAGAAGGAACTGGAGAAATTATGCAGCGAAGCCAAGGAAAAGATCCCCGGAGACAACTGTAAGATCACCCTAAGGTTGATTTCAAATACGCTAATAGAGGTACAGGAAGCTAACAGGTATTTCACAAATTTAAGTCGCCCCGAACTGAATGCTCAGAAACGCGGATTTATGAATATAATCGGAAAAGCTCAACAAATTCTTTTCGGTGTCATGGACGACGAAGACGCCAATCATTTCCACGAAGCAGTCCAACACCTTGAATCAAACCAAATGACGATGCATCACGCATTAGAAAGGAAGGTCTCTGTCATAGTTGACACTTTCCATACTACTTTCACGTCCTTAAACGACACTTTCACTAAAATTGAGAATACCCTCAATACCATTGAGAAAGAGACTTTAGAAGGGAAAAATACGCAAAGAACGCTTCACTTGTTCGACGAAGCCGCTAATATATTGACTATAGCAACCAACCGTTTGATCGCCAGCCAAGCCGAATACTGGGACATCCTGCAAGAAGCAACGCTAGGGAGACCCGACAAACACCTCGCTAAATCGCAGCCCTTCCTGAAAGCTCTAAAAGAGATACAACTAGAGGCAACCGACCACTTAAAGCTCCCGTTCAAACCCACCGTGGCTAATGCAACATACATTGCCCAAGTGTCCTCTATTTCACCGCTACTATCATAAGCGAAACTAATATTAGAAATTAAAGTCCCTCTTATAAAGGACACATTCTCTCTATACAAGTTGTCTAGCGTACCAGCACGATTTCAGAACGATACCTCAAATAGATTCACCTTATGTCCTTATAGACGAGACCCGAGAGCGTTATGCATTCTTTAACCAAAACGACATCGAAAAATGTCGTAAAATTAACTCAGGCCAACACATTTGTACCTTTAACTTTGTCTCATATAACTTCAACCGAAAAAACTGTTTGGTAGGTTTGAACCAGGGCGAACTCACTCCCTCGGACTGCCAAATCAGACTTTTCAACCTGACTCACGAAATCTGGAACGCCCTTGGAACTAGACCAGTCACGAACACCTGGATCTATAGGATTCCTTACAATGCCACCCTTCGGGTAAATTGTAACAACAGCATGTATTCCGTACCAATGATAGGAAGTGGACTTCTAGAACTGAAACCGGGATGTAAGGCCAGTACATGCCAGGGGTGGCGCGTGGAACACATTTTACTAGACAAGTCGTTCTTATTTAATTATACAGTCGTTATACAGGTATTTATGCATTTTACTTTTTACAAAATTCTGGTGAAGTGATTTGTTATGCATACCAAACATATTTCCAGCGCATTTTTAATTTTCTATCATTGACAAGAAATTCATTATTTCCGACCTTAAACACCCCCAAACAGCGATTTTCGGTGAAATCGAATCGTAATTGCCAAAATTGTACCGCCATATTGGCGCCGCCATTTTGAATTTTAAAATTTTGACCACAGATTCGTCATTTGTGACCTTAAAAACCCCCCGATACTGCGTTTCAATGGGTTCAGAACACATTTGCAAAATTCTTCCGCCATATTGGCACCGCCATTGTGAATTTTCAAATTTTGAGCACAGAATCGTCATTTGCGCTGATAAAAACATCTTGATACCGATTTTCAATATAATCGGAACTAACTACTAACTAATTGCTCCTTTAATCCCTCATGGGACATAGGGCGGAAACAGTTGCCCTCCAGCGGACTCTGTTTTGCGCGACAGCTCTCAGCTCTGACCAGGATCTCCCGGTTGTTGCGGCCTCTGCTAATAGGGTTCTCCTCCACGTTGTTCTAGGTCTTCCGACTCGACGGGTTCCTTGCGGATTCCAGTCGAGGGCCTGTTTGGCTAGATTCTCGTTTTCGCGTCGCAGGGTGTGGCCAATCCAACTCCATTTCCTTCGCCTGATTTGGTCGTCTATCCTTTCTTGGTCGGCACGGCGCCATAGTTCTTCATTTGAAATTCTATCTTGCCAGCGGATTTTTAGGATACGACGTAGGCATCTGTTGATGAAAACTTGTAGGCGCCCTGTGATGAATTGGGTGACTTTCCATGTTTCGCAACCGTACAAAAGAACTGCCTTAACGTTGGAGTTGAACAGCCGCAATTTGGTGTTAATTGAGATCTCCGTCGATCTCCATATGTGAAACAGGCATGCATATGCGCTTCTTGCTTTATTTATTCTGGAACTGACATCTTCTTCTGTACCGCCGTTTTCGGTAATAATACTACCGAGGTAACAGAATTTATCTACCAGTTCCACGTCACGGTTATTTAGCGCTGTTGGTTCAAGGGTGTTTGCGTTTATCCGCATTTCTTTGGTTTTAGTCGGATTTAACCTTAAGCCTGCTGAACTACTTTCTGTTGCCAAATTGTTTAACATGTTTCTGAGGTCCTGGTGTTTGTGGGCCAGCAAACAGATATCATCCGCGTAGTCGAGGTCCTTAAGGCGGTCTAACAATCCCCATTGTATGCCACCTGTTCTAGTATCTAGAGCGCTGACAAGGATGTCGTTTATTACTATAAGAAATAGTAATGGCGAAAGTAGGCATCCTTGCCGTACTCCTGAGCTCACTTCAAAGCTGTCGGAGAGTTTTCCATTGTGAAGAACTCTGCATTTGGAATTGTTGTATAGAGGTTTTATCAATTATCAATCGGAACACAATTGCAAAATTCGTCCGCCATCTTGGAACCGCCATCTTGATTTTTTTACAAAGTTGTCAGATTGCATTGTCATGCGAACTCAATGTGTGTGCAAAGTTTCATACAAATCGGTTTAGTAGAGCGGTTAAAAAAGCTGTCGGAAGATTTGAACCAAAGAAACAAACAAACAAACAAATATACGAGGTCCAGCTAAATAAAACCATTAAAAAATCCATAATATGCTCTAGTCCTCCACATAAAAAAAATATATATAATCAAACATAAGAATATATAATACATAGTAATATAGTATAATAATTTATAACACTTAATACAAACTAAAACCCCCAAAAGGCAAATTTTTTCTCACAAGGTACGGTAGCGTGATGGTACGTTAGCGTGACGCGAGTTTTTAGGATTTCCTCGGGCCAAAAAGTGCCAACGTGCCTATAGAAGTTTTCACTTCAAAAACCTTTTGTGGAATTTAAAATATCAACTGCAGCAGACATTTGGGCTGTGTAAGTATATTTATTTTTCTAAGATATCACACTAGATTACTATGAAACAAATTAAATTTAACTCAATAATTTTTTTTCGTAATTCTGCTGTATGTTTCGATACGGGTTCCCTACCTGAACGAGTTCTACCAACGCCTCGTAGACACCATCTAATTGACGAACTAATCGTTTTAACGCGTCTATGCTACTTTCACTACTCGTCTTACTAAGCTTGTTAGTGTCTTCTTTTTCAAAATAATAACCTTTTAACCGAACTGGAGAAATAAGCATATGAATTTTGAATAGTATCAAAACAAGAAGTTGCCTTTAGAAACATACGTTTTTTTCGAAATTCACACCTATTATCAAACGATGCATCAATGAAGTCTGAGTTGAAGAGTTAATTAATGGAAAATTGTATGTTCTATTTATATTTGCCCGGTATACCATTTTCATAATTCGCGGCACAGTAAAATATTTTTTCGTAACATAAAAACAATAAACAAATTAATTCCAATAAAATAAAAATGTAAGTAATATAATTTACAAATGTATTACCTGAAATTAGTAATTTAATAATTGTTATTAAACCTAAAATATTACTTTTATAACTCAACATTTTAAATCTAATAAAAATATTTCACTCAATTTTCTCTTTATAAATTCTTCCAGAGAAACAGGCACAAAACTTAAATTTGCACCATCAATAACTCGTATAACATAAAAAAATCTACATATTAATTTGTTAGACAGTCGCAAGATATTTAGAAAATCGCAAGATATTTTGTTCCCATTTCGTTTATTTACCTCTTTGAACAAATCTTGGAACAAAATTTAAAAGTGCACCAGCAGCGCCCCGAAGTTTATATCAATCACAGTAGACAGCAATACACAATACAGAGCCATCGGAACAATTTTTTCCTTTGTGTGAGTTGATATGGTGCATTTTGCAAACATTTCAAAAAGTGCTCCAGCGTAGTAAAAATGAAATTATTATGTGTTTCGTCTCCTTCATTCCACTGGTTAATTCTGTATTTACATCTCACGTTCAAATTTGAGAACATCAGTAGAATGAGAGGTTTTTCTCTCACTTGGTGAATATTTCTCCTGAATTTTTACTTCTGCTGATTCTCTGAACAGAAATTATATGAAAATCACGAAGCAAAAGTCTCGAGAGGAAGTAGTACGAGAGGAAATAAAATTTCCAGGTTTTTTTTGCATGGAATTTGTGTTGTGTTGTTACATGAGTTGAAATATAGAATATTTTATTGGGAAAATAAACTGGAAAATTAAGTCGTGTTAATAAAAATGAAGTCCTTTACTACACGTAAAGGATGTAAGAAAAACATTTTTAAACATTTTTTTTTTCAAAGTTTTAAATTTTTTTTAAAATCGGAATATCTGAAATAGCGCCCCCGTCCAATAGCGCCCGGTGCAAGTGCACCATTCGCACCTATGAAAGCGCCGCCCCTGAGTACATCAGAAGTCTCCCTCGAATCCCATTCGACAATCTCCCATAATAAATTGTCATTCTATACTTTAGAACGTACTCAACTAAACGAGTTGAACCTCAATCTTTCAGCGAAACCTAGTAAGGATAGGTTTTCCCGAATCATTTTGGACAACCGAGATCTCGACGACCTGAGCGTAAAATTGAAGTCCATAGTGACTAATCAAGAAGCATACGAAGACTATCCAGTCTCTGATTACTATAAAAATACTACTATTTCACTATCAGTAGTCACCCCAATCATCATCGTGTTCTTGTTATACCTAATAGGCAAAAGATATCTCCAATGCCGCCTAACAACTTATCCAGGTCGCCAGGCCAATGTAGACCAACCAAGCGCATAAATACCTAAGCAACTAATTGTGATATTATAAACTTGTCACTTTTTATACACGTTAGCCGTTAGTCTCTGTTGTTACCACCGGTCTCCTTTCTAAAGGAACTCTCCTCTGAGATTCCATACTACGTTCACACCGAAACGAAGGAAAAGCACACGACTGTCGCATCGAATTGAAACACTAAGTTCGTGGAAGTTACCCTGCGCTAAACTACATATTTAATTAATCGTCTCACGTTTTTTTTTCCCATTGAAACGAATTCTTTATAAATCAATAAATTAATAATAATTGTAATAATTAAACTAACCAATCTTAACTATTTAGCTTCTTTTAAGATCAAATCTATCTATTTACTTATGGTTAAGTATACCTTGTAATTGAAAAATAAATAAAAAAATTTTTTATATTTCACCTAGGGTTAAGTACTCCTTATAAATCAATTATAAAAAAAAAAATTTTTTTCATACACATATCTAAAATTGTGACCAATACAGATCGACTTTCGCCGATCTCCATAAGGGGGGAGGAATGTTGTACCCGATACATTTTGAAAAACAATGTATTCAAATTTTGTTAACGGCTCCCCCATTCAGGAATGCCACGTTAGAATTTCATATTTATCGCGCCATAAATATCCATTCTTGTTTCGCGTTATCGCGACGGAAAATTCTATTGCTCATATTTCATTTCCGTCGCGCAAATTCAATTCACTTTTCTCTTTGCTTATTATGCATTTTTGCACGTGCGCTTATCGCGCCAAGCGCGATAAGTGCTGATCTAGGCATTCCTGACTGGGCGAGCCGAGCTACGGCCCAAAGCGGTTACGACGGAACCTCCAGTTCTCGTTGTGCCGGCATTGGAGTCATACTAATTCAAGTTATTTAAAATCGAAAGTTGTTACATTAAAAGAAGAGTTTTATTTAAATTGAAAGTTGTTACATTAAAGGAAGAGTTTTAATAAAGTGTAAAGTTGTACGAAGTTTGTTTCTATTACAAGATATTCTCCTAACTCATCTCAACCCCAAATTGCCGGACCAGCGGGCCTCTACAATGTGTAGATTTCAGCACGCTGATAAAGAATATATATACAGTCGTTGCCACAATTATTTGCACACCCGAAATTTCACAGGGAAAAATGGAACGAAAGGCTAAAAATTCCTAAAATTTCATTATTTGAATTTCAGTTTTATTTTACTGATTCTTCATTATTAAAGCTAACTTAACACAAACAACAACAAAAAAAATAAGTACAGCAAAGCACAAAAACAAAGAAAAGGAAAGTGTTCAAAATTATTTGCACATGTATTCTAGGTGCCAAAATTATTTACACGACTTGGTTGAAGTGTTATAAACCAACGGAGTAATTCAATTTTGTTATTTGGCTAACCATAAATGACGTATTAATCCATTGCCTAATATTTAGTGTTACCTCCCTTCGCAATAATTATCTCCTCGAGCCGCCTAAGTATCGAAGCGATCAGGTTCTGTAACATTTCAGTAGGAATCGTACTCCAAGCAGTTGTGGCATCCTGCAAGGCTTCTTCCGGCGTTTTCGCAAATTTTTCCGGGATCCTTAATTTATACATTTTCTATTACATAAAGATCGGGGCTTGCGGTGACATTTTGTTGAAGATCGGATAAATATTTCTGACAAATTTAGCTTTATGTATTGTTGCATTATTTTGCTTTGGGGGGCAAAATCGAACCGTCACCTCCACGTGGTGCCCCTGGATAACCAACTAACGACGGTAGTAGCGAGTGTGAGACGCTATATTCTCGCCTACCAGCGAAGGGCTAGCAGCTCTTCCTGGCATTAACCTTTTGCTATGGAACCTACGGCAGAGCCTCGGAATGGACAGATTTCACGGAGACGACCCGGCAAACGTACAAAGGCCAACGATTTGAACTTATTTTCATGGAATGTAAGAACACTATATCAACCCGGTAAGTTAAAAATTCTCCTAGACGAATTGATGAAATACAGAGTGGACGTAGCGGCCATTCAGGAGATGAGATGGACTGGACAGGGAATATTCGAAAAAAGAACACATAACATATTTTATAGCTGCAAAGAAAGAGACCACATACTAGGTACAGCATTCATTGTTCGGAAGGAAATAAAGCACCTTGTCATAGGATTTGAAGCCATAAATGAAAGAATGTGCAAGATTCGTTTAAGGGGCAAATTCTTCAATTATTCAGTTATAAATGTACACGCTCCAACAGAAGAGAGCCCGGCAGAAGAAAAGGAGATGTTCTACGACTCTTTAGAGAGAGTATACAGAAACTGTCCCCGTCATGACATAAAGATAGTCATTGGAGATGCCAATGCTAAAATAGAACGGGAAGCAGCGTTTCAGCCTACAATTGGAAAGTTTAGTTTGCACGAACACCACAATGATAATGGATTAAGACTTATAAACTTCGCCATGGCGCAAAATATGGTTATATCCAGCACCAAATTCCAGCATAAGGATATTCAAAAAGCAACCTGGAAGTCGCCAGATGGAGTAACCAATAACGCAATCGATCATGTCCTTATAGACGCGCGCCACCAGTCCAATGTGCTTGATGTGAGAGTATACCGCGGCGCAAATGTAGACTCTGCCCACTTCTTAATGGGAACGAAAATTAGGGCCAGGCTATCGACAATAAAAACAAGAAGAGGAAACAGAGACAGAAAATACAACGTGGCAGGATTGCAGGAAGAGCAAACTAGGGCTGATTATGAGAACCTGCTCAACGTTAGAATAAATGAAATTGGTCAAAACACACATGAAAACTTGAACGACCAATGGAATGACATAAAAAGAGCAGTGAAAGGATCAGCAGAAGATATTCTAGGTTTCGTTCAACAAGAACGAAGAGTAGAATGGTTTGACGAAGAATGCGCCCAGGTGACAATGGAGAAAAACCGAGCTTACCAAGTCATGCTAAGTAGGCACAGAACAAGAAACTCTGAAGAGGAGTATAAAGAAAAGAGGCGAGCTGAGAAGAGAATGCACAAAGCGAAAAAAAGGCAGTACTGGGAAGAACAAATGAAAATAATAGAAGAATCAGCAAGCTTAAATGATGCAAGAAACTTCTACAAAAATAATTAAAAAATTAAAAAACACGACGCCGAATTAAAAAATGAACTAAAAAGTCAAAAACAAGTTTTAAGTACTAATGTAAGACAGAAACAAGGTAGAAGATATTTTATTTATTTTGTTAAGTATCACACAACTATCGTATATGTATAATCTGTATTTTTGCAGCCGGGGTACAAAATGTTACGAGAATAAGTACAATTAAAACTGTACCCGACTGAAAAAATACAGATTATACATATACGATAGTTGTGTGATACTTAACAAAATAAATAAAATATCTTCTACCTTGTTTCTGTCTTACATTAGTACTTAAAACTTGTTTTTGACTTTTTAGTTCATTTTTTAATTCGGCGTCGTGTTTTTTAATTTTTTAATTATTTTGTTTTTTATTTTATGATATTTTAGTGATTATTGTTGAAAATATAGATGTCGCCAAGCATCATTCAGCATAAATCGAGTTCAGTGACTATTATCAAATAGTATAAAAGCGCAAGTTCGCTGATTCACCAGCCCCATTTGACTTCCGGCTTTACGAAGAAAAGGAATCGCGATCTAAAATTACACAATATTATAATTGTAAATAAATTTGCCTACTTATATTAAATAAATTCAGTCTAATTTCTCCTTTGTCTGAAATATTTTTGACATTGGTGCCGAAACCCGGGAACTACGGAGAAAAAATTTAATAGCGATAAAAGGCAAATACGTGGATTAGCGGTTTAAATTATAATAAAAATAACGTAATTTTATAAAATCGATATGACCGATTTGAATCGTGGTGCTTATCGCGGTCAGATCACCAAAATAGTAAATGCGGCGGTCGATTATTTAGCGACGGCGGATGCTCAGCCTAGAGCAGAAAATTCTGATAAATTTAATTTAGTGGAAGAGGAGCTCGTGATTTTCATACAGCGTTTAAAAATCGCCATCGAAAATCTGTCCCGAGCTAATACTGAGATTATGAATGCACCCGGATTCAAGATGGATGACCCGCAGAAGGAATGGGAACTAATTATCCAATATGAGGACAAAGCGAGCAGTACAATCATCCGCCTGAAGCACCGGCTGAATAAAATCAGAACGATGCAGGGTTACTCAGTCACCACAACCAGCGAACCTGAACCTGTAGGTAGAGCAGTTGCCTCTAACGAAATTGCCATAAAATTGCCCAAATTACAACTAAAAACCTTTTCTGGCGATCTCCACGAGTGGATCTCCTTCTGGGAACAGTTTAAATCAGCGGTCCACGACAATCAGTCACTATCTGCGGCAAGTAAATTCAATTACTTGCAGGCAGCATTGGTCGGAAAAGCAGCTGAAACAATACGAGGATTTACCCATCTGAATCGTGCTATGACAGCGCTATTGCCTTATTGGAGGAAGAGTTCGGTCAGCACGATAGAATTGTAGACAAAGCTATGCAGCAACTAATGTGTTTGCAGCCAGTGCCTTCAAGAAACGATGTTCTAGGACTTCGTAAATTATATAATTTGGTAACATCCATTACACGTTCTCTCACCACACTTGGAGTGCCTTCTACTCACTATTTTATAATGTTAAAATCTGTTTTGCTTAAGTGTCTACCAGGTGAGCTTAAGGTCGATTTCTTCAGGTATGACGAAGAAAATTCTAGCGATATGAATTCCACTGAGCAAGAACTTTCAGCACTCTCCGAGGGTAATACCGCCATTTTTAAGGGCGATAATCAAGTAAAGCGGTTATTGAAATTTCTAAAACGGGAGGTGGAATCGCTAGAAAAAGCTAGCATAAAAAATCGGAATATAGCGGATACAAAAACATTTAAAACAGCGGCCTGCCTATATACACTACAAGCGCAACTGAGAAGTGTTTCTTTTGTAATGAAAGTGGTCATCCTTCCAAACAGTGCAACAGCTCACATACAATTCAACAACGCAAAGATTTGTTAAAGCGGCAAGGGCGTTGTTATCGATGCACCGGCAAGGGACATTATTCCAGGCAGTGTAAAATGAAATTTCTGAAATGTTCAAAGTGCGGAAGAAGGCATGCAACATCTATGTGCGAGGGTAACGAAAAATTTGTGGCAGCGGGAGCTCGTTCTAACTCAGCCAAAGTCAAGCAGCAATCGCTTAGTTTGTGTTCTACGAGCTTGTGCAATTTGAAGGATGTATATTTACAAACAGCACGCGGGTTTATTATGGCTAATGAATGTTCTGACCGAATGTTTGTGCGATTTATTATTGACGGTGGTAGCCAGCGAACTTATATTAAACAAAGTATTGTAAGAAAACTTAATTTACCAGTTGTTGGTTCTCAAATTGTAAAAATATTAACATTCGGTAATAATAGACAGATGAAAGTTCAAGAGTGCAATCTCGTGCGCTTTATGATGAAAAGTCAATATAGTGGGACTTGTATTTCCTTGGTGGCTCTAGAAGTAGACGAAATTTGTGAAGACATTCTTATAAGGCCAAGTGAGCAATATTATCCGAGTTTTCAGCTAGCCGACATTAGCGCAGTAACCGACGAAATCGAGAAGGGTATCTGTATTTTGATTGGTTCTGATAATTATTGGAATGTTGTTTTAGGAGAAATTGAACGAATTACATCAAACCTCACTGCCATAAAAACAATATTTGGCTGGACGTTACAAGGGCCGTCTCTAGATCCTAGAGAAGTAACCACTTTGTCAACTGTAGTGCTGCATTCCCATTTCGATGAAAGTTTTAATGAAAAATATTTCTGGGATTTGGATGTAATTGGTATCATAAATGAAAGCGACACAAACCAAATTACGGATTTTAGTAAATATGTTCGCAAAAATGGAATGCGATACGAAGCGAAGCTGTTGTGGAGAGATATAGACTCCAAATTGGATAGTTATAGAGAAGGAGCCTATATGAGATTTCAAAATTTAGTTAGAAAACTTTCCAGGGAATCATACCGACTATTTGAGTACGAGCAGACAATGAACGAATTCTTATCAAGTGGATTTGCGGAACGAGTAGACGAACCGCCTAAATGTGGAATACGTTCATACTATCTTCCTCATAGACCGGTCTATCGAGATGATAAGACTACGTCAAAGATTCGGATAGTGTTTGACGCATCAGCACGACGAGGAAATAATGCGTCACTCAACAATCTTCTTTCACCAGGACCAAACTTGTTACCCGATGTATTCCAGATTTTGCTAAATTTCAGATGTGGACAAATAGGCTTGGTAGCGGATATTAAGAAAGCATTTTTGCAAATAGAGTTAGCAGATGCAGATAAAGACGTTCATAGATTTTTCTGGTTTGAAGAGAAAATAAAAGATATCAGACATCTACCTGCAGTTGCAGAATTCAGGATGAACCGCGTCACATTCGGAGTTGCTTGCAGCCCATTCCTACTTAGCGCAACGATTCGGACACATTTGGAAGAAACGCACGAAATTCATCCTGACACATGTGAGATTCTCAGCAATTCCTTTTATATGGATGATTTTATTTGCAGCATTAATGATGAACATGAGGCTGAGCGAATCTATTTCGAATCGATAGCAATTATGAAGCAAGCATCTATGGAGCTTCGAAAATGGAACTCAAACTACCCAAAAATTAAAGCGCTTTTCGACGAGTTAGAACCTCCACCTGAGATGCAAAAAGTATTAGGATTGAAGTGGTATACTGTAAGTGATGAGCTTTCGGTTGATATAGACCAATTGTCTTCACAGTCAGAAGTAAAATATGGTACAAAGCGAGAATTGCTAAGTATAATTTCAAAAATTTATGACCCATTGGGAACAATTGCTCCTTTTGCTGTAAAATTAAAGCTTCTCTTTCAGGAAACTTGGAAGAGAAAATTGAAATGGGATGATATATTGCCTAGCGAACTTACGAAAACATTTGCTAGATGTATTTCAGAGTTTCCTCAATTAAAGGACATAAATCTACCAAGATCTATGTGTGAGCACTCCAATATTGCTTCGCAAGAATTGCATTTATTCGCTGACGCAAGTACTAAGGCGTATGGAGTGGTCGTATATCTCAAAAGCGTGAATAGATCTGGTGAAGTGGTCGTAAAATATGTGTGCTCAAAAAATAGAATTGCACCGCTTAAGGAAAATAGATCATCTGAGTTGACATTACCGAAATTGGAATTGGATTGACAGCTGCAGTCATAGCCGTTCGATTGTACACATATCTCAAAAACAATCTTCGCTTGAAATTTGAGTCCGCACATTTCTGGTCTGATTCGCAGATAACACTCGCTTGGATAAAAGGAGATTATAGAAAATGGAAACCATATGTCTCCAATCGAGTTCGAGAGATAAATGAGAATTCAAAACCTCAGAATTGGAGACACTGCTCTGGCAAATCCAATCCAGCAGACATATTAACACGCGGAATTTCAAGCAAAGAGCTGGTGGAAACCGCATCCTGGTTAGGTGGCCCTGAGTGGTTAAAAAAGCAATCTATAGATAACTATGCAAAATTGTCCACAGAAGAAATTGGTCAGTACTCACCATTAACGATGGCATGCCTGGCTGCATTCAACAAGGTTGAAAAAGTGAAGATGATTCCAGTACTCGAAATGAAAGCGTATAGTGATTATCGGAAGCTATTAAGAATTACAGCGTATATCTTCCGATTCAAAGCTCGAGTGAAGAAAAGTCGGATTCCTTTAAATAAATTTCTACTGGCTCATGAATTAGAGAACGCAGAGGAATATTGGATTCGATTTGTTCAGCAGCAAGAATATGCAGATGAAATAGCAGCACTGAGGAACAAAGGACTTGTTGATAGGTCGTCGTCAATACTTAATCTAAATCCTAAACTTGATCGTCTAGGAATCTTGAGATTGGGCTCGAGACTATCAGAGGCATTATCACAGGAGAATTTATATGAAGGCTTGCATAATCCCTTCCCTATTATCATACCTAAACATAGTTATTTAGCTAATCTTTTAATTATAGATGTTCATAAACAAAGAGCCCATGCAGGAGTGAACCTTCTTCTTGCTGAATTAAGAAGGAAATTTTGGATCCCGAAAGCGAGACAATTGATCAAGTCAGTGGTTACTTCCTGTGTTACATGCCGACGAATGAGAGGAAAACCAGCTACTCAACCTATCGCGCCACTCCCTCTTAGCAGAATTAATGCATGTAGACCTTTTCAGACAACTGGTATTGATTTTGCGGGTCCACTTTACGCCAAGACTGCAGAAGGCTCAACGAGCAAATTTTATTGCATGCTTTTCACCTGTTCGACGATTCGCGCTGTCCACTTAGAGTTAACACCAAATTTAACGACAGAATCTTGTTTGATGGGTCTCAGAAGATTTATTGCTAGAAGAGGTGCACCAGAGGTTATCATATCAGATAACGCTAAGACCTTCAAGCGAGCTTCGAAAGATGTTGCAGTTTTGGGAGATGTTCTAAGGTCAGAGAAATTGCAGGGTTATGTATCCAATCGTAACATATTATGGAAATTCATTGTTGAAAGGGCTCCATGGTGGGGAGGCTTTTGGGAGCGTCTTATACGCTCCGTAAAGGATGTTTTAAAGGTGACTGTTGAGCGGAATACTCTAACCGAGGAAGAACTTACTACGTTGTTAGTCGAAGCAGTAGATATCGTCCTATATACCTATCACCCCTTACACCTGCGCATTTTTTAAAGGGACATTTTCTGAACTCAACTGATGCTGGAGCTATAAGAATTGGAAAAGATCTACAAGAGAAGTGGAATTTTCGTTTAAGATGCACGAAGTTTTTTTGGAAAAGATGGAGAATGGAGTACATTACTCAATTAAGATCGGCGCATCATATCGAAAGGAGACGTGCATATGAAATCAAAATCGGCGATGTAGTTCTTATCCACGACGATCTTACACCCCGTCTATTTTGGAAACTTGCAATCGTCGAGAATGTGTTTCCTGGTCGTGACGGAAGAGTTCGGTCTTGTGAACTCAAAATTAGTAATGGATCCAAATTAAGGCGGCCTATTCAGCTTTTGTACCCGTTGGAAACCCGCCGCCCCGAGGATGTTGAAAATATAGATGTCGCCAAGCATCATTCAGCATAAATCGAGTTCAGTGACTATTATCTAATAGTATAAAAGCGCAAGTTCGCTGATTCACCAGCCCCATTTGACTTCCGGCTTTACGAAGAAAAGGAATCGCGATCTAAAATTACACAATATTATAATTGTAAATAAATTTGCCTACTTATATTAAATAAATTCAGTCTAATTTCTCCTTTGTCTGAAATATTTTTGACAATTATAATTCGTAAACCAATGTAGTTTTTATTAAGTGATTTTATTTTACTTCTTATTATTATAGCACTTACAACTATTGAGATACAGTTTTAATGCAAAAGTAAAGTTATCGAAGTTTGATTTATTCTATCTAAATTTAGACACGCTGATAGATTAGGCAGAAATCGTCTCAATGAGACCTTTCATTTGATACCCATATTGACCCGATCAGAAGAAGAAAAAAATAAATCGGGTGTGACGTAAATTGGGTCTGACGGCCGCCATACTGTTTTTTTTAAAAATTAAAGCATATGTTACTTGGGCTCACTAAACGATTCTAACGGTACTCCAGCGATCTAAATCCGTTCAGGCGTTTAGAAGTTATGGTGGAACAAAGAAACATACAAACAAACATACATGAATCCTGAAAACATTACACTCCTTTTTGGGGCAGTCGTGTTACATAGCGTTTGTTTAGGGAATTTTAATTTCGCCTCAACAACATACTAGGCTTAACTATTAAGTGTTCATTCATGGTGATGGGTTAATAAAAGACGTTTTGAGTAATTTAATTTTATTTAAGCTTAAAATTCGCGATCATTTAACACATATCTATTAAGTGTTATATATATTTGAAATCGTCTCAATTTTACCTTTCGTTTGATACCCATATTGACCCAATCAGAAAAAAAAAATTAAATTGGGCGTTATGTAAATTGCGTCTGACGGCCGCCATATTGTTTTTTTAAAAATTAACCTAGCCTATGTTACTCAGACTCATTAAACGATTCTAACGGTACCCCAGTCATCTAAATCCGTTCAGGGGTTTAGAAGTTATGGTGGTAGAAAACAACGTACATACACACAACAAACCTAAACACATTACACTCCTTTTTTTGGAGCAGTCGTGTAAAAAGGTAAACCAACAACGGAAAGAATTTAAGCCTAGAGTGACAATGTGCAAGGATAAAAGTGGGGAGATATTAAGTAATAAGGACGAAGTATTGGCTAGATGGGCAGAGCATTTCGAGGAACTACTACTAATGAACCCAGAGCAGGAGCACATTGGTACCCGAAATGTGCAGAACATGAACGCGGACGATGAGAATGACAGCACAGCAGCCCCCACCAGTACGCCTGGCATTGCGAGCACTAAAAAATAATAAGGCATCAGGGTCTGACAGCATACCTGCAGAACTCATTAAGCAAGGCGGAGAGGAAACTATCCAAAAACTACATGAAGTAATAGTGGAAATCTGGAGACGGAAAGAAATGCCTGATGAGTGGAACGAGGGCATAGTGTGTCCCTTACACAAAAAAAAAGAGACCCTCTATCTTGCAACAACTATAGAGGAATAACGCTATTGAACACAACGTACAAAGTATTTTCACGTGTACTCTATATTAGACTACGACCATACGTGGAAAGAATAGTAGGAGAGTATCAATGCGGTTTTCGTCCTGGAAGATCCACAACCGACCAGCTATTTGTACTCAGAGAAACCCTAAAAAAGCTGTTGAATTTAACATAAACATCCACATGTTATTCATCGACTACAAATATGCTTACGATAGTGTGAACCGTAATGAGTTATTTGATGCTATGAAGCAGCTCGGAATACCTAATCACCTAGTAGAACTGACGAAAATTTCGATGAAAGATGCAAGGTGTAGAGTCAGAATAGATGGTGAACTATCCCCACCCCTCAGAACAAATAGAGGATTAAGGCAAGGCGACGCACTATCCTGCTTGTTATTCAACGTGGCTCTAGAAAAAGCAGTAAGAGATGCATCGATTAACACATCAGGGTGCATCTTCGATAGGTCAGTGCAAATATTAGCCTTTGCCGACGATATAGCTATCCTTGGAAGATCATTTGAGAGCATGAAGGAGACCTTTGTAGCACTTGAGCAAGCCGCAAAAAAAATCGGGTTGGAAATAAACGAGCATAAAACAAAGTATATGTACACAAAAAACGCCAGAAGTAGCAGACAGAACATAACGATAGACACCTACAATATAGAAGCAGTAGATGAGTTTGTGTACCTCAGCACGATTATAACAAAAGGTAATGATACATCGGCCGAAATCAGAAGACGAATAGCACTGGCTAATAAATGCTACTTTGGTCTACGCAGGCACCTGGCGTCTAAAAATATATCAAGGAAGACAAAACTGGCACTTTATACGACACTTATAAGGCCTGTCCTACTATATGGTTCGGAAGTGTGGACATTGAAAAACGCAGACGAAGCATTGGTAGGAAGATTTGAAAGGAGAATTCTTCGTTCGATCTACAAAGGAATACAGGTTGATGGCATTTGGAGAAGAAGATACAACTCAGAGTTGTATGAAATCAGCAAGATTCCAAACATTGTCAAAGTGATCAAAATAAACAGACTGCGATGGATTGGTCAAGTCCAACGAGGTGCGGAACGGAACCCGACAAAGATAGTGCTGGGAAAAGTACCGTCAGGAAAACGCAGACCCGGCCGGCCTAAGAAAAGATATATAGATGACGTCGAAGAAGACTTGAGGCAGTTGGGAATAAGAAACTGGAAAAGTCGAGCCAGAGATCGAGAATCATGGAGGCGAATGCTGGAGGAAGCCAAGGCCAACAATAGGCTGTGGAGCTCCTGATGATGATGATTATTTTGCTTTACGATAAAATTATTGCCTATTAAGTTATCACCCGCAAATATCGCAACGTCATTTAAAATCTGCAAATAAAATATGGAGCTCTTCTTTTCCGGGCATTTAACAATTGGGCCCATACCATTGTAAGTAATACATCGCCATATCATAATTTAAACGCCACAGCAGGGGCGTTTCCAGCCAACTGGCTTTGGGGGGTAACTTAAAAAAAGAAAAACTTAAATTTTTTTTTTATTCCATTAATTCCATTTGCACCCTTCCCAAGCCACCGCGAGCTGAAGTTGCCATTTGACACCCCCCCCCAACAATGGTCAAAAATGTCTGCCACTAGTATTAAACGGTTATTTAGCCCTAATAGAACCTACATAAGCAGCAGCAGCCCTTTTTTAAAACCCCTGTTGGTTTGTTTACCAACAGCGATTTATAATAAATCAACTCTTAATCTTCAGTTTATTGACACAAATATTTATTTATTTTATTTTATTGTTACTTTCTATTATACACTTTGTTCTATCTATGTACACGTATTTTATTAACTAGAGTTTATTGATTCATTAACTATTTGAGTTTTCTTATATATTTTTATTGAGGTAATTTTTAATTAAGACGATTCTTTTTTTTAGTTTTTAAACAGAACTGTCAAACTTAGAAAAATTAATTGTTTTTTATTTTCTTACTTAGCCTTAGTAGCCTATGTTTTCGTAACAAATCTCCTTGGCTAAGTAAGACCGGAAGTCGTAGGACGATGTCCCTACATACTCCCCTCCCAGCGTAGCGTTACCTGAAGTGTACCGAGCGAATTGATGATGCTTCAACGTCTCGGTTACCCTCAAAAGCAGGTTTCAGTCTGTCAATAGCTATCGGCTTGTTTGTGCAGTTTAGCTTGACGACGAACTGTTTAAGGCCCGTCCTCACTACGCGGACTTAGAATCCACGCGCTTTTGGTCGTACGGCCAGCCAAAAGCGCGCGTGATCTTTTAATTTTCTGAGTCATGAGTGAGAAAAAATCAATTCTCATTTGAAACGGCGTACGCGCTTTTGAAAAGCTCATAGTGTGTGGACGCACAATGTACCTTTTTAACCACAGCCTTTTGTCCGCGTTGTTTGGCCGCACGGCCTTTACCATGGACAAAGTCGTAAAAAAGTCGTAAAAAAGTCATAAAACTCTATATGAAAAAAAAGGCAAAAGCGCGTACGACCCAAGACCGCGTAGTGTGGCCACACCATTACGTAATCTTTTGATTACTTTGTATGGGCCTTCGTACGGTGATTCGAAAGGCCGTCGAACACGGTCGGTACGTATGAAGACGTACTCCGCGCTCCCTAAGGCATTTGGCACGTACACATCTTTCTGTGCGGACTGTCGGGGCTGTGTTGCCGACAGACCTTTCATGTGTGTACGCAGCCGAGTCAGAAACTCTGAGTGCTCTATCGGTTCCGCATCCGTTGGGATGGAGATTGAATTGGGGAGCCTCAGATTTTGTCCATAGACAAGCTCAGCTGGTGAGCATTGTAGATCGGTTTTAATTGCCGAGCAGATACCTAATAAAACAAAGGGCAAATCTTCACTCCAATGAGTGGTGTTGTCCCTTGCCATTAAGGCCGCTTTCAACTGTCTATGGAAACGCTCCACCATCCCATTTGCTTGTGGATGGTAGGCGGTTGTACGTATTCTATGCGTACCTAGAAGCCTTGTGACTTCATTAAATAATTTAGATTCGAATTGCGACCCTTGATCTGTGGTAAGTTCAAGTGGTGCGCCAAATCTTGGGACATATTCGGTGACAAAATGTTTGGCCACCGTAGAAGCTGATATGTCCCTAATTGGATATGCTTCCGGCCATCTCGTAAATCGATCCACGATCGTTAGGATATATGAATATCCTCGAGATGGGGGCAATGGTCCCACAATATCCATATGGATATGTTCAAATCTATTGTTTGTTGGGTTAAAAGTTTCATGTGGAGATTTGGTATGTCTCGAAACTTTAGATTTTTGGCAACCTATACACGATCTAGACCAGTTGTTGCAGTCTTTATTGATCGCTGGCCACAAATATTTTTTAGTAATAGCTTGCCTTGTGGCTCGTATGCCTGGATGCGAAAAACTATGTTCGGCATTGAATGCCAATTTTCTTAATGAGGCAGGTATATAAGGGCGTAATGTACCCGTGCTAATCTCACACCAAACCTCATGAGTTGTGAATGGAATTGGTGTGAGTATTAGATTTACCCTTGAGCTACGGCTGGGATGCTCTTGGAGTCGTTGTAACTCCTTGTCACCTTCCTGTGCTTTTACCAGATGTGGCAAATCGAAGGTGATTGTGTCAACGTTGTCGGCCGCTAATGAGCGAGATAAATAATCTGCGACAACGTTTTGTTTCCCAGACACATGTCTGATGTCTGTTGTGAACTGGGAAATTAGGCTCAGGTGTCTTGTTTGGCGGGGAGATCTCTCGGTCTTTGTGTGAAGGGCATGCACTAATGGCTTGTGGTCAGTGTAGACCACAAAATTTCTTCCTTCAACAAAGTACCGGAAATGTTTTATTGCTGCATAGATTGCGAGTAGTTCGCGATCAAATGCAGAATAATTCCGTTCAGCAGATGACAACTTCTTAGAATAGAAGGCTAATGGTTGCCATCTGTGACCGTTATACTGTTCCAGCACAGCTCCGATAGCAAAATCGGAAGCATCAGTTGTGACGCTATATTTCGCATCCTCTAGTGGATGTATCAGCACAACTGCTGCAGCCATTGCGGCTTTCACATCGAGGAATGCCTGTTCACATTCTGCGGGCCAAGGAAGTTGTTCCTTATTTTTAGTGGTTGATGGACAATTGAGAAGTTCCCTCAAATGTCCATTAATCGGCACTAACATTTTCGCAAGTTTCGGAATGAATCGGTGGTAAAAGTTCACCATTCCTAGAAACTTCTGTACTTGTTTAACTGTTGTTGGTGTTGTGAGGTCATTTATTGCTTGGACTCGTTCGGGTGATGGAAGTATTCCATCCTTGCCGATACGATGTCCCAAAAACATGATCTCACTGACACCAAAAACGCATTTGGATAACTTTATTGTTAACCCAAAGTTATCCAGGCGTTTAAACAGTTCTTCGAGGTGAGTTAAATGCTCATCCTCGGATCTACTAGCGATAAGAATATCGTCTAGGTAGACATAAATGAAGTCCAAGTCTCTTGTGACTTCATTCATAAATCTTTGAAATGACTGGGCTGCATTTCGTAACCCAAATGGCATGCGAGTAAACTCAAACAGACCAAAGGGTGTTATTAAGGCAGTCTTATGCACATCTTCTTTTGCAATGGGGATGTTGTGGTACGCTCGCACCAAATCCACCTTTGAAAAAATTGTGCGTCCGTGAAGGTTCACTGAAAAGTTGTGAATGTGCGGGATTGGATATCTATCCGGCACAGTGACTGCATTCAGGCGACGATAGTCGCCGCATGGCCTCCAATCATTTGTATCCCGTTTAGGGACCAGATGAAGTGGAGATGCTGCGGGAGACGACGAAGGTCGACAAATCCCTAGTTGAACCATATGTTCAAACTCCAATTTCGCTACCTTCAGCTTCTCAGGATGAAGCCTACGAGCAGTAACGAAAGGTAATTGCCCATTCGTAACAATGTGGTGTTGCACATTGTGTTTAACCGGAAGGTTAAAATTAGGGGGTTGTGTTAATGAAGCGTACTTCGTTAACAATTCTTTATACCTGCCAAGATGTTGGCATTCAAAGCTCTCGATCTTATACTCACTAGTTGCACAGACGCCAGTCCGAAGGCTGGTCTGTGAGTCAACTAGTTTCCGATGTTTAAAATCGAGTATAAGTTCGAACTTCGTAAGGAAGTCCGCACCGAGTATTGCTTTGCTTGTGTTGGCAATTATGAAATTGTGGATGAACCGTCGGCGAAGGCCTAGGTGCAGTTCCAACAACTTCATGCCAAAAGTTTGGATCGTAGATCCATTGGCGGCTCGCAGAAGTAAATTAGGGCATGTGGTTTGTACCCTAAACGTGTGGGCTGGTATGAGGGATATGTCCGCACCAGAATCAATTAAAAAATCGATTTGGTTATTGCTGTCGCGGACATATAACCTGCACGAGCGCTTCTGCTGAGAAGAGCCCGTGAATGTGGCGATTCCCCGCCAATTTAATTTTTTGGGTTTGGGCCCCTCACCCTCCGGTCCTTCTTGGCCGTTGAGCCAGGACCCTTAAACACACAGGGTGGAGTGCACCGCTCTGCTCCACTACCGAAGCGGTAGTGAAAATAGCAGACAGTCCCCGGTAGCGCCTGCGCGGGTGAGCGCTTGGGCACTGCCCCTTGCTTGGTGGGGGTAGCGGTCCGCGCCGGTTGGGCTTTCGGTTGTCGAACCGGAGACCGACCCCATTGTCGTGTACCTGTGGACCCACCGGCCGACTCTTGGCTTTGACTTTGCCTCCCCTCCAACACGAGTGTTCTTAATTGACGCACCTCGCGTTGGAGGGACTGCACTGTCCGCTCCAGAGACGACGATGTTTGGACCTCAGACACCTGAGCGTGGGCCGAACCGGCCGTTATTTCCCACACTGTATCCGCTAGTCTCGACAGTTGCCCAAGGGACTGGTCCGCGGATGCGGCAAGCACCACCTGAATATCCCTAGGAAGCCTGCGCTCCCAAAGACTCCGGATGAGCTCCTCCCCATCCCCGAGACAGTCCCCGGCCAGACTTTGCAACCCTCTCAGGAAATCGGAGGGCTTGCGATCTCCGGGCTCATGCGCCGCCAATAGCTGTTCCAGGCGGTTCCTGGTCGATAGTCCATATCGCTCCAGCAACCGCCTCTTAGCATCTGTATAGCTGGCGGAGCTGAGATCCGGAAACGCATGCAAGAGAATCTTGGCCGCCTCTGTCGGTAGAGTGGACACGATGTGGGACAACTTCGTTTTGTCGGAAGTTATCCCGTTCAGCCCAAATTGTGCCTCAGCCTGGTAGAACCAGACTGCCGGGTCGCTTTGTTGGAATTCGGGCAGATTGAATCTAGCCGTTGAGGCTACATCCACTTCTGCCCGAACCCTGCGTCGACCCGGCAGCCCCTCCTCCCGGCTGGCCAACGATTCGTCCATGTCGACAACAAAGGAGTTATCCATGAAACTATCTCTTTCCATTTTGGATTTTCCTGTAAATACCTCTCAACCAAAATACGACAATTAATTTACGCAAACTCAGAGGAAAATCAATAAATAATTACACCTTAAATTAAATCAATTACCAACTGGTAAGAATCTTCAATTCAATAAATTATGTATATATAAAATTGAAATATTCCACAATACTCGTAACGTTAACATAAACCAAATGACTTATCTTATATTTTGCTTGGAAATAACCATAAAATTTTAAAATTTTAATTATTTCTTCCTCGGTTACTCCGCTATACTTCTTTTTTCTCTCTCTTTATTTTCTTCAGCCACACTGACTCTATTTACCGGAACGATGTTTCTGTTCTCCGCCAAGAATTCTTCTTCAATATAATTTTATTTTTAAAACGTTTCTTCCGCGTTCGGGGTCACCAATTGTTGGTTTGTTTACCAACAGCGATTTATAATAAATCAACTCTTAATCTTCAGTTTATTGACACAAATATTTATTTATTTTATTTTATTGTTACTTTCTATTATACACTTTGTTCTATCTATGTACACGTATTTTATTAACTAGAGTTTATTGATTCATTAACTATTTGAGTTTTCTTATATATTTTTATTGAGGTAATTTTTAATTAAGACGATTCTTTTTTTTAGTTTTTAAACAGAACTGTCAAACTTAGAAAAATTTATTGTTTTTTATTTTCTTACTTAGCCTTAGTAGCCTATGTTTTCGTAACAAATCTCCTTGGCTAAGTAAGACCGGAAGTCGTAGGACGATGTCCCTACACCCCCCCCCCCCCCGAACCTTCTAACTCGAGGTGGGTGCACTTCCCGTAAAAATGTCATATTATAAAAAATGCTTGAAATTACTTGAAAAGCTTATATACCAAACGGCAGAAGGTTGGGAGGGATCACGGTATGCAGAAACAAGGTAATGTAAAAGAGACTGACAGCTTCGAATATCGTAGAAAAAGGTCTCCGAGTGGCGTCAGCACTAATGCAGAAACAACAACAATAACTTCGATTTTATATGGGAAGAGGTCGCCGAGTGACGTTGCCGTCTTACGATATACAGTCTTTTACATTGGCCTGTTTCACACGGGACGACGGCCAACCAAGAGAAATCGTACGATATTCATCTTTTTAGAGAAGAGGGTGAGAGAGGACGATGGGGAGGGAAGATTTTCCCTTCCAACTTTCTCACACGATTTTCGATACTTTGACAGCGGTGTAGTTGTTGTTTTTTGTTCCTTTTGCTGGGAGAATAAAAAAAAGAGAAATGACTTTTGTTTCATTCGGAAAGTACTCAAAAGAGAATTAAAATAAAAGCAACAACAATAAGCTAAAGCGTTTTGACGTACAGTTGGTTGGAAATATTGGCCCGTGTGAAAACCCGTACGACTTTTTGTCAAATTTCAAAAGGTAGTGGACGATGACAGCAGATTTTGTTGGTTGGCTGTCGTCTCGTGTGAAACAGCCTATTACCTTGTTTCTGTATAGGCCTGTTTCACACGGGACGACGACCAACCAACAGAAATCGTACGATATTCATTTTTTTAGAGAATAGGGTGAGAGAGAATCGTGAGGGAAGATTTTCCCATCCAACTTTCTCACCCCTCTTGTCTAAAAAAATGAATATCGTACGATTTCTGTTGGCTGGTCGTCGTCCCGTGTGAAATAGGCCATACCGTGGTTTGGACGACACGATTTTTTCAAGTGCCAGCTCCCCTACTAAAAGGAAGAAAGTCATAACTTCTCTTACGGCGCTTGAGCAGTTAACTTAATTTTGTTTACATAGGCTGTTTCCACACGAGCGTGCACACGACAGACAGAGTCGTCTGCAATCGTCAATTCTCTTTTGTCTTCGGTGAAAAATCGTATGAGCTTCTACATGAGGGAACAACTTGCAGGCAACAAATCATACTGTCTTTGTTGTTGTTTAAGACATTCTCTTTGCGAGCAAAAGAGAATTTCAGAAAAAAACAACAACAATGCAAGAGCTGTCAAAGTGTTCGATCAAAAATCAGCTCGGGTCGGTCCCTTCCAGCAGTTTTGGAAAAATTCATAGATCGCCGACTAGATTCACCATAACTTAACTTGTTTGTTTGAAATATTGGTAATTTTTAAGAATAAAAATAAATAAGCGAACGAAAATTCTTAGGGGGGGTAATTACCCAATTACCCCCCTCTGAAACCGCCCCTGCGCCACAGTGGGCGAAGTCGCTTCGAAACCTGGACATAGACAGAAAATCAATACAAAAACCTACAAAACTGTGTCCATATAGTTTTTTCGGGTCGCTGATTACGAATTTGATGTCGAAAATTCAAAATTCAAAATGGCGGATCCAATATGGCGGATCAAAAAATATAAATTTAACGGATTCGCGTGAAACTTTGGATATAAGGTATTTTGAGGTCACTGATTACGAATTAGATGTCAGAATTGTAAAATTGAAAATGGCGGATCCAATATGGCGGATCAAAAAATAAAACTTTAGCGAATTCGTGTAAAACTTTGGATATATTGTATTTTGAGGTCACAGATTTCGAATTTGAGGTCGGAATTGCAAAATTCAAAATGGCGGATCCAATATGGCGAAAAAAAAATATACATTGAGCGGATTCCGGATACCTCCGGTGGAATCTGTTTTTCTTCTGCGATTGCCATCTGCTGGAAGCTCGATATTAGTGGATCGTTAGATGCCAGAAGCCGATGGAACAATTCGTGCTTTGTTTTTTCCGGGGAATATTTACGCGTAAAATCTTCTCGCTTACGCCGGATATCCTTATTTCGAGCTTCCTGCGCATCTTCAGATAGCCCACCAATTGGCAGCGGAGCAGCTTCAACTATGGCATATCCATGCAACAAAAGTGGACTGATATCGGCATCGGGTACCATGCGTAGAACTCTACATAGTGTCTGGCCACATTCAAGCAGTACATTTTAAACTTCTCGACATTAATAGCACACCCGCTTGACATTGTCTGCAAGATCACTTTACTCTTCGCCATCAACACCTCATCAATTTTTGCAGTCACGGACACGTCTTCAAAAATGCGCCTAGCATATTACCGTCATTTGTAGTGCCCGATCCCTGTTTGGGAATGTCAATCAGCAAGCCCAAACTACGTTTAAAATCACTCTGAATTTTCGTTTTACGAGTCGCTACACGTTGCTTTTGCTCTACAAACCGAGCCTGCCACTTTTTCTCCGTTTCGTCATCGCCGTTCTTGTAAGCTAAATGTATGAACCACCCCATAAACCTTATCCAGGCGTGGAGTGAAGATACACCGAGAGTAAGGTTTGCGCTGTCGATCTTCTTAAGTACAAGTAAATCAATGCTGCTAAATTATTTCACATCACATTTATTCACAATACAGCGACCCTTGGCACGCTTGTCAGGCACTTTCACACCGCAGAAAACCGATCGCGCACTGAAATGGCGCAAACATGCGCACGCGATTTCTTTTGAACTCTTCAACTACATCATTAAGGAAGTAGGAGAGCCACTTAGGGAAGTGGAGCAACGCGGAGAAAATTTTGTAACCAATGATTTTAGAGAATTTCCGTGTTACGCGATACAGCTTAATCTTTACTTTGTTTTTAAGTAGAAACACTTTATTAAAAGGGTTACAAATGTGATAAACTTACCTTTTGGGGTGCTACACATCGTATGTGATCGTGTGAACAGGGTCGGATCGCTGTCACTCATTAAAAATTACGGGATATAAATAATTAAAAACGCGCCGTTTTTCGAGCGTGTGCTATCCGGCAACTGTCACGACACGTATCACAGAGATTAGTGAGTGGAATGCCACTGCAGCGTTGGACTAGTATGCACTAGTGCCATCTACACACGATTTCATTGAACTAAATTCCGAACGCGCACCTTTTTTTTTCCTTAATGTCCAGGTTTTGAAGCGAGTTGGCCCACTGTGCGCCGTGGGAATGCTGTGTTGGGTAAAGACTGCTCGATTTTTTTTGTTCTTTGATTTTTATTCTAACGATATTGCAGTGCTTTAAAAATGTATTTAAAGTTTTTATACATTTTTAAAGCACTGCAATGTCGGTAAGTATAAAAAAAAATATAGTTTAAAAAAACTAAAAAATACGCTTTTATGTTAAAATGAACTAAAAATTAAAAAATAATTTTGAATGTAAAGTTTTTATTGCTCCAGCCAGTATATGGAAACAACCTACCTTTCGAAATGTAAAACAGCGTGGGACTCTTAACTTATATTCTTATTTTATTAATACCGGAACTTTTCGCTAGCGCCCCACGCTTTTTTTACATTTCGAAAGGTAGGTTGTTTCCATATACTGGCTGGAGCAATAAAAACTTTACATTCAAAATTATTTTTTAATTTTTAGTTCATTTTAACATAAAAGCGTATTTTTTAGTTTTTTTAAACTATATTTTTTTTTATTTTCCACTTTTTAGTCTATCATATATCTTCCGCCATTTTGTTGTGGCCGCCATAATAGATTTAAAATTACGTCACACAGCTTACTGTTATGTATTCGTCATATACTTTCATTTGATACCCGTACCAGGGCGCTGTAAAGAAAAAGGTAAGCCGCTATTTTGTGTTGGCCGCCATTTTGAAAATGGAGTGTAGCCATCTTCGAAAATCCTCAGCAAAACAGTTCAAAGTATCTTGTGCATATTTGGTTGGGTTCGGAAAGCCAAATTATTTTGTAAATACGCAATTAGGCACTTAAGCACTTTTGCCGGTCCGATAACTTAGCAAGCGCAGCTCAGTTTAAGACAAGAAAGCAATGATAAATAAGGGAATACGGAATAGAAAAATGCAATAAACTCAAAATCATCGAATTTGCACTTAAGCATTTCTGGCTTGTGCAATATTTTCAGCTAATTTTAAAATGTGTTGGCCGCCATTTTGAATTTGGAATGACGCCACGCAGCACAGTGTTCTACTTGTAATATCCTTTCATTTGATACCCATATCGATTGGGTTGTAAAGAAAAGGGTAGTCCGCCATTTTGTGTTGGCCGCCATTTTGAATTTGGAATGACGCGAATTGTACTCTATTTGTCATACCCTTTCATTTGATACCCATGTCGGGGGTCGGGGAGCACGATTGCAAAATTCGGCCACCATCTTGGAACCGCCATCTTGATTTTTTTACAAAATGGTCAGATTGCATTGTCACGCCAGCTTTACATATGGGCAAAATTTGAAGTTGATCGGTTATATGGAAGTGGGTCAAAATCAAGTTGCAAGATTTGTCTACATACATACATACACACATACATACATACATACATACATACATACGGCTGAAGCTAATATAAAGCGGTAACATACATACATACATACATACATACATACATACATACATACATACATAGATACATACATACATACAGGTGAAGCTAATATAAAGCGTATAAAAATGATCACTCCGCACCCCCTTTGGCCCATTTCAACGCCACTTTTATAATACTACTCTTATAATCTTAATATATAAAAACTACGTGTCACACAGTTTGTACACGCTAATCTCCGAAACCGCCCAATAGATTTAAATGAAAATTTGGGAATGTGTAGAGTTGGATCCAGATCCAGGTCCAGATAAGTGAAGCTGTTGTCGAAATATAGAGAATTTCAATGTTTCACTGATTATATTTAAGTTGGCGGGGCGAAAAAATATTTAATTTTAATTGTCATGTACATATAAAAAACCGTTAACTTTAAAAAAGCACTCCGATTTTTACGAGTGAAAACGTATGAATTAGTATATTGAGTGTACTGAGTGTACAGTGTGTACAGTATGTACAGTGTGTACAGTATACTGTGTACTATATACTATGTACTATGGACTGTATACTATAACTACCGTAGCCCGAAAAACACACCAGTTAAGAAACATATAATTTATATACAAAATAAAAATATTTGTGAACATTGGGAAACCTGTAAAATATTAGCATCCATTGTTCTTTATATACTTCCACCGAAAAATGCGTAAAAGCTTTTAATTGGTGCGATTAAATGAAGTGTTAATAAGAAAATATATAAATGTCGAGTTTTTGCATTATGCCTCAGATTGCGGTACATCTTGAAAACGGTCAACGTGTATATTTCACTGAAGAAAATGCTCTCCAACGAGCTTTCCAGCCACCAAAAACTACACTTACTGAATTTTTCACACTGTGCCAAAAACCTGATATCTTCGGAAAATTCGCAGCAACATTGTTATATACCGACGTCCCTCGCTATTATACATGGAACAAATCAGGTAAAAAATGGAAGCCACGTAGACAAGGCGAACCACATCCAACTATCGCACGCGTATTGAAAGCAAAGACATTGGGACCACTTTACACAGTACATCCAAAACAACGTGAATGTTTCTTTTTGCCTTTGTTGTTGCTGAATGCTCCAGGACCAACGTCTTTCGAATTTTGACGAACAGTCAATGGTCAAATATTCAATACATTTTAAGATGCATGTCGCAAGTTGCAATTGCTGGAAGACGACAATTATTGGAATCTGACACTTACTGATGCAGCATCAGGGGCGTTTCCAGCCAACTGGCTTAGGGGGGTAATTTTAAAAAAAGGAGAAACTTAAATATTTTTTTTATTCCATAAATACCATTTGCACGCTCCCCAAGCTACCCCTAGCTGAAGTTGCCATTTCACCCCCCCCCTCGCAAATGGACAAAAATTTGTGCCACTAGTATCTATTTAAAGGTTATTTAGCCCTAATAGAACCTACATACGCAGCGGCAGACATTTTTTTCAATTGTAGCCCTTTTTTACACCCCTCCCCCCAACCACTTAACTAGAGGCGGGTCCACTTCCCGCAAAAAAGGTCATATTAAAAAGAAGAAACCCTAGTAAAAATGTGCCATGCGAGTTTGTTCGCTATGCGGGCGCCGTGCAGGCTAGTGCGTACCTAGACTTTGGTGCGTACCTGCTGTATGCTAGCTGCGGTCGAGTTTGATTTTTACTCGGGAAGTCACCACTTCTCTTACGGCGCTTGAGCAGTTAAGTTCATTTTGTTTACATAGGTTGATTCTACACGAGGGTGTTCGATCAAAAACCGGGTGAAAATATCGTTCAAATTTGTGTGCCCTCCCCATCGTCCTCTCTCACCATCTTCTTCATAAACCACTTTGCAGCCGACTGAGCTATAGCATCAGGCGCGTACGAAGGGGGGGGGTTACTGGGGGTTAAACCCCCCCCCCATGATTCCAATAATAATAGGAAAAATTATAATTAATAAATATATCAATTTATTAAACAATTAAAAAAATATTCCGAATAACGATGTATAATATATGGTGGATTCTTTTCAAACGGGATAGCAAAAAAATAAATATCTCTCAAACTTTGGGAATATGTTCGTGAACTCGATGTGATATTCCAAAATTTTTTTTAGCGCAATTGGGTGCGCCGTTTCGGAGTTTTTCAAAAATCACGTATTTCTCATTTATTTATAGCTCTCGACAAACTCTGAGTTTCGCGATGGCCATATAGATTTTTGTATGAAATTTTCCGTCTTTTCAGATGAAATTACGCAAAAAACAATTGGACGCATTTTTGGCCAATTTTTTGGCCTTTTTTGGCCAAAATTTGAAAAAAAGGAATTTTTAAATTTTTTTTTCATGTCACCAATCGATGTTCTGACTCAAAAACTACGCGCCACCAAGTTTTCAGAGTAGTTCCCTTCTTTTCGGTAAAAAAAATTGTAAAAATGCACTAAATCAAAGTCTAAAGTCTTGCGCACACCACGAGACCATGATTTTTGGAGAAAAACAAGACATTTTGTAATATTCGAAAAATGGTCAAAAACTATTATTTATGTTTCTTCACAATTTTCAATAAAAAAATTGCGATAAAAATATACCTATAGGTAATTATTTTTATAGTGAAATAACATAAAATATAATATAAGTACATAGTCCTATTACATGAGAAAAATTTTTTTTACCCAATATGTGTACAAAATATGTTTTGTGAAACCCCCCCCCCGGGTTTCATCCTGCGTACGCTACTGTATAGCCATATTAACGGTAGTCTCGGGGATCGGTCCCTTCCACGACCCTCCAGCAGTTTTGGAAAAAGTCACCTTCATAGATCGCCGACTAGATTCACCATAACTTTACTTGTTTGTTTGAAATATTGGTAATTTTTAAGAATAAAAATTATTGGCCTGGGTTCCCAGATCCGGCGGAGCGGAAGTGAGTGCGGATTTGACACTTTGCGATTCTCAAATCCGCAGTCGTGAATTCGAAACCGCAATCGCGGATTGAATGCGGGTTTAATTACCGAAAAAATTCAGAGTGAACACTCACGCGATTATGAAATACGCGTTATCGGATTTGCTTAGGCAAATTTGACGTTCCAAATCCGCGGAAAAATTGTTGCGGATGACAAATCCGCAGTAGCGGCGGGAGTGTCCTATCCGCCGGATCTGGGAATCGAGGCAAATAAGCGAACGAAAATTCTTAGGGGGGGTAATTACCCAATTACCCCCCTCTGAAACCGCCCCTGTGCAGCATTTGCATCCACGCCGAATAACATTCGTCAACTGTTCGCAATTATATTGACGACATGATACCCAACAGAACCATCGGTTTTGTGGGAAAAAATACAAGAACGGCATGACTGAAGACATACTTCGCAGAATTAGACAAACAAACCAATATCCAAACTCTCCAACTTTTATAGGAATAATTGGTTTTTCGTTAATGGTTATAAATATTTGTTGAAGCGTTGAATTTTGAAGATTTGGATTAATTTTAAATGTCTTAAGGTTGGGTGCGGAAAACAAAACCAAAAACATAGTTTACCAGCAAGTTTTGTAAAACAATACATACATAGGTAATTTTGGTCACACTTAATATGAAAGCATATTGAATCTAATGTCTCCAAATTTTACAGAATTAAGTATTGGTTCTTTCCTTAGATAGAATAGTGAGATTTTCAATATTTGCATTAATTTCACATGCTTTGACGAACACAATTTCGCTATATAAGAGAAAATAAAAGTTGGTTTTTTGGCATTGCTTTCCCAACTATAAAATATTTGTTTCATTTTTCGATTTTGTTTTATTGTTCTCGAAAAATTTTGTTATTGAAGACTTCTAGATTTAAATTAAAAAAAGCTTTAGAAAATGGCCCTCGAATTTCGAGTGCTTGATGCTGCTATTTGCATTAATTTTAAATGTTTTAACGTTCATGGTTTTAACAGAATACACAGCCACTTTTGGTCATAGTTCAAATAAATGTATTTTCAATCTAATGACTCCAACTTATATAGGAAAAGTTGGTTTTTCGTTAATGGCTAAGGAGAATTGAATTTTGAAGGTTTGGATTGATTTTAAATGTTTAAACGTTGGGTGCAGCGAGGCGCACCGGTTCCCACCTATCCAAAATACAGAAAATAAGCGGTTCATTGAGACACTTCATCTGTGTATGAAAATCCATATCTCGAAAAATGCATGTAAATGGATGGTTTTTATTGTCTTGATCAAAATGTCAGATCCCTAATAGTTTCACATTTTATTATTTGGAATCAAAAATCCCAAAAAATTTGCCTTTTCAAACTCTCCTACTGTATATTAAAATTTATATCACCTGATTACTACTATTGGCTTATGTGTATGTACAGTGTGTCCAGGGTACTGTGTGCTATATACTATGTACTATGGGCTGTATACAAACTTCCGGAGCCCGCAAAAACACAACAGTTAAGAAACATATAATTTATATACAAAATAAAAATATTTGTGAACATTGGGAAACCTGTAAAATATTAGCATCCATTGTTCTTTATATACTTCCACCGAAAAATGCGTAAAAGCTTCACTTCACTTTGATTCCTCTTCATTAATTTATACAAGAACGTTTTCTCTTTAACTTGCATAATAATTTCATCATTTATCCAGCCATTATTTTCCCTTGTTCTATATTTTTTATATTTTGTGGCGTAGGATTTTGCAGATTTAATTATTTGACAAAGAGAATAGAGATTAATAGACGACTGGGAATCTAACATTTGGATAAGTTTGGATCGAAACAAGTTGATGTTTACGAAACCCTTGCGTTTATTTATCATCCTTTTCATCTGTGTACCAGTTCCCTCTACAAACAACACCATCTCACGATGATAGGATATATCATTGTCATAGAGGGAGATGTCAATATTGAAATCATTACACAGATCAGTGATTGCATGGTCGAAAATAGACGGAGCATTGGTGTTAAAACCAATACGTGTGTAATTCTCGGGGGTAATTGGATTGGCAATGCTATAACCTGCTTGTGAAATAATGTCTCTATAAACATTATTTACCGTGCATTCCTTTGGTAGGTTGAAGTTTATATCACCTACAAACAAGGTATTTCTATGCTCCTCTGTCAAGTTGGAAAAAAATTCAAAAAAAGACTCATTATCTACATTTGGTGGGCGATATAGAGTAATAACGTTTACACTTGTTCTTGACTTCCGCATTATTTCTATTATGATTTCTATTATGATTTTAACACAATCTTCTTTTTTTTGTAAAAGGGATCTTGTAATTGTCACGTATATTTTTTTCGAGTAGGACATTTAATTAGTTGTTATTGTCGTCACTATCAGACTTCACTAGAATTTTCCAATTTTAAGAGTTTTTATTACTTCAACCGGTGCTCTCACTTTAGACGGTTGAATTTGTATAATATTGCTCCTTGTTTTGTCAACCGTTTGACTTTTATTTGGTTGAATCAGAATTCCTTGAGCAGCTGATTTTTTTATGTATGTCGGTCATTCCATACCAAACCGGACGTTTTTCGGTAAAAATTAAAATTAATGATACCGATTTTTTTTAAATTTTGCAGACGCATTCTACACATGAAATAATGGGACCCATATTTCGGGAAAAAAATTGCGATTGTTTTTTTCAGAAGATATGTACGGTTGTAAATTGCAAGAAATTTAAAAAAACGTCGCGCGCCCAACCATTCAAATTACTGTATCTTCGAAACCATTAGTCGTACAAAAAAATTATATAGGTCGATTTTGAAGATCTTGAGTCACTCTATGTATTGGTGTATTTAAAATTTGCGTTTGATATTAATAAATTGTTATTATTTGTCTATAAAATTTCATTAGCATTTTTCATCATCAAATCACCAACTTAAAGTTTTGGAAAAAATATTATCGTGTTCCTACTTTAATTCTAAAGAAACAGTGAAAATTTGAAAATGGAACTCAAACGGGGTCATACATATTTTAAAAATTCTTTAAAGAGTGTGACCACGTGTTATATATCCGGTTTATCAATTTTAATTATAAATCAAATTTCTTAAATATTTCTCAACGTATTTCACCACAGCCCCAATGAATTGAAATCATAATTACTCAGCAAATGCATTTCCTGCGACATGCTAAATTAACAAAATCGAAGTAACTCAAAGTTCAATTGACTTTTACTTTGAACTTTGAAAGAAGCGGCAGGAAATGCAAGATCAGCTTTCTTCGATTTGGAAGATAACAAGTAAATGTTAAAATCAAAAAGTAAGTAGTAATAAATTCCAGCTCATTAAGATCGGATATCAATAAAGCGATTTTTAGTATTAAACGAAAGTCGGTGTTTGATTATTATTTTTTTTTATTACTCAACAGATTCCAGAATTTATTTGGCGCAGTCGGTAGGATACCGACAGTATCCTTTTCGCGATTTACTACAAAGGTGATTCTGTCCCTTCTTAAAGGGTTTATCGGTATTCTTATTTTCGGAATCGTTTTAACGCTCGAAAATTTATTTCAGCGACAGTTTGAACATTCAGTTCTACTAATTGTGTTGAAAACAGTTTAAAAATCCAGTACAGTTTTTTTTCGTGTTTAATTAACAGTTTGAACAGCTAGTTCGGTTAATTGTGCTAAGTTGACAGTTTGTGCATAACTTACCACAATAATGAATATCATTGGGTTGAAGGAGTTAATAAGCGAAGCCAGGGCCGTCCCAGTGTTCAAAGGAGACGGAAGCTTTGAGCTATGCCATTTTATCCAAGAGGTGGAAACGTTAGTTGGAATGACAAATGACGAAGCAGGAAAGCAGTACATCTTCAGAATATTAATAACTAAACTACAGGGAGAAGCAGCAATAGCGATCCGGAGATTGATGTCCCAAACAGTCACCTGGGAGGCCGTCAAAACTCAGCTCATCAAATCTTTCGCAGTACAGGAGACCTACCTAAAACTTAAGGAGAAGGGCGATAGTATAAAATTTATAAATGTAAGTCAGTATTATAAAGAATTGCTTTTAATCCTTGATAAACTAAATTTAAAATATACGTTGGATAGCGATAAACCTGCAGAATTCCAACCAGGAAATAATGAACATAGTATTTTAGAAACATTTCTAAATAAGCTTCCAAGATCAGACAATATGTATCTTAGAATAAAAGGTGTTCGAAAGCTAGAGGAGGCATATCACGAATTAATACAAACCGGTATAGATTCAGACAGTAAAGATAAAAGCCCATTTAATAATCAATTTAAATATCGATCACACCATCTTAACAAGCCTCATCCTCGTAACTTTAGGGAAAATAATGTTAGGTTCAATAATTTTAGAGATAACAACAATTTTAGAAATAATAATAACTTTAGAAATAACATCAACTTCGGGTATAATAATGACTTTAGAAATGATAGTGGTAGATTTAGGAACTCGGGAAATTATCGGCAGAATAATATCCCAGAGCCAATGGAAGTAGATCAGGTAGAGATTCGGCAAAATTTTCATGTGGAGCTTCGGATTACTCATTACCCATAATAGAGCTCACTATTTGCGGAAGAAAAATAAACTACCTCATTGATACTGGGGCAACCAGAAAATATATTCCCTAATATTAAAAGAATTAAACTAATAAGACCTATAGACTTAGTTACCCTTTCTGGTAGACAAAGAATAACTCACGAAGCGATAATAAAATTACCAGAAGAATTCAACCAACAAGCCACCATGAGTTGGAAAATACTCGATTTCCAAAATAAAAATTTCGATGCTTTGCTGGGACACAATATTTTAAAACCACTAGGAGTTAAAATTAATTTAGAAAAAGACGAAATAAAGGTCAGAGGAAATAAAATTTAATTTAAAAATGCTTGCCCTTACGAAGAAATGTTTCAATTGGAATCTCTTGAGTTGAATGAACTCGAACTCTTCGATCAATTAAAAAGTGATCATCTTAATTCTGAGGAACTCTTACACTTAAACCAGATCTTGAAAAACAATAAGGACTTGTTTTTTAAGGAGGGGCAAAGACTAACAAACGTAACGGCTATAAAACACCAAATAATGACTACACATAGTCAGCCCATTTATTCAAAAATATATAGATTTCCAAAGGTACATGAAGAAGTTGAAAAGCAGGTTAAAGAAATGTTGGAGCAAGGGATAGTAAAGCCCAGTAACTCCGCCTACAACTCCCCAATCTGGGTGGTGCCAAAGAAACTAGATAATTCGGGAAAACAAAAATGGAGGATCGTCGTTGATTATAGGCGACTGAACGAAGTCACCATCGACGACAAATTTCCAATTCCCAATATTGAATCCATTTTTGATAAACTGGGTAGGGCACAATATTTCACTACCCTCGATCTCGCCAAAGGTTTCCACCAGATTTTGGTCGATGAGAAAGACAGGGCTAAGGGCGGTATTCACAGTCGTTACTTAAGCATGGACTTAAGAATTTCTTAACTAAGTTCGCCTTATTTGAATAAGGCGTACTTAAGATATCATGCATTCACAGTCATGTCTTGAGGTGAACTTTGTTAAGCAATTGCTTATACCCGGACAGACTAGCACCATTAATGACGAATATGACGTCAGAATGACGTAGACCCATATAAAAGATATGGAAGTAAAATGGAGTCTACGTCATTCTGACGTCATATTCGTCATTAATGGTGCTAGTCTGTTCCGGGTATTATTGAGAATTTGTAATTTTAAGGAAATGCTTGAGCATTTCCCATGTTTTTTTCCAGTAATTCCATATTATTATGTCGTCTCCAAGGTTACTTAAGAAATTCCTTTTATTGTAGCATGCGCAGTATTGCACAATATATCTTTGATATTAATGATGTTTTGGAAGATAATAAATATGATGATACTGCTGATGATGACTTTCATCCTAATTTACCAATGCGAATAATGCAGATGGATTTGCGGTACGCGATGCGCTTGTTACTCGTATGTTTGTTTAAATAATTACCAAATATTGCGGGAAGGCTTGAATTGATGAAAGTTTATTGTTTTACTTGTCTTTACTACTTGATTCTACTAGAAGTAATTCGGAAAGAGCTGCTGATGCAATGTCATAAATTGAAGATGTTAAATTTGAGGAGTATAAAATTGTAATGAAAAATCTCTACCCTGAAACTTGCGCTTGCATAATACCTCAAACATACAAGCAGTTGCAATTCTGGTGCAATAGGTAAACTCCGATTATTTATTCCAGCTAATCCTTCATGAATTTTTGGCAACTAGCGTACGGAATCTTTTTTAAATCTAAACAGCTTTTTAAATTCATTATTATCGTAAAACTCAAAAGGATTTTGTCTGTCACGCAAAGATCTACGGATGCATCTACCATTACCTTCTTCACCATCATCTACGTCACTAATACCTTCAATATCAGTAACCGACGAAAACAAGTTCATTTTTTCACACTATTATTGAAAAATCATCTATAAGCAATTGCTTAAGTCACCTTTGGAGACGATTTAAAAAATAAATTAATTTTAAGGGTAAATAAGATCGTCTTATATGACAATTTGCTTAAGCATCAACTATGAATACTTATTTGAATAAGGTTTGCTTGATTAAGTTCATGCTTGAGCATTTACTTAAGACAGTGCTTAAGTTGCGACTGTGAATCGAAAGGACACATTAAGCACGTGCTTAAGCACGAACTTTGCAATAAGCACCGACTAAGAATACCGCCCTAAGACAGCATTTTCTACTCCACAAGGACATTATGAATATGTCCGAATGCCATTTGGACTCAAAAACGCCCCGGCAACGTTCCAACGAATGATGAATTACGTCCTCCGAGATTTCATCAATAAAATTTGCGTAGTGTATCTTGATGATATTCTTATATTTAGAACCTCCATTCAGAAACATATCGATTCAATATATAAAATATTTGAAAGATTAAGGAAGTACAATTTGAAGATCCAGGTGGATAAATGCAAATTCTTTGCTAAAGAGACAGAATACTTAGGTCACATATTAACCAAAGAGGGAATTAAACCTAACGAACAAAAAATAGTAGCAATTAGAAATCTGCAGTTGCCAAAGACTAGAAAAGCAATTAAAAGCTTTCTGGGTATTACTGGCTATTACAGAATAGTATATTCTGTAACAAGTTTGGAATGATGCATATTCCGCACAAGTGGTGGTCCACGAGTGCGGAATATGCCATTCAAAACGTGTTGCAGACTATACTTTTTCTACGCCTCTAATTAATTTTAATTAATATTTTGTAAAGAAAAAAAAACCTAATGTAAAGCTACTGTCAAAAATATAATGTATAAGGCACAGCAACACTAAATAACATATTAGTAGGGAGTGTTCATTCATAACAATTTTGTAATTTAATAATTTGTTAATACATAGATGGCGGCCGCAAAATTTAATAAAAAATGCTATTATTTTCTGCAATTTAATAATTGAATAGTTTATTTAAAGCAAAAATATTCTAGCAGAACATCATTGATTGTTTATTTATTGAAACAATCCTTTTTTCTTTAATTTATAAATCTTTCTTTTTCTTTAATTAATAAATCATATTCTTGGATTACGAGGAACAGATGTCGCCACTAGTAGTCATTCCATAACAAGCGATGGAATGAATATTCCACACGGGTGTGGAATGCTGCTAATTCCGTAACTAAAAGTAATATCAGAATGGCCGTATTCTAACAGAGGCGTAGAAAAAATTTATTAAGGACTTTGCAAAAGTCGCACAACCTATGACATTCTATGTAAAGAAAGATAAACGGATCAACGAAAATGATCCACGGTATGTTGAAGCCTTCCAGAAGCTTAAACGGCTAATTACTGAATACCCTGTGTTGAGATATCCGGACTTTAATAAGAGATTCACTCTTACTACAGATGCCAGTCAGTTTGCGATTGGCGCCGTTTTGTCTCAAGAGGGTCACCCAATATGTTTCGTGAGTCGCACTTTGAACGAACACGAAACAAAGTATCCGACGATAGAAAAAGAACTTTTGGCCATAATCTGGGCCACCAAATATTTTCGACCGTATCTCTTCGGTCAGAAGTTCACAATAAGAACAGACCACCAACCATTGGTCTGGTTAAATTCTCTAAAAGAGCCGAATGCAAAGCTGCAAAGGTGGAGGATTAAGCTAAATGAATTTGATTTTGATATAGAATATCTGAAAGGAAGAGATAATAAAGTCGCGGACTTTTTAAGTAGAATTAAGGAGGAAACTCTGCAGATAAACGAAGTAGAGGAAGATTATCAGACTAGCGATCGGGCCACAGTTCATAGCGGTGACGAAGACCAAAACGATCATATACCCATAGTCGAAGGCATTGTAAATAAGTATTACAGCCAAATCCACTTAGTTGAGAAAAAGGATAAAGAGATAATTATTCCGTATAGAAAATATAAACAGATAGTTATAGCTGAAGAAGATATTTGCACAAAGAAGATTACCTAAATGACTTATTAAGGGGAGAGATAAAGAAAGGTGTGACGGGGATTTACTCCATCATAGGAGACGCGAAATATAATGTACTACAGAAAATCTTGATCGAATTATTTAGCAATAATAAAAATTTAAGAGTCGTTAAATGCCCTCGAAAGGCTAAAGATGTGGAAAGTGAAGAAGAAATGGTAAACATAATAGAAAAGGCCCACAAGAATACGAACCACAGAGGAATAAATGAGAACTACGAGGAATTAAAAAATGATTATTTCTATCCAGGGCTCACTGCAAATCCAAATGTTTAGCAGGTGTTTGGAAATAAAACGCTCTAGTGTTTTATTTCTAAACGATAAAGTATTTAATGTTTACTTTTAAAACAGAAGAAGCCTTAAATGCACAAAATCTAAACGCTCAAGTGTTTGATTCTTAAACACTTAAAGTATTTAACAGAAGTTAAACGCGTAAGGTGTTTACAAAAAAATTGTAACCTAAGCGCAAGTGTTTAAAAGTAAAACACTTACTCGCCAATTAAACACTTGGGAAGGTAAACACTTAGTTATGATAAAACACTTATTGGGAACTAAACGCTCTAGCGTTTTATTTTTACACGGTAAATTGTTTAGTTTAGTGTCTCTAATGAAATACTGGGTGATCCATTTAGAGGTACTATTTTCAGAAATAAAAAAATAAAATCATTTAATTTTATCGGGCAATTTTTATTATCAGAATTTTTATTATTAGAATTTCAAGAAACAAGGAAGTTATTGCATTTTGCATCTAAGTTTTATGAAAAAAACAAGAAAAATCACTCAATTAATATACTTACACTATAATGCTTGAAAATAAGTTTCTATAAAACTTAAAATTTTTTTGAACTTATCACATATAGGTTTCAAAGTGATACAGTCCAAATTATAGCTCAAAATATGTATTTGTTAATTTACAATTGGCCAAAATACAAATAGTTAAATATCTCGAGTTCACGTTAACAAAAATTAACTTTCCTTTTTTAAATAAAAGGTCCCAAAATTCTCTACGAGATCTGATAAAAAATTTTAAATTGTTTTTTTAAAAAAGGCCAAAAGAATGCAATTGTTGTTATTTGAGTAATAAACAGACTCTATACGAAGAAAATAGATTGTCGACAGTACAAAGGGCTTTCCCTGAGATCTAGTCTTCCACATAAAAAAAAAAGAAGTAAAAAAAGTAACCAAAATGACATCCAAAATTATTTTAGAATATATCTATTCTCCATTTTTTGGCCTTTTCTTACTTCATTTGTTGTTTTCATTTATTTAACTTAGTTTATCCTGAAATTGTTAGCCTTTGTTGACAGGTATTTTGTTAATATGAAAATAAAACCATAAAGCTGCTTAAATATTACGAATTTAAAATTATCAGTATCACTGCAAATCTGAGGTTTTAGAAGTGTTTTATTTTTCAAAACGCTTAAAACATTTTATTTTGACGTCATCCATTTGCGTTTAAAAAATGTCTACAATGTTAATCAAATGGGTGACGTCAAAATAAAACGTTTTAACCGTTTTGAAATAAAACACTTTCAAAAGCTGAGATTTGCAGTGATAAGGCTGAACCCACACTGAACCAGTCAGAGCAAAACAAAAGCAAAGAATAAAATTTTTTAGAATTTTCAAATTTAAATCCTCATGTTAGAATTAGTGCGCCCCCACTAATTCACACAAGTCAGAGCAAAACAAACAAAACAGTTTTCCAAAATGTTCGCACAATAATTTGTATAAAGTTTAAATGAAACAACCCACACTGCGCCAAACAAATCGGTAGGAACACGCAAAGCACAGGCAATCCCACACAAGCACACACAGGCACACAAAGCAGTCAAAGCAAACAGGCAAAATATACACGCATTCCAAGGAAGCAACCCACACTAAACCAGTCAGGACAAAAAAACGAAGGCAAGCAAACAAAGCATGCCTGTGACGACTGCTTGGTCCTTGTTTTGCCACACAGTCAGTTTTCAACTTCCTTTCAATTTGCTAAGCAAAAAAGAAAATGTGCGATAGCGAAAAATTAATTTTTTTGGTAGAGAGTCGTCCTGCAATTTACAACTACAAATTAAAAGAACATAGTGATACAAGAATAATAGAGAAATTGTGGGATGAAATTGCCAGTGAATTGAAATGTAAAGGTGAGTAATTTGAAATTAATTTATTACAAATTTTAAGGATTTAATACATAATCGACAGGATATTTCCATTAATTCAGTTTACACATATTTATCTTGCCATGCAACCGAACCTTCTTTTGAATTAAAATATTTCACAAATTCTTCTCGCACATTGAGTGCAATAGCTGTTGGCCTACTAAACGTTACATTATGGCTGACTGAACTCGTTGGGATGTATAGTTCTTGTAATTCCTTATGAATATCTGCAAATCTTTTTTCTTTTTTCCGAATGAAGTTGTGGAGTATGCAGGCGGACATTGTAACAATTCCAGCTTTATCTGGAGAAAGCAACATAACTTTTTCCAAAACTCTAAATCTTTTCGTGATCATACCAAATGCACATTCGACCAATCTTCGTGCTCTTGACAAACGATAATTAAAAATGCGTTTACTTTTCGTTAAATTTTTGCGAGGAAATGGCTTCATTAAATGTTTACGTAAAGGATAAGCTTCATCCCCTACTAAAATATACGGAAACTTATACGTATTGTTTTCGCAAATTTGACGATCACACGGCATATTCAACTCGCCAGAAATAAATTTTTTTCCAAAATTACTTTCTCTAAATACTCCACTGTCTCCACTTCTTCCGTAATCGCCTACGTCTATTGCAAGAAAATTTCCATGTGCATCTACTACGGCTTGTAGCACTATGGAATGATATAGCTTATAATTAAAGAATTCCGATGCAGCATTTGGTGGGCGTTGAATACGGATATGCTTTCCGTCTATGCATCCTAAGCAATTAGGAAATTGCCATAATTGTTCAAAATCATTTGCAATAGATTTCCAATCTTGCGTATGTGGCTGTGACATATAAACAGGTGCGAGTACATCCCAAATAGCTTGACATACTTCTGGAACAATTTTTTCTGCTGTTGAAGAGCCCACTCGAAATTGGTAATGAAGAGACTTAAAATATTCCCCCGTTGCTAGATACCTTAATAGATAAATATTGTTAAATTGAAAATTAGTTATAAATATTGCAAATAATAAAATTTTTTAATATATTTTCAGTAAACGAATGTAAAATTAAATGGGGAACATTACGCAATTCATATGCAAGATTTGTGAGGGAAGAAAATTGTACACCCTCTGGTATGGCGGCAAAGAAGAGGAAAATTTGGTATTTAGCGGATGCTATGAGCTTTTTACGAGATTTTATGAGCCTACATAGATCGAGTGGAAGTAGATTCGCAATAGGTATAGCTCCGCCAGCTACCGACGAGGATTCGGCAAGTATTGCCCCCGCTGCACTTTCAGAAATGGAAGGATTTTCTGCAGAAGAAAATGTGGCATTGCATTGCACTCCATCAGGTAGCTTGACAGAAACCAAAAAAAAATCAAGAGTTATGACTGCAGCAGATAAAATAGCAGAGCCGATGGTGGAATATTTACGGGAACGAACCAGGAAAAAAGAAAATGAAAATCCCACTTTAACGTTTTTTAAAAGCATGGTGCCAGATGTTAATAAACTGACAGAAAGAAGACAGCGTATATTTAAACAGGACATTTTATTAAATTTAAACAAATTAATGGATGAACAAGAACGTGAATCTTCAATGGAACATTCAACAAGTTTTAGTTATACTGCACTGTAAAATATAATATATGTATAAAAACTATGTATACAGGGCCACCCTTATTTTCAAGTTTTTCGATTTTTTTAAAAGAATCCCCTCAAAATATGCGAATACCTGCAGATGAAAAATGAAATGTGAAGTTTGAGGCAAATCCGAAGTCATTTAGAGGTCGCTAACGGCGCGGCGGTCAAAGTATCGGAAAATGTGATTGCATTCTTTCCCGTTTACCCACCCCTGAAATATGTTAACCAACCCTGACCTTTAAAATAATTTAATAAACCTTTCCAACAAGCCTAATTTAAAAAAAACGGTTGGCAAATAAGGAAGTTATGGCCACTCATATTATAGAAAACCAAACATTTTAATATCTATAAAAATATTTAATATTGTTATTAGATATTAAAATTTTTGGTTTTTTGGCCATAACTTCCTTATTTGTCAACCGTTTTTTTTTAAATTAGGCTTGTTGGAAAGGTTTATTAAATATGTATTAATATTTTAAAGGTCAGGGTTGGTTAACATATTTCAGGGGTGGGTAAACGGGAAAGAATGCAATCACATTTTCCGATACTTTGACCGCCGCGCCGTTAGCGACCTCTAAATCACTTCGAATTTGCCTCAAACTTCAATTTTTCCCGATTTTCATCTATTCGCATATTTTGAGGGGGATCCTTTTAAAAAAAGCGAAAAAGTTGAAAATAAGGGCCACCCTAAAAAGTTAGCGTTCAAAAATATATAAAAATTAATATAAATAAATAGATGTCTTTTTTTAATTATATTTACCTCAATGTAATTAAAAGCTTTTCTGCTGGGGTAATGCTTTTTCGAAAATTTGTATCTGCTTTAATCACTTTTGGCCCAATCAACATCAATAATTCATCATGTTAAGAAATGCTAAAATCATCATTTCCATACAACAACCATCAATGCCAAAAAATATTCAAAATAATCCAGACGTAATTTGACGCCTCTTCCGTTCGATGGATCGAACACGTTAAAATTTGTGAAACCATTTTGCCCAGATAGCAATTTTGAGGGAAACATGTGTACTTATTGATTACGCAGCAATTTAAGTTTAAACCTCTGAATTTTGTTCTTATTTCATGTATGTAGTTGTTTGTTATTTAATTTAATTTGTTATTATTATGTTTGTATTAATAAGTATAAATACCTGGAGAAGTGAAAAATAAATTCATTCATATTTTGAAGCTTGTGAATTGATTTTTATCATTCTAATTAACATTCATTGCGCTTAAGTGTTGCACTTATAGCGCAGCTCATCAAAGGTCTAGGTGTTACACCTAAATCTAAATCTAAATCTAAAACAAAGCGAAGAAACAAAAGAGTTTCTCCGCTTAACAAATACATTGGTGACCCCGACGTGATCACAAGTGAATCACTTGTGACACGATCACAGCCATCAGTTGAACCACATCAACAATCCTGCAATCATCTCGCCATAGAGACGCCAGATTTTATCCAGAGGTTTAAATTGGAATAAAACCAGGTACATCCAGCAGGGTCAGCTATCTACACCACACAGTTAAACCACAACTCCAGCGAGGATGGATGAACTTTTGGATTTACAATCGCAGTTAGGCGAAGAGATCCAGAACAACCTCCGCAACTTCAGAAAGGATTCCAACAAAAGGAAGACAAGGGAATACCTAACCAACCGCCTAGAATGGCTTGAACAGAGATTGGAGCAATTCCAAGCTAACCATCACCAACTCACAGACTTTGAAGCCAGCAGTCCAGATAATGATTATTTCACCAGAAATTATTTCAACACTATTGAAGAATTAGTAAACCAATACAAGCAACTATTGCTTGAATTATTGCAAAACCAGCCGGTTCCGAGCCAGTCAGCACATGAAGCCAGCCAAAAGGCACCAGCGAAGACTGCAGCAGAACACCAGGCTGAGCATAGCCCACCAAGGGAAGCCCAGCAAAGAGTAAGGTTTCAAGAACCAATCAGCCCAGCATCATCAGAGCAGTCGCAAGAAGAAATACAGAGGAAGATTAGGCGACAACAACGTGCCATGGCAATATTAACGCGAACCCTGAATGACATAACAACCAAGTCAAGTAGTACGCAGTCAAGGGTGTTCTACGAAATCAACCTTCAAACCATCCACAAAATGTTCGATGCAATAACTGACCTGGACCAAGAAATTTGGGAGGAAGTTGTGGATGCGCCACTAGATTACACTAGAGAATTATATGAAGGCCTCTACGATTGGGTACAGGAAACCCTCGTACACTTACACGAAAAATTAGAAGCCAGGGAAGCCACCACACCAAATGGGCAGCCACCCCAAATCAAACTACCACGTGTTACATTGCCAGTCTTCGATGGAGACTACACAAAATGGACTCAATTTCATGACTTGTTTGAACAAGTGATAGAGTCCAAACCGATTAGCAAGACGGAAAAGATGTTCTACCTTACAACAAATTTGAGTGGTGAAGCAAAGGCACTACTGAACCATCTTCCTATATCAGATGCGAACTACACCACAGCATGGGAGACCTTGAACAAGAGATACAATAACCAGAGGTTGCTTTGTACAGCATTGCTCAACAAACTCTGGGACCAACCATGCACGCAGGGTCAATCAGCAAACTCAATCAAACAGCTCCACGATGTAACCAGTGAATGCATACTCGCCTTAGAAAACATAAAGGTTTCCACCACAAACTGGGATCCAATGCTAATACATCTTCTTCTCAAAAAGCTGGATAGGAACACACACGCTCTTTTTGAAGCTTCATTGGATTCACCAAGAAATACTCCCACCATAAAGGACCTGCTAAATTTCCTAGAGAAAAGATTCCAGACCTTAGAAGCTCTTGGTAAAGAATCATCAGGCCATTCTTCAGGCGAAAACAAGTATCCTCGAGGAAAGGTAACAGTTATCCTCGCTCCTCACTGATGTCGACAAACAAATCCGCCCAGTGCATAGTCTGCAAACACAAGAATCACCCGCTGTACGCATGCCGAGAATTCCTAGCACAACCAATCGCAAGCCGTCGACAAACCATCAGGCAGCACAATTTGTGCATGAATTGTTTGAACGATGGACACAAGACAGTAGAATGCACTCTTAGAAGTTGCCCCAAGTGCTCTGAAAGACATAACTCCTTACTACACTTGGACATTGCCCCCAAATCAGTTCACGTTAAGCAAGGGAACTCCAAACAATCTCACCCTTCAACTTCAACACCAGCTCCCAAATCATACTTCAATCAAGGAATTTCAAGGCAAACTCAACCACCAGGTTCACCGGTTGACATAACTGCACCAAATCCAACGGCATTAACAACCAACGCTAGAAATAATATGCGTAGCTATGTGATGCTAGGCACAGTCATCGTAGAAGTTAGCAGTGGCCAGGGACAACGAGTGCGATGTCGAGCAGTCCTTGATTCTGGATCCCAACTCAGCTTCATCACTGAGGATTTGGCAAGGCGACTACGAGCTCTCCGTATTCCCGAAGCAATGTATATCGATGGCATAGGTGTGGAGCGACTAAAAAGTAACCATAGGGTCAATATTCAGGTACACTCCACGATCAATAACTACTCTACACGACTAGAAACCTTCGTACTTCGCGACATCATAACAAAGCAACCAGGTTACAAGATAGAAAGGGAAACCTGGCCCATTCCAAATAACTTGCACTTGGCGGACCCCGACTTCGACGTACCCGACACCATCGACATGTTGATCGGAGCAGAAATATTCCTCGACTTGTTATCAGTCGGACAGATCAAGCTCGGTGAGGGATTGCCAACACTCCAGAATACAGTATTTGGATGGATGATAGCTGGACCAGTACGCCATGAAGGTGCATCCTATGCTGTGTGCGGCATCTGCAGTGAAGACGAGAAGCTTGAGAACCAACTCAGCAAATTTTGGAGACTGGAAGAAATAGAATCATCAGACGAAATCAGTACATTGACCAGAGTAGAACAAAGGTGCGTGGACCACTTCAATCAACATGTCAAAAGAGACGAACAGGGCAGATTCATTGTCAAACTCCCTTTCGCACAAGATCCCAACGCGCTAGGAAAATCAAGAGACATCGCTCTGCAGCGATTCCACTCATTAGAAAAAAGGCTTCTTCGACAACCGGACCTACAGCAACAATACATCAAGTTCATGAGGGAGTATGAAGCATTAGGACACATGAAGGAAACAGATGCATCCTCTATCAAAGGTCCTCATTACTTCCTGCCACACCACTGCGTCACTAAGTTAGATAGTAGCACAACAAAGCTACGAGTCGTTTTCGATGCGTCGGCAAAGACCGCATCAAATTTATCATTAAACGACGTGCTATGCAAGGGCCCAACCATTCAAAATGAACTATTATCAATCTTGATACGCTTCAGGTTTCCTAAATTTGTATTCACAGCGGACATCGAGAAGATGTACCGACAAGTAAAGATTGCTGAAGAGGACCAACAGTATCAATTAATCGCCTGGAGAGAACATCCACAACACCCATTGAAATATTTCAAACTCTGCACTGTCACATATGGATTAACACCAGCTCCGTTTCTAGCTACTAAATGCTTGGATATGCTTGCTACCCAAGCTACCCTGACACATCCACTGGCAGCTCAGGCTCTCAAACGCGACTTCTATGTGGATGATGTCATGTCAGGATCGGATAGTTTACCCGAAATACTAGAAATTCAAGGGCAACTCAAAGATCTTCTGTCTTCTGCCGGGTTCAATCTTCGCAAATGGTGCGGAAATCATCCACAGCTACTGAAGAACATCCCAAGAGAAGACATCGAGCTTGAAGTAAACTTTGACAAGCCTACGGACGAATCCATCAAAACACTTGGGCTGACTTGGCAACCAAGCGCTGATACTTTTCAAATAAAAACCAACTGGAGTGACACACGAAGGATTACCAAACGAACAGCTCTCTCTGATATATCACACATATTCGACCCACTTGGATTCATGAACCCTGTCACAATAATCGCCAAGATGTTCATCCGAAAGATCTGGACATTGAAACTGGACTGGGATGCAGCCTTACCAATGGACATGAACACTAGCTGGAGTAGATTCCGGGAGGAGCTAAGAGTACTCAACGATATAAGAATTCCAAGACATATAGCGTCTGGGAAAAGATACAAAACAATTCAATTTCATGCCTTCTCAGATGCATCTGAAGCCGCCTACGGAGCTGCTATATATGTGAGGACGACACACCATGACGGCATCATCACTGTTCGTTTGCTATGTGCTAAATCAAAGGTAGCCCCAGTAAAGACCACGACCCTACCAAGACTCGAACTATCTGCTGCAAAACTGGCAGCCCAGCTGATGCAAAGAGTAAGAAAGGAAGTGAATCTGCCCAACGTGAAGGTGCATTTTTGGACAGATTCTGAAATAGTTCTGGCCTGGATCCGATCAGATTCGTCATCCTACCACACGTTTGTGGCCAACCGCGTTGCAGCAATTCAACGGTTGTCCAACCCAGAACAATGGAGGCACGTTGGATCTAAGGACAATCCCGCAGACATTGTTTCACGAGGAATGACACCAGCTAAACTGATTAAATGTAATCTCTGGTTTTATGGACCACAATATCTACACGGTCCAGAGACCATTTGGCCTGCACAACCACCAACAACAAACACAGATATAGAGAAAAAAGGTCAAGGAAAAGTGGCATTAACATCAACCAATCAAATCTCATGGATCAATGACATCAATCATGGCAACTCATTTCAAAGACTCCTGAGAATTGTTGCTTATGTGTTACGCTTTGTTCAAAGACCAGCAAAACAACAGTCGGAGAGACAAAAGACTCGGCATCTAACAGTCAGTGAGTTAGACAAAGCTCACCGAGTGATCATTTCCCAGATACAACAGGAAGGATTTAAGGACGAGCTCCATCAGCTTCAACAACACAATTGCGTCAACAACAACAGTCCATTGAACAGCTTGTGTCCTTTCCTCGATGAAGGAAATATTATCCGTGTCGGAGGCAGACTAACAAACGCAGAGATACCATACGATGCTAAGCATCAAATGTTGCTTCCGTACTCTCACCCATTGACGACCATGGTGATGACAGACATCCATATTCGTAATCTCCATGTTGGGCCTCAAGGACTTCTGGCAGTCACCAGGCAACGTTATTGGCCTATCAAAGGCAAAGGCATTGCCCGAGCGATCGTGCAACATTGTGTCCGATGCAACAAGGTGAAGCCCAAACTGATGACACAAATCATGGGAAATCTACCCGCAATGAGAGTTCAACCTGCCAGACCCTTCGTAAATGCTGGGGTTGACTTCTGCGGCCCGATAGAGACCCACTTCAAGCTACGAGGAAAGCGACCTCAGAAAGCATACATCGCCGTCTACTGCTGTTTTGCCACAAAGGCCGTTCACCTAGAGGTCGCAAGTGACCTCACTACAGAGGCCTTCATAGGAACACTCAAACGCTTCATCGCCAGAAGAGGGAATTGCCGAAACCTCCATTGTGACAACGCAACAAACTTTGTTGGTGCCAAAAACCAGCTTATGGAGCTCCAGGACTCCATATACTCTCCTGCCTCACAGCAGAAAATTTCCTCGTTTTGCCAAACAAAAGGAATAGACTTCCACATGATTCCTCCTCGAGCACCTCATTTTGGAGGTCTATGGGAGGCCGCGGTAAAATCAGCCAAGACATTATTACGAAAATCAGTAGCCTCAGCAGCACTTACCTTTGAAGAACTATCAACCGTAACCGCAGAAATCGAAGCCATCTTAAATTCAAGGCCTATAACGCCATTAACTGCTAACCCAAATGACTTGACAGCTCTAACCCCTGGGCATTTCTTAATTGGAGAACCACTCACCACAATTGTGGACCCAAATGCTGCTCCACAAAATGTCAACCTTATAAGAAGATGGAAGCTGGTATCGCACATCAAACACGAATTCTGGCGACGATGGTCCCATGAATACCTGTGTGAACTGCAACAACGACAAAAGTGGAGACAACAAGGCCAAAATGCCAAGCCCGGCATGATGGTGTTAATCAAAGAGGACAATCTACCACCATTGAAGTGGCAACTTGGACGAATCGAGCGCACCATCCAAGGAGACGACGGATTCGTGCGAGTTGCTGACGTCAAAACTACTTCAGGAACATTTAGACGACCAATCCACAAACTAGCCCCATTGCCAATTGAAACGGAGGAAAAGTGCACAACCGAAGAGTCAACTGAACCCCTCAGAAGCAACACCAACACAAGACCAGCCATAGCTAGCGAAACACACCACAGGGCTAAAAGAATGCGGCCATCAACCAGTTCAGCTATCAGCACGTTTCTCCTAACTTGCCTCATCCTACCAATCCTGGGACAATCTGCAGTTGAAGTTACGCCCTTTACCTCACAATCAGGAATGTACTTCGAAAACCTCGGCACAGCAAACTTAATCAGGAACGAGTGGTCACTCATTGTCTACTACAACATGGAAGGTTACTGGAAGGAGGGTGCTGCAATAGACGTTAGTATTAATAATCTGCGCAAGCTTTGCAATTCACGCAAAGACACAGATCATTGTTCTCTGGTCATCAATCAATTTGCTCAGTTATCACAAGAACTCGCCAGCAACAACGAATTACTGCAACCTGTCGCGTCCAAAAGATTGAAGCGATCCCCACTCAACATCGTTGGAAACATTGCCGGAGCACTATTTGGGGTCCTCGATTCCGAATATGCTGAAAAACTATCAGCCACCATAGACAACATACGGAGCAATGAAAACCATCTTCTAGATCTGATCAAAAATCAGACATCTCTTATAGATTCCACCCTGAACGTATTAAAAAATGATCACAAGGAAACAGAGATGCAGCTAGAAGCCATTAATAAGCACATAAGACTTATAGACGATCAAGTCAACAAAGTTTCAGACGAACTCTACCAACAAAGGGTGGCAGAAGCTTTTTCGATGTTGGCAGTGCAACTGACTTTGATGACAATGGACTATCAGCGGGCACAGACGGCAATTACAAATGTGCTAATCGACACCCATCACGGGAAGGTCAACCCTCAGCTCCTGTCTCCTAAACAAGTAAGGGAACAATTATTCACTATAAAGGATTATCTACCATCAACACTAAGACTACCTGCAAGACCAGACAACTTGCTTCAACTATATAGGGTTATGAAAATACAGGGTCGAGCTACAAGCAAATATATTATCTTTGAAATAAGACTTCCACTGTTTGCATTTGAAGAATTCGAACTGTATCATCTCATACCTGTACCCGTCATAGTCAACGGAACATTTATGGCAATTAAGCCGTCCGCCGAATTTTTTGTGATCAATCTACACAAGGACAAATACTATCCACTCAACAAGCAGGAATTCGCGCTATGTGAGACCATCGGCGAATCCGATCATATGTGCATTCAACAACATCCAATTTATAGAAAAGGTGCAAACATCAGCTCCTGTGAACTCAATCTCATCACTTACCTCGAGCCAACCAACACTTGTGAAATAATCAACGCCGAAGAACTCCCTAAATGGATTCAGCTCTACAATCCCAACAAATGGATTTACTCTGTGCGTAAAACCACGCTTGTCACAATCATTTGTGGCGATACAACTGTTCAACAAGTCCTTCAAGGAACAGGAATCTTGAGTATGGGAATCAATTGTGAACTTAGGGAGGACTATCTAACATTGCAGTCCCACAACGTCTATCCGAAAACAATGAAGTCTTCGTTCAATCCAACACAAAATCTCACAGATTTGTTGCACTTGGAAGGCCAGGAGCCTCTCCTCAAATTCGTGGCACCTATCACTCATCGTAATTTTGAGGAAATTAAGAATTTACAGCAGCAAATCCAAGACCTCAAAAGGAATGAAGTTCTTCCCCATAAAATAGACTCAAACAACACACACCAACTTGCATTGGGATACACAGCCCTAGTAATTGCTGCATTAACAGCATCCACCATGTTGGTCATCAAGTGGTACAGAAGGAAGCAGACATCCAGAGGCAGACCAATTCCAGCCCCAAGATCTTCACTTGGCAGTCGGTTTGTGATCGATCCGGAACTCATCAATTGCCCAGAAGCTGGTCAAGGCGGGGGAAGATGTTAAGAAATGCTAAAATCATCATTTCCATACAACAACCATCAATGCCAAAAAATATTCAAAATAATCCAGACGTAATTTGACGCCTCTTCCGTTCGATGGATCGAACACGTTAAAATTTGTGAAACCATTTTGCCCAGATAGCAATTTTGAGGGAAACATGTGTACTTATTGATTACGCAGCAATTTAAGTTTAAACCTTTGAATTTTGTTCTTATTTTATGTATGTAGTTGTTTGTTATTTAATTTAATTTGTTATTATTATGTTTGTATTAATAAGTATAAATACCTGGAGAAGTGAAAAATAAATTCATTCATATTTTGAAGCTTGAGAATTGATTTTTATCATTCTAATTAACATTCATTGCGCTTAAGTGTTGCACTTATAGCGCAGCTCATCAAAGGTCTAGGTGTTACACCTAAATCTAAATCTAAATCTAAAACAAAGCGAAGAAACAAAAGAGTTTCTCCGCTTAACAAATACACATCAAATAATTTAGAACTCATTCTAGTATAATTTCTAAATTTACTTTCATCTTGTCGTAATTCACTAATGAATTTAATTACTAAGTTTTCTTTTTCCCTTCTTTGATTTAAACGATGTACCCAAAATTTTCTTTCTACTTTTTCATTTAACATGACATAAGTTGCCATTACTACAAGATCACTTTCTTCTTCCGATTCCGATGACATTGCTGCAGTGACTGGCTACAACCCACATTTAAATCAAGCACGTCAAATATGTTTTTGCTTTGTTTTTGGTTTACTCGATTTGATGTATTTTGGGAGCCAGTCAAAACAATTACGTTTTACTTTTTGTGTGTTGTTCGGTGCAGTGTGGGCTTAGCCTAAAGGCCCCCATACACGGTCAAATTGGATGTACATCTAGATTTTCATCAAACCCATGCCCGCAACGAGTTTTGATCGGCCGACCGGCTCCCAATCGATAGTTTTGGTTGTACATCCGCACTTCGATGTACATCCAATTTGACCGTGTATGGGGGCCTTAACTTCGCCAGCGTTTTCCATGCAGAACTTCTGGCAATTTTTCATGCCTGCCTAGCAATGCAGTCAAATCCAAGGCCGGGAGCCAGGGTAATTCTGTTATCAGATAGCCAAGCGGCCATCAAGGCATTAGGCGCGGCCCGTATAACTTCAAAGCAGGGATCGTAACTGTTATAACTTATATCGAAAAAATCAGAAATTAATCGTTATTTTGAAACATATATGATTTAAGACAACATTAACAGTTAAATTTTACCAAGAATTTTTAAAGTTATTTTAAACTATTATCTTTGACTAGTATTGTTTTAAATCTTTTAAAATTGTTATTAAAGATTTTTATTTTTTTTGTTCGAAATAATTATTAAAATGGACTTTTAATTATGAAATCAAAAATAATTGTTAAAAAAGACTTATTTTTTACTGTCTTGAATAAAAATCTTTTTAAGATTTTTATTTTTCCAGTTTTTCTATAAAAGTCGTTGAAGACTTTTATTTTTAAAATATAAAAATAAAAGTCTTTTGCAAATAATATTGTCGCGGAAAATCACACTATAAAAACAATCGAGATATTGTGCTTAATTGTTTAATATCCTCTTCCTAAACGATTTGGGAGAAGTTTCGAAACTTAAAATCGGAGATTTGATCCGGTACCTAAATTTGACGGGATGGATCTAAATCCTTAGCTCACTGCTTCTTTCACGCAAAAGTTTCTTTTTTCACGAGTGTGGCTAAAACGGCGCACCTTAGCGCCAATTGTGTTCCAGCCTACGACTTGGATGGGACTGCCGCTTCTACCTACCTACCTACGTACCTAACCTTCCCTCCCGTACTAAGCTTACTGCTAGGCATTGCACCATAACGTGACAAACGAATAATGGACTGGTAGTACAAAGGGTGACTCCTGAGCTTAGAACTACCACATAAAAAAAATATATAATGTAAGTTGCCATTTCTACATCACTTTCTTCTTCCGATTCCGATTACATTGCCGCATTGACTGGCTACAACCCACATTAAATCAAGCACGTCAAATATGTTTTTGCTTTGTTTTTGTTTTGCTCGATTTGATGTGTTTTGCGAGCCAGTCAAAACAATCACGTTTTGCTTGTTTGTGTGTTGTTCGGTGCAGTGTGGGCTTAGCCTAAGACGAGAAAAAACATGATCTACCCGTATTTCACGCAATTTTGCTAATGCACGCCAAGGGTACCATTTAGCATATTCAGTAAAGCGCATCTCGTTCTATCACGGAAGTCAAGCAATATTGTAAGTGGTTTGTACTTAGTCGGGGGACCGCTTGGAAGAACGGCACACGGGTTGGGTTTTTTTTTGTTTTTTTTTTATTTATTTATTTTTTTTTTACTTTTTGCAATGATAGTATTATGTTTTAATATAGTATTGATTAATAGTTCTATCAACATAATTTTTATTATTCATAACCAAAAACACGCTACAAACGTTTACTAATTAAACACTTAAATGTTTACTCATTAAACGCCGCTAAGTGTTTAAATTTCGTCTACAACGATATAAACGCTTTAAGTGCTTAGCAACTAAACACTTGAGTTTACAGTGCTTAAACGCTTAATTCATAAATTTAACAATAATTGTACAATATGTAATTTAGCAAAATACGACAGACACCTCACAAAATACAAATTTAATATTTCAGAAACGCCTAATAGTCCCAATGAAATAGTTCATGGCGATATATTTTATGGCCACAGAGAAGTATTTCTCACGACTCTTGATAAATTCACCAAACACTTGATGGCAGTAAAACTTAATGATAGAAACAGTATTACGATAGCAGAGAAATTAAAATTTAGGTTTTCGCTGCTCGGAAAGCCGAAAAAGTTAGTATTAGACAACGAATTTGATAATCTCAATGTACGAGAGTTTGGGCGAAAAGAAGATATCGAAATTCATTTTACATCTCCTAGGTCCCAAACCGGGAACTCCGATATAGAAAGAGCTCATGGAACAGATATAGAAAAAATTAGGAATAGAATTCATGATAAAAAGTAGCAATTACTAAAAAACTAAATATAGGTAGACAAAATGTTAACTTAGAAAAAGACCAAGAAATACTTGTCCAAAATCCAAAGGTAGAAAGACACAAAGCGGAACCCAGGTACATTAAAATTAAAACAAAATTTCTCAATGACAAACTAACGGACGAAAGAAACCGCAATGTCCATCCATCTCGAATAAAACGAAAATTTAAATATTTTTCAGGTTATTCTCCTAATACTGACACTAACAACAGGATTGACGGAAGCAACAATCAACGTTAACAGACTTGACACTCAAGCAGGATTTTCATGGATACAAACGGACACTGTACAGATAATACTAGTTTACAAATTTTTGCGTGAACCTAATAATAAGTGTTTTTTAACCTAATTTGGGGTCTCTGAAAACGAAAATGACACTCATTTATTTTTCCAAAGAACCGTTATCGAGAAATTAGCAAAACGGCTTTTTTCCATTTTTTTCCATTTATTGCCAGATCCTCGAGAACCAAGAGCCAAGCTTAGCTTTAAAAATGCACTCTTTTACGCAAAATACTCCCACCTATCTAAAACTGTAAAAGTTAAGGTTCTACCATGCCAACTTCCGGAGTAATAAGCCATCAAAGTCAAAATTTTGAATTTTTTTAAAAAAATGTCAACTTCAACTACCTTTTTCTCCAAAAAATACGTAGTTAACCAATATTTTTTTTTCCAAAATTAGAAAGCTTGGACAATTTCCTATGAATAATGTACGAACAATTTTTGTGTTACGGCATTTGCTGTTGAAGATATTAGCAAATTTTGATGTTAAAATTGACTTTATTTGGTACTTTTCGACAAAGACTAGGTGAAAAAAAAAATAAATAGTTTAAAAAAACTAAAAAATAATCTTTTATTTTAAAATGAACCAAAAAGTAAATAAATAGTTTAAATTAAAATGAACCATAAAGTAAAAAATAAAAAATAAATAGTTTAAAACAAATAATTTTAAAATGAACCATAAAGTAAAAAAGAATTTTGAATGTAAAATTTTTATTGCTGCAGCCACTTACGTAAAAAGCGTTGGCCGAAGTAAGTGGCTGCAGCAATAAAAACTTTACATTCAAAATTCTTTTTTACTTTATGGTTCATTTTAAAATTATTTGTTTTAAACTATTTATTTTTTATTCTTTACTTTTTGGTTCATTTTAATTTAAACTATTTATTTACTTTTTGGTTCATTTTAAAATAAAAGATTATTTTTTAGTTTTTTTTAAACTATTATTTTTTTTTATTTTCTACTTTTTAGTCTGTATGTCTTCCGCCATTTTGTGGTGGTCGCCTTATTAGATTTAAAATGACGTCACACAGCTTACTATAATCTACCTGTCATACTCTCTCATTTGATACCCATATCGTGGGCTTCAGTGGAACACAATTGCAAAATTCGCCTTCTTGATTTTGTTTGCAAAATGTTAAAACATTTAAAATTACTACAAATCGAACAACACGAACGTTAAGTAAACTCTCCAATTATTCCTATAAAATTTCGAGTCATTAGATTCAAAATGCTTTTATATTTAGTATGAACAAAATTACCTAAGTATAAGATCATTGAGAATGCTAAGGCTTTAGTAGTATGACATTAGAATAGACATTTTCGTGCCTGTGCTGTTGATCGTTGAACCCTGAGGGCAGTACCCATGTCATGGTTTAGTGATATATGGGTCCGCCATATTGAATTTAGAGTGACGTCATTTTATTTTAGTTTTTCTTCTCAGCAACCCTTTCATTTGGTACCCATATGAAGATCTTAGATAAGAAAATTTTGTCTGCCATCTTGGGGCATCCGCCATATTGAATTTGAAATGACGCCACACAGCAAATTGTATTGTACCTGTCATGCCCTTTCATTTGATACGGATACCCATGTCGAGGGGTCGGGGAACACAATTGCAAAATTCGGCCGCCATCTTGGAACCGCCATCTTGATCTTATAAAAACACCACTAACTTGTATTGTCACCGAAGTTATACATGTTCGCCAAATTTCATTGAGTTTGGTAAAGTCTAAGAATAAATTGCAAAATTCGGCCGCCATCTTGGAACCGCCATCTTGATCTTATAAAAACACCACTAACTTGTATTGTCACCGAAGTTATACATGTTAGCCAAATTTCATTGAGTTTGGAACACAATTGCATAATTCGGCCGCCATCTTGGAACCGCCATCTTGATCTTATAAAAACACCACTAACTTGAATTGAGCCTATTCACACAGTGCACATTCATGGCGAGTAAAACCGGTTTTATAGATGATAGAGGGAAGGGAACGGAAGAACTTAACGAAACATTTTTCACCCAAAACCAAACGCGTGAAAATTAACACACATATAAAAAGTTACTCCTATCTCTTGCTTTCTTTAGCTCTGTTTTTCTCTAACAACTAAATTTCATCTGCAATACATTTAAATGTTCCTGTATAGCATTCAAATTTACTATCCATAATTTACGCCCCGTGTGAGTTGCTAGGAGTTGAATAAAACCGGTTTTACTCACCACACTTATGGCATCGTGAGAATAGGCTCATTGTCACCGAAGTTATACATGTTCGCCAAATTTCATTGAGTTTGGAACACAATTGCAAAATTCGGCCGCCATCTTGGAACCGCCATCTTGATCTTATAAAAACACCACTGATTTGTATTGTCACCGAAGTTATACATGTTCGCCAAATTTCATTGAGTTTGGAACACAATTGCAAAATTCGGCCGCCAACTTGGAAGCGCCATCTTGATCTTATAAAAACCCCACTAACTTGTATTGTCACCGAAGTTATACATGTTCGCCAAATTTCATTGAGTTTGGAACACGATTGCAAAATTCGGCCGCCATATTGGAACCGCCATCTTGATCTTATAAAAAACACCACTAACTTGTATTGTCACCGAAGTTATACATGTTCCCCAAATTTCATTGAGTTTGGAACACAATTGCAAAATTCGGCCGCCATCTTGGAACCGCCATCTTGATCTTATAAAAACACCACTAACTTGTATTGTCACCGAAGTTATACATGTTCGCCAAATTTCATTGAGTTTGGAACACAATTGCAAAATTCGGCCGCCATCTTGGAAACGCCATCTTGATCTTATAAAAACACCACTAACTTATATTGTCACCGAAGTTATACACGCATGCCAATTTTCATTAAGATTGGTAAAGTCTAAGTATAAAAATTTTGCGTTGCAAGATTTGACGACAAACAGTGTAAGTTAAATAAAAGAATTTAAAAACAGTAAAAAAGCACAAAATAAGGCCAAGGTCTTAAAAAATAAAGCCAATTTTAACATCAAAATTGCTTATAACTTCAAAAGTAAAGGCCGTAGCATAAAAATTGTTTGGACATTATTCATAGTAAATTGTCCAAGCTTTCTAATTTTGGAAAAAAAATATTGGTTAACTACGTATTTTTTGGAGAAAAAGGTAGTTGAAGTTGAAATTTTTTTAAAAAAAATCAAAATTTTGACTTTGATGGCTTATTACTCCGGAAGTTGGCATGGTAGTAGAACCTTAACTTTTACAGTTTTAGATAGGTGGGAGTATTTTGATTAAAAGGGTCCATTTTTTAAGCTAAGCTTGGCTCTTGGTTCTCGAGAATCTGGCAATAAATGGAAAAAAATTAAAAAAAGCCGTTTTGCTATTTTCTCGATAACGGTTCTTTGGAAAAATAAATGAGTGTCATTTTCGTTTTCAGTGACCCCAAATTAGGCTAAAAAACACTTTTTTCATTAGGTTCATTTTTCGTGTAAACTAGTGTAATTGAAGGTTACGACAAAATATTGCACATTACAGACGATGTTAAACGAACATTAAACGACATTGAAACTAGTATAAATCGCACATTTCAACTAACTACAAGAGGACGAAACCACTATAAGACAGCTCCGAAAGTTGACCAAAAAAACAAGGCACAACATCGACACCATGCTACCCCACAGACAAAAAAGAGGACTAATAGACTTAGGAGGAACTGTCCTCAAATGGGCTTTCGGTACAATGGACAATGAGGATAAAAAAGAAATAGAGGACCATTTGAGAGCAATAGAAATCAATAATCATAATTCTATAGACGGTATTAATAAACAGGTTAGGATTAATAATGACTTACAGATAAATTTAGGAACACTTAGGGAAAGAATTAACAAGAGCGAAGAATTAACGGATAAATTTATAAGAAATTCCATTAAAGTTAATCAAGATACTATAAAACAATTACATTTCCTTCAAACAATAACAAACTTAAACATAATTAATGATGAGATCGATAAAATTCAAAATAATATTATATTCGCAAAATATAATATAATGGGACGATCCTTTCTTACCCCAGAAGAAATAGACATTTATAACGTAGACATATTTAAAATGAAAGAAATTAAAAGTTCTTTACTTCAAGCAGACAAAAAACTTATATTCGTGATAGCCATCCCTAGATTCGAAAAGGAATTAGGAAGAAAATGTAGATTAATTTCTGTCACAAATAAAGAAATGGAAGAAATTGTTATTGACGAAAGGGACATCTTAATTTTTAGGAACGTTTGTTATGTAGACAATAAGGAATATTATGTTAAAATTTTGAAACCAGCAAATGAATGTATTCAGAATCCTTTAAAGAAAAATTTTCAGAATTGCCAAAAAATAAAGAATACGAAATTAGAAATAGATGAACTAGAATCAAATATGATATATGTCAAAAACGCTAAAGAGCTTAAATTGAGAAATACTTGTGACAATATGGAATATAAGTTAGATAACAATTACATTATAACCTATAATAACGGTAGCATAGAAATAGGGGAAACAAAATTTAAGAATTCACAAATAAGTTATGTACAACATATTATTCTTCCAAATTACCTAGACATAACAAATGTTAGACAAAAAGTAACGTTAAACGAATTAAATCTAAAGACAATAGAAAATATTAAAGAGATAAAGGAAGTCAAGTATATATCAGGGCAAAACAAATTCATAAATATGTCAGTAGGTATAATAATTTTGTTGATTACAATAATTAGCATAACAATATATGTTGTAAAATCCAAATCGAACAAAGCTGTTTTCAGGATAGAAAAGAATACAAAAAGGGATGTCCAGGAGGACATCAAGCTTGAGGAGGGGGGTGTTATATATCCGGTTTATCAATTTTAATTATAAATCAAATTTCTTAAATATTTCTCAACGTATTTCACCACAGCCCCAATTAATTGAAATCATAATTACTCAGCAAATGCATTTCCTGCGACATGCTAAATTAACAAAATCGAAGTAACTCAAAGTTCAATTAACTTTTACTTTGAACTTTGAAAGAAGCGGCAGGAAATGCAAGATCAGCTTTCTTCGATTTGGGAGGTAACAAGTAAATGTTAAAATCAAAAAGTAAGTAGTAATAAATTCCAGCTCATTAAGATCGGATATCAATAAAGCGATTTTTAGTATTAAACGAAAGTTGGTGTTTGATTATTATTTTTTTTTATTACTCAGCAGATTCCAGAATTTATTTCGCACGGCACGACGGCTTAACCTGTCGCGTACACGCAGAATAGGTTAACAGGTACGGTAGGTACAACGGAAAATTAATAACACAAGGTCCTTTTCCATGCGACGACGTGGCCAAAAAGGTGCATTCTGCACTTACATCAAAATGATCTTTGTGATAACAGACTTATGAAATTTTTTTTGTTTTTGTATTGCGCACTCGTTCCGTGGGAAAAGTAAAATATTTTTCTCAAAGAACCCAATCTTTTTTTTTTAAAAAAGTAATAATACCACGCTGAAATAAGTGGACGGCGTGTTTTCAACAGTCTGAGATTTCAATGAAAATAAGAAATTATGTTTTCCCTTTATCTTTATAATTGCGAAAGGGTGGATCGTTACTTGGTCATTATTCCCGTGCACGCCTTGAATTGCATCCTGTAGAACAAACGCGTAATTTTCGGAAAAATTGCAAATGACTAAACATTCTTCTGGTCGCAATTCATTTTTTTCTGATTCAAAAAATTGCAACATTAGAATGAGTCAATAAATGAGATAGTTAAACTTTTCTTAATAATCACCAAATTTTCTTTAAAAATGTCTGGTAATTTTTGTATCAGATTATCACAAGCAGGACACCCATTGCATTGCTGAAGAAAACAATCCACAGTTGGCGGATTTGTAATTATGTGTGAAAGGCTCCAGAAAATTATGTCTACAGTGACAAAAATGTAATACATTGATAGACAGAGAATTTTTAAAATATGACCCCGTTTGAGTTCCATTTTCAAATTTTCACTGTTTCTTTAGAATTAAAGTAGGAACACGATAATATTTTTTCCAAAACTTTAAGTTGGTGAGTTGATGATGAAAAATGCTAATGAAATTTTATAGACAAATAATAACAATTTATTAATATCAAACGCAAATTTTAAATATACCACTACATAGAGTGACTCAAGATCTTCAAAATCGACCCACATAATTTTTTTGTACGACTAATGGTTTCGAAGATACAGTAATTTGAATGGTTGGCCGCGCGACGTTTTTTTAAATTTCTTGCAATTAACAACCGTGCATATCTTCTGAAAAAATTTTTTTTCCCGAAATATGGGTCTCATTATTTCATGTGTAGAATGCGTCTGCAAAATTTAAAAAAAAGTGGGTGTGTGTACTTATGTACGCGCATTAGGATTTATACTTCTTTGGCGTGATTTAAAACTAATTTTTAATTTGCATGCAAAGCAGCATGATGCCGACACGTTCCAGCCTGTCGGTTATACCGGATTCTAATCCTAACTAAAATCACCTACTAGTCAACCGATTCTCCGGCAGAGAGGAAACACAATTTTCTAGACAAGTTGTTCTTATTTATACAGGTTTTTATGCGCCCCATGTTTTTATTTTAGTCTGTTAAAAGTCCCAGAATATTACTTAATTCGCTTACACAGCGACACAAAGTGCCCCTTGGCAAACGATATTAGAAGACAGCACTCCTACTATTCCAGAGGGTGCATGATTGTATTCTAATTATTTTCTAGTTTTTGGTACAGCCGATTTAAAATAAAACCATTTAACTTAAAAGTTTTTTTTACCTATTTTTATTATATTCTTTTTAGTCTTATTTCAGTCATTTTTGGTTTTTACTTTTTTCAAAAATTCTGGTGAAGTGATTTGTTATGCATACCATATTACCAGCGCATTTTTGAATTTTCTAATTTTGACAACAAATTTATTATTTCCGACCTTTGAATGGGCTTGACGCCTATTCGCAAACTCAGTGGATGGCTACAACCTGAGATTTTAGAAAGAGCAAAATTCCACTTAGTTTTGCTTCCAATTTTATTACTTCAATTCAAATGGGTTTTTATACATATACAATTTCTCGTCTAAATCGAGTGTACTGACTTTAATTTCAATTTAAAATAACTTAACGCTAACGAGCAAATCAATTCAACTAAAGTGTTCAATTACAGTAATTCACTTTCGAGACATCAGACTTAAACCATTGAAAAAATGTATTCACTTCCATTTTGCAATCCTTTTTCTCGGTATGGCTTCAACTGGTTGCTTGAGACTTTCTAGCCGCAAGATTATCCCTCGTGTGAATCCACTGTAAGCGCCGCTGGAGTTCCTCTGCTGGGTTATACGACTCTGTTTATTTAGCACAATTCGGAACTTGGCTGAAAAATTCAAGTTTTGTTTATTTAATAGATTGAGTTTAGGAATTAGGAATTCACATTAAATGTGAGGTCTAGGAATTCACACTAACTCGAAACGATAAGTGTATATTGGTAGGTTTTGCATGAACTCGGTACGTAACATGCAATTCGGATGGAGATTTTACACTAACTCGATACGTTAAGTGTATATTGGGATCGGGAGTTTACACTAACTCGATACGTTAAGTGTACCTGGAAGACCTGCATGCACTTTACTGGGGAAATTTACACTAACTCGGAACGTTGAGTGTAAACTTGGAGATTTTTGCATGAACTCGATTTGTTGCATGAAATTCAGATGGAGATCACTAGCTGCTAGCTGGATTTTCTTCGAGCTCGATTCGCAACGAAGACCAAAAGTGATCTGAAGTTTTGAGTCAGCTACTGCGATCATTATTTCTGGGAAAACAATGGAGCTAGCAATCTGGCGGGGCAATTTGTAGTGGGCGATGCTTTACTTGCTGTTTTTAGTACTCCTTCCCATGTTTAGACCAATTGCGGAGTTGGCTATGTGTTAGTGGTGGCTGAAGCTGTCACTTTTCTGGGTAAGTAGAATTTTTTATATTTTTTGCTTTTATAAGTTTTAAATTTTATTTTATGTGTTTTCAGAAATTCCTGGATGGATGGGAAGGAGGCTGGCTGGCTGGGAAGGAGGTTGGGGAGGATTCAGTGATTTCGGGTGGCCAAGTATGTATTTTTTTTTAACTATGTTTTCTTGGTGTAAATTTGTTTACTTTTTAGGAGTGATGGACGGCCGTCATCGTTGGACTTTACTTCGCTTTTGGAGGAATATCGTTTGGTGAGTATGAATTATTTGTATTATTTATTTAATTCTTTTATTTCTTTTAGGTTTCCGTGTCGTGACGGAACAACCTTAAACACCCCCAAATAGCTATTTTCAGTGAAATCGAATCGAAATTGCCAAAGTAGTAAAGCCATTTTGATTTTTTTAAAATTTTGCCCACAGATTCGTCATTTGTGACCTTAAAATGGATTTGGAAAACATTGAAAAATTCATCCGCCATTTTGAATTTTCAAATTTTGACCACAGAATCGTCATTTGTGGCCCTAAAAACCTCCCGATACCGATTTTCAATGGATTCAGAACACATTTTCAAAATTCATCCGCCATTTTTAATTTTCAAATTTTGACCATGGAATCGTCATTTGTGGTCCTAAAACCCCCCCGATACCGATTTTCAATTGAATTGGAACACAATTGAAAAATTCGTCCGCCATGTTGGAACCGCCATCTTGATTTTTTTACAAAATTGTCAGATTGCACTGACACGTTAGCTCAATGTGTGTGCAAAGTTTCATAATAATCGGTTTAGTAGAAGTAGTTGAAAAATCTGGCGCAAGATTTGACCCAAACAAATATACGAGGTCAAGCTAAATAAAACCACTCGTTCATTGTTTTATTTCCCCAAATAATAACAGTAAATATTTTGTATTATATATTCAAACTAATTTCTGATTGAGTAATTATATTAAGTTTTAACCATTTAAAATCATTAGTAAAACAGTAAATAATTATCGCTTGTTATTGTACAGTTGCCATATAGCTTTGTTATTATCTTGGCCAGTTTCACACGTGCAGACAAACAACCAAGAAAAATCTTCTGAAAAAGTCGGCCCGTATAAAACTGGCCCTTAGAAGCTCGCGCTTAGGTGATGAATAGAACACGGGTCGGATTTCGCGACAGAACCCCTCACCCAGCAACTACGAGTCTTCTTATACCTACAAAAAGCCCAAACCTCGTACATGAAATTTATTTCCCTCCATAGCCTCAGGATAAAAACCCCCTCACCCATCGACATCGTGAACAGACATCAGCTAAAGAAATGGAGTTGAAATGCTTGCCCTCCATACCCCATCGCCTATATTCTCCGTCACCGTCTCGCGTTGCGTCTCGGGTCTCTATAAAAATTCACTCTTATAATATTTTCCAAACGCGCCTAAAGAAGTATAACTTCAAAAATCGGGATGATCAATTAAAATTTAGTGTTCGGTTTGACATGGGATCAGCGATGTGGGGTCATTGCCCGTGTTCTTAACAGTTTCGGCATATGTTGCAGTTGGCACAATAAGGTTTTTATTTTGAATTTCTTTTACGGTATTATTAATATCCTCTATTGCCTTTTTTTTTATGTGGAAGACTCGAGCTCAGGGAAAGCCCTTTGTACTGTCGACAATCTATTTTCGTCGTATAGAGTGCAATGTCTAACAGCAAGCTCTAGTCGATAGATAGTGAAAGGGAAGAGAGAAGAGGGAAGGAACTGCCACAACCACCTCACCCCAACCATTTCTATCGCGACTCTGGCATCGGGGTAATGAGAAACAACTCGCTGGAGTGTTATGCCTCCTGAAGCGAGTTGAATACCATCAACCAACCGATGACATGCGCTGCGTGCGGAGCGGGGCAGTGCTAGCGGAAGGCTATGACAGGGGGAATGGGGAATGCAAGGAGGAAAGAAGAAAGAAGGTGGGAAAGGCGAAGGACCGTAGGGCTCTGCCGGGATTCGAACCCGGGACCTCTGGGATAGTAGCCAGGCGCCTTACTCCCAAGACTGCCTTGCTGTTATCTTGTATGTTTAGCATTTTGGTGTTTATTATATCAATTAACTCACCTAATTTAGATGATCTAATCAGTTCGAAGAATTTTCGACACTCGCTGCACATCCATAAAAAATCGTTGCCATGAAGCAGATTATAATCAGCTTCACTAATACCTTGGCATTTAATATGATACCAGATATTGCATAGTCCATCACACTGGATCGCTTTATCTTTAGCACTAACAACTTTATTACACTTTCTACAATTATTGTCTTCCTTAGAATTTCTGCCTTTATTAGACATTTTAATCAAGGAAAGGAGTTCAAAATAAAACACGTCTGTACTCTCCAACGGTCAACAGAAGTTGCTTTGACCCATAGTACCTGAAAGCTTGTAGGGACATCGTTCTACTACTTCCTGCATTATTTAACTTAGGAGACTTATTATAAAAACATAGTGGACTGCCGTTTAGGAATTGAAACAAGCTGGTGTCTGTATCGCGGATACGGACAAATGACTTGAATACAATGTTCTGAAAGAAATCGTTTTATTTTTTTATTGGTATCAGAAAGGTAGGAAATAAATAATAAAAAGAATTGAAAAAACCTTGTTTCAGGATACGTTATGCTCAATGTTCTTCCATTTGGAGCTAGGATGTGAAGATTTTCAGATACCCACTTTCATTGGAATCCGAACACAATTGGCAAATTTCGTCCGCCTTATTGGCCCCGCATATTGAATCTAAAAGTTTTGATCATAAATGCGTTATTTACTACCTTAAAAACCCCTAGACATCGATTTTCATTGGAATCAGAATACAATTGGCAAATTTGCCGGCCATATTAGCTCCGCCAATTTGAATTTATAAGTTTTTACCACAAAATCGTTATTTACGACTTTAAAAACCCCTAGTACCCACTTTCATTAAAATCGAAACACAATTGGCAAATTCAATTATATTTGCGCGACCATTTTGAATTTCGGCCATATTTGCGCGGCCATTTTGAATTTGGAAAATCGGGCTTCGAGCGGCATCATGGAAGACCTCCACGCACTTTTATTGGAATCGGAACGCAATTGACCAAATTCGTCCGCCTCATTGACGCGGCCTTTTTGAATTTATAAGTTTTGACCAGAAATTCTTTAATTACTACCATAAAAACTATGAACAAACGCAAGAACAAGACAAGACTAATATAGTCTTGTTCTTGTCTTCTTCTTGCTCAGTGAGTCTTGTTCTTGGTCTTGCGAACAAAGCCAAATCTTGTTCTTGGTCTTGTTCTTGCAAACATAGCTTAGTCTTGGTCTTGTTCTTGCAGACATAGCTAAGTCTTGGTCTTGGCCTTGGTCTTGCTAAATGTGCAAGACTAAGACAAAACTGCAAGACCTCATCAAGTAGGTATGTATTGTATGTATTTTTATAAATTGGTTATTATAAAAAGAAACGTAGGAATATTCATTTTTGTATAGTTTCCTTTTTAAATCCTGAAAGATTTAACAGAAGAAGGACTCATTTCCTAGGCAACAGTAATTGAAGGAAAGTAACAGAACACCCAATGGATTAAAAAAGACGACAGTGTGAAACATCTACCTAAATCATTTCGGCAAATTTTGCTTCGAAATGCAGAGAAATATTGATTGTGAATCTCGTTGACGCACAATGCATAAAGTCATTATGTACTTTATAGGGGTGTCTTATTAATCTGTTCCAGCACAGAACCGAACAGCTTCCATACAAAAGTCTTGTCCCCGATAATTATCAAGAACACTATCCAGCACAAAGGGAAATTTTAAATTTCCCGTTTCTCACATACGCTTTTTAACTTGACAGTTGACAAATAAAGTAAAATGATCTGTGTACTGAATGAAAAACCAGAAAAATTAAAGAAGAGATAAATAAGACCGATCCTTATGTAATATTAGAAGAAATTAAAATGCCCAAAGCAGTAATTTATGTAAATAAAAATGAAAATTTCCCTTGGCGTTTTTTTAATGTTCCAGGACAGAACAGAATAGAACAGATTAAAAAAACACGGCATATATGTACAAATGTGAATAATTGCTTTTACAATTATCATACTAAAAAGAAAATATATAATACACACATATATTTATATCATAATTACTTGAATAACCTAATCGATTTTAAATTTTTTGACAATTTTGCAAGCCTCTTGCTAAAGTCTTGCTCTTGGTGTTCGGCGCAGGCCCTAAAAGACAAGAAATGAGATGAAATGTCATGTAAACAACAGATATCCATTTTCACCTACCTGCTGTAACGGTCGGTTAATTATTGCAAAATTCTTATTATTAATTATTCCCCCCATCTATCGGAAATTTCGGAAATTAATAGTCCAATCACTTCAGGAGCTTTTAGATGCGAAACTTTTTTTGAATCACGTATTTTATAAATTTTTGACAGTCTGGATATAGTCGTGATCAGATAGAGTTCAGTTTTTTTTGGTGTACAAAAACATACAAAGTAGAAGTGCACGATATTGTCTCGATATTATTTAGTGTTGCAGTCGGAATAGAACTTGTGTTTTTTGCAAAGCTGAATTTCCTTGAGTAGTCCCGTCTGATCGGCATAATACAAATACGGGGACAAAAAGGGGACAAGAACATCCGACCAACAGAATTACCAACATTTGGGCAAATTCCTGCAGCGTACCACAATTGACTCAAAAGGATTGTACCCGATATATGGGTGAAGTATTTGTTATTGTTGCATAAGCATAATTTTTCAGAAGGACGACTAAAGAAATCAATAACTGATGAAGTTCCTCGAGTGGTTAAGGTCTTAGAAACATTACTAAAAACACATTACTGCAGTTTTGATATAATCATACAAAGTGATTTGAATAGTGTATTTCTAACTGAACGGCACAAAGTTCATGGCTTATCAGGTACTTTTGAGGGAATATTTACCAATCCTGTTTGGCTTCTCGGGAATGGCTTATTAAAAATTAAACCATACCATTATCAAACTGTTTGAAATATTAGTCCAAATAATATATTCAAAGGAAAACTATTAGAAGATTATATTAAACGAGAAAATCTTGAAGTTGCTATAAACTATCATTAAGTGTCTTAGGTGGAAGATGGGGCCAGTGTTATTTGTCCAGTAATACGATTTAATGAAAATGATTATGACTGTGCACGGAAAGGTTGTCAGTTAGATAAAATAGTTGACGCTTTATCCATTGTTCAAGCGAACCTATTGCGGTGTGCCACGGATTTTGGAGTTGGGTCGAGAAATACAGGATGTTATAAGTGTATGTAAGATTGTTTGTACCTTATGAAGGCATAATTTTTGTAGGTTATAAATACCTACCATTTTTCAATTATATCGTTTTTTTAAACTACATTGATGCACACAATTGTCTTGATAAATATTTCTATATTTACTTATTAATACTTACACCGTTGTTACCTTGGTTATTTTTAACCTTCTTACATATTAAAGATATATCCAATTGTTAAATAGATTGCTTAAACCTAAATATATATCTACACTTTTATCAACCAAATTATTAAGTAAGTTCGTTTTGTTTTGGTTATTGTACCATAGTTTTGGTAGTTAATTAATTTATATTCAAACATTTATATTCAAACGTTTAACTATATGTATATTCGCCCCAAATATTTACTCATATACACTAATTAATTAACACCAAAGAAAATTATATTATCCACTAATAATTGTACTCGTTCCATTTTTACGTATAGTACACACCGTTAATTATAATACTAATGCCTTAACTTACTTTGACATCCCTTAAATATTAGCAGGTGTTTTTTTTTGTGTGTTGTACGAAACAAAGGAATCATCGACTGGTACCAGCGCGACGATTTGTTTTTTTTCCTTTCCGTTATTGTATGGAAGTTGTTATTTTGTGGTAATAGTTGGTTGCATCCACATTACCTATATTGTAAGGGTATTTTTTTTGTTGATTTACACTTATCTAATAGTTAATTCAAATTTACCTTTATTTTGTTGTTAATTAATTATATTGCCTTGTGCTGTAAATATTATATAATATATGTGTCATCCATTTCTTTAACTCAACGAGTATTACTAGGCATGACAGCCTAAGGGGGTAACGTATCCAGGATGGTTGGGTGTTGTTTTCTCTCCAGGGTTCTCTCGAAGTCGTGTTGAACATTTACAGGTCCACCAGGTCGTTGGGAACTTCCAGCGATGAATACCTTTGGCTAACTTAGGACAAGAACGGTATGAAGAAATCTCCCTTTTGACTGATAGGTAAGTGGTGAATCATATGGATATTATGTGTATATTTCCCGGTCACACACCCCCACGACCCCTTCCGGCGAGCTAGCGTAAACCGTGTGGCCGGTTTAGCATCCCCTATAAATATTTAGGAAACTAGGGAGGATGTTGTAAGATAATATATGAGTGGCCACACTTTTAGCACAGGATTATTGTGAATTTGAGAACAAGTGCTAAAAGCTAGCCACCAGCTAGGAGTCTAGTATTAAGCGCAGTCTTGTCACACTAGTCGAAGAGTTGTAATAAAGTTAGATGTAGGTTCACAAAAAGCGTTTCATTTATCAAACACCACATGGCGACGAGGAAAACCTAAAAAAAAAATTATTATATGGAGTAGGTACTAAGGAGGCACAACGGAAAAGTGATAGCCTATAATAGAAAAAAGTTGGTGGAGTGAAGTGCGATTGATTTCTTTGAGTTGTAGAGCTACAGATTAGTGAAATAAATGAAGATAAAAACTCAAAATATAGAAGTTTGAAGTGCGAAGTGAATGCGCATAAAGGCCGCATGTGATTTAAATCAATAGAAAAGAAGTTAAAAGAATCAGTGGAAATATAGAAAGGTAAATGTGCGCATCAAGAGCGAATGGGAATTACAAAAAAAAACGAGAAACACGTTGAGAAGAGACCTCGTGGAAGACCTCCAAAATACCGCACGATTACAGTGACCATTACAAAAAGTATGGATTTCTTAAGAAGAATAGATCCCTTAATGCTAGATGGAAATCTTTCTGAGCATTGGAGGATATTTAAACAAAATTTTGAATATTTTTATACGGCTGCAGAGTTAAGCAAAAAACCTGAGGCCGTACAAGCGGCTATTTTCTTAAACGCGGTAGGCCCGGACGCAATTGAAATATTTAATACATTTTCATTAACCGATGCTCAGAGGCAATCATATAAAGAAATCGTAAGCGCATTTGAAACATTTTTCACACCAAAAAAGAATGAGGCATACGCAAGCTTCAAATTCCACAGCAGAAATCAATCAGCAACAGAACCCTTTGATCAATTTTTGATGGACATAAAAAAATTAATCAAAGAGTGCAACTTCGAGAATCAAGAGTCGAGAATGTTACGGGACCGCATCACCTTGGGAGTAGCTGATAAGGCTTTACAGAAGCGGTTACTGGAAACAGATGGATTGGATGCAGACAAAGCCATCAGCATGGCAAGGGCAGCAGAAGTGTCTAAACAACAGTCAACACAAATCCAGGGTGGAAGTGCAGAAGTTAGCCATAGCGTGGACTTAGTGGATCGTAAGTCAGTGGTGAATAGCAGAAGAATAAACAATAACGAGAAGAACAATGTAGTTACTAAGGGTAATATGTATCATACCAATAAGAATAATGTAGGTAACATAAATTCTCAAAATTTTAGGCAAGGGCAATATTCTAAGTGGAATGGAAATGATAACAAAGATTGTAAATTTTGTTGTAATCAGCACAGAAGAGGAAAGTGTCCAGCATGGAACAAAAAATGCAAAAATTGTGGCGGATGGAACCATTTTGCGGCGGCATGTTTCAAGAAAAGGGTTAAAGGTATCCAACTGACAGATAACGTTGAGCATTTGTTTATAGACTCCGTAACAAAGGTATGTAATATAAAAAATGTTAATGCATGGTTTCAAAAAGTGTGGATAAATGGACAAGAAATAAATTTTAAGTTGGATTCAGGCGCGGAAACGAATGTAATTACAAGCAAAGTGTATAAGAAGCTAAATAAGGGTCGTTTAGAAAAAACAGGTGTTGTGCTTGAAGTTTACGGTGGCATGAAAATTAAGCCACAAGGAGTTACAAAATTAAAATGTGAGGTAAACGGCAAAAGTGTTTGGTTACCATTTGTTATAGCCGATGTGGAAGCAATACCGCTTCTACGACTAAGAGCTTGTGTCGCATTAGGATTAATGTATCGGGTAGAAACAGTTTCGAAGGATAGTGACAGATTTTTTCAAGAGTATGCCGATGTGTTTAATGGTTTAGGTACATTTAAAACAGAATGCAAATTGAAATTAAAACAAAACGTCACACCGGTAATTCGTGCATCTCGAAGAGTGCCATTAGCACTGTTAGAGCCTCTAAAGGCTGAACTAGAAAAATTATGTGAACAAAAGATCGTAGAGAAAGTAAAGGGCGCAACAGAGTGGGTGTCAAATTTAGTTATCGTTGAGAAAAAAAACAAACAGCTTAGATTATGTCTAGATCCTAAATATTTAAATGAGGCTATAGTGGAGGAACCTTTCTTAATACCCTCATTTGAGGAAATTTCGGCAAAATTATCTAACAAGACGTGGTTTACAGTGTTAGATTTAAAGAATGGTTATTGGCAAGTTCCATTGGATGAGCAATCTTCAAAACTATGCTCGTTTTCAACACCGTTTGGGGTGTTTAAATTCAATCGTCTTCCGTTTGGAATAAAAACTGCCCCGGAAATTTTCCAAAACCTAAACTCAGAGATATTTGCAGATATACCAGGTGTTATCGTGTATATCGATGATATACTTATAGCTGCTGGTAGTTAGTCGTGAAGAACACGATAATATTCTTCAAATAGTAATGGCGCGCGCTCGCGAAAATAATGTTAAATTTAATAAAGAGAAAGTGCAGTTATGTGTACAAGAAGTAAGATATTTAGGACATGTAATTTCGCCTAACGGTATAAAATATGATCCAATTTATTTAGAAGCTATTAGGAAACTGAAATCACCCATGAATAAAAAAGAGTTGCAAAAACTATATGGCATGATCAATTACTTGCGTGATTACATTCCAAACCTCGCAGAAATCTCCCAGCCGCTACGGGAATTATTAAAAAAGTCTACAATTTTTCAATGGTTACCAATTCATGACACTTGTCTATCGAAAATTAAAATCGCAATAGTGGAAGCACCCTATCTGAAACCATTTGATATTAAAAAAGATGTTTGCATTCAGGCAGATGCCTCACAGTTTGGTCTTGGTTGTTGTCTAATGCAAGAAGGACAACAAATTTGTTATGCGTCTCGTAGTTTAAATGAGACAGAGGTTAGGTATGCGCAAATAGAAAAAGAATTTCTGGCTGTAATATTTGCATGCAATAAGTTTCATAAATTTATTTATGGTCGCCCTATGTTCAATCCCAAGCAAACGAGTTTCCTAAAATAATAAAAGGAACAAGGAAATCGACAAACATCTGAAAAACAAAACTTCACCAAAACGGCACAATAACAAAAAGTACAAAATTATATACAATATATACATATTTATTAAAATGAAACTTAAAGTATATACTTAAACTACTTAAATATAACTTAATTAATCTTAAACTTAAACTTAAACTACAAACCTAAAAAGAGAAAGAATTAATAAAAGAATCAACGCAAATATAATGATACAATAATACTCACCTGATGTTCTATAAGTACCTAAAATAAAGGAAAATGAATATAAAATTAATACAATGTCAAGCAAACATACTTACCTGGAGAATTGAAGACTTCATACACAGCCGCCTAAAATTAAAATCAATGAATTAACCATTAGAACCTGAGTTAACTATTAGAATTAACTATTTGGAATAAAGCATATGATACAAATACACAAAATTAAACATGAATTAATAGTAATATAAAATTTAAACCAAAAAAATGTCACAACATGGAACACAAGATGACAGACAAGGCAACAACATATACAAGGAAATGTAAACAAACTAAAATTTTACACAAATCAAATATAAACTGCACACTAAAATTATAGTTTACCTGAAACGGAAACGCAATTAAAACCGAATATCAGGTAAAATTAGCTAAAAAGCAAACGACATAACCTCGCTTTCATAGATACACCAAGTTTAGTATAAAACACAAAACAATTGAAATTTTCATGCACCACAGATATAATGAACTACACAAAACACTGAATATATGTCAGTAGTATACTTACCTGAATAAAACTTGCACCTTATAGAAAACACCGCGAAACACATGCGCGCCAACTCGCGAAAAACATTAGCCGGCGCGAAACGTCAAACTTCATACATATGCGTACTATGATACATCAAACTGATGTAGAATTTTACGGCGAATTCAACGGCAGTGCCAGAATGACGAAATATTTTATGCTGAAAAAGATATTTAGATAAATACATATTTACATAAAATAAATAAGAGGGAAAGAGAAACTACAAAATCATAATTAAAGCGAGACAGCTGTAAAATTTAGAAAATTCATGTCGGAATGCAGTGAAAAATGCCCTTCGCCATTTTTGTATGAGAAATATCCAATTAGACTGGATTTTAAAAATATTAGGGTATTTGATGTAAATGTAGTATGAAAAAATGCGCATGAATTTTTAACATATATTATGATTAATTGCTTTCTCATTATCGGCAAATGCTTGGAGAAAACAAATAATTTGTCAGTAAGGTTAATGCAGTTTTCATCAAGTTTAAGCAAAGAACCGTTGATTTTGGACTATAAAAGCCGGACACAACTTGCATTCAGCACCTTTTTTATTTTTGCAAAGTGACAGTGTTCTCTGAAATACATGCAAGTAGCTGAGAATTGTCTGCTCGTTTTTCCAACAAGTCTGCATGCAAGCAACGTGGGACTCTTCAAATTTTTCTTAGAAAATTCTGCGACGAAAACATTGGCTTCATTAGTGGTGTGATAAGATACACCAATAATTTACTAGTATATTTTCAATTAATATTTTTTATTTTGAATATTTTGTTTGGTGCTATCCGCAAATTTGTTTTTTTTTTAAACCAGTAATAATTATTTTTTTTTTATTTATAAGAGGCATAAGCTACGAATTATATTATTTTTGAAATAAACTTAATCAAATTTGAATGTCAACCACCACGTTTTATTCCTATTTTTTTTACAGTGCAAATCGCTGCATTTTTTTTTTTTGATTTGCATTGAACACCCTATAACAATCCTGACTGACCACAAGCCTTTACTTGGACTAGTTCAAAAGGAGGTCGGGAAGATTCCGTCAGCTAGATTACAAAGAATGCATCTAAAGCTTATGAAGTATAAGTTAAATTTTAGGTATGTACCAGGAAAAAACATGCTAGTAGCTGATTTATTATCCAGGAATTATATGGAAGGGAATTCAGAAGTAGATATCGAAGATTTGCAAGAAGTGATTCATACTATTAATATGAGCGATGAAAAGTGTAAACTTTTTCAAACAGAAACGGCACGCGATAGCACACTAATCGAACTGTATAAAATAATTAAGAATGGATGGCCACGTACGAAGAGTGCAGTGAAAGAGTGTGTAAAGTTTTACTAGAAATTCAAAAATGATTTGCTAACCGAAGACGGATTGATTTTCATTAAAAATAAAATTATAGTACCTGTGTCCTTACGCCCAGAAATCCTAAAAGTATTACATGCTTCCCATTTTGGGATAGAAAAAACAAAAGCCAGAGCACGAGGATTAGTCTATTGGCCAGGCATAGATAGGGAAATAGAAGATTTGATAGCAAAATGTAGCATTTGCCAAAAACATAGGCGTTCAAAAGGAAAAGATCCTTTGTTACCCCACGAGATACCTTCGTATCCTTACTTCAAAATTGCCATGGATATAATGGACTTTGAACAAAAAGCCTATCTAGTTGTCGCAGACTATTTCTCAAAATATGTAGATATCGTACACATAAAAAACAAAACAACCACAGAAATTAGAAAGCATTTTTTCGATTCATGGCATACCTAGACAAATAATTTCAGATAATATACCTTTCGGCTCGAATCAGTTTAGAAACTTTGCTAAAGAAATCGACATTGAGTTAATAACCACAAGCCCCCGGTATCCACAATCCAATGGATTTGCAGAAAGAAATGTACAAATCGCAAAATCCATACTGCAAAAATCTGTTGAGAGTAAAGTTGGGTTATGGAAAATCCTATTGGAACACCGAAATACCCCTATAAAAGGAAGTTTCCTTTCTCCTGCTGAAATATTGTTTGGTAGAAAAACGCGTACACTTTTGCCTGGAAAATTGTCTTTGTTCAACAATGTTCTCCATAAAAATTTACAACCGGTATTACAAAATAACCAAAATAAATACAAATTTTATTATGATAGGAGCGCAAGATCCAAGGAAGATATTTTTGAAAAGGGAGAGAAGGTATGGTGTAAGAAGGAAAATCAGAGATGGGCACCAGCAGTTGTCATAGCCAAGGACAAAACACCGAGATCCTATTGGGTCGAGTTTGTAGATGGGCCAACCCTGCGCCGAAATACACGTTTTTTGAGACATGCCAAAAAATAATAAAAATTCTTGTTTAATAAATATACCAACCACAACGAGTATACGCATTGAGCTGTGACACTTCCCTCTTTTGTTGATAATATATGTAGATTTAAGTAAGTGGAATTGAATAAATAATGTTATTATAGGTCATTATTAGTAGAGAGAGTAAGCAAACTTGAATTATGATAGTAGATAATCTAGAATGTAAGCTAAACCTAAAACTGAATAATGATGTAAAGTAAATTAAAATAAATAGAATAGTGATGTAAAATGAATTACAATAACATCAAGTAAACGCATGAAAAAGAAATGTTTTAAAAAGGGGATATGTAAGATAATATATGAGTGGCCACACTTTTAGCACAGGATTATTGTGAATTTGAGAACAAGTGCTAAAAGCTAGCCACCAGCTAGGAGTCTAGTATTAAGCGCAGTCTTGTCACACTAGTCGAAGAGTTGTAATAAAGTTAGATGTAGGTTCACAAAAAGCGTTTCATTTATCAAACACCACAGATGTTGTCTTTCAAAATTTTTTTATGTCTACCCAAGCATGATGGCAGTAGCCTTGCTGTCACCAGCAAGGAGCTCCATTGTGCCGGTACATAAAATTGCGCCCAACGGTATGCTTACATGCCCACGACTTTGGCAAACGACTTTCAAGATTAAATTCCGGCGCCCATTTATTTCATTAATGGCGCCCAAATTCTGTTAACTTATTAAAATTATCTTTGTCTATGGTTCACCACCAATGCCTGTTTTTTTTCAGATTCATCTCAGTTGTCTAAATTCAGTGTGAATTTTGAGTTGCTTTCACTTTTAGATTATCCCGTATCATGTTATCTTCTTTGCTTTAGGCATCTTTGAACTAGGCTTACCGGCACCGCTGGCTAACAAGCGTATGACCGCTTGGCCATGGGTGAAGGCTGAGTCTGGAGTTCTTTTGTTCTGTTTTTTTGCTCGTAGTCCTGAGTATCAGGCGTCATACCGCCTGCCAGTGCTTCGTTCAGTGAACAGGATCCTTGTTACTTTTTGCTGATGGACGTTTGAGTTGTAACTCGGGCTTAACCGTCTGAGGTAACAGGCGTGCTATCGCCTGCCCACTGCGCCCCGTGGACATCTTTAATCCATTCAGTCCCCTCAAATTATTTTTTCTTTTCTTTCACTGTAGACAATTCGTCGAAATGTGGTAAGGGTTGGGGTCACTTCAGGTGAACCTCTAGGAGGCCGCACAGGCTTAACCGTCTGGCTAATCACCTGCGCCCTGTGGACTTTTGGTGAGGGACATCCGGCTCCTTCCTTGTGCTTTTATTGGTTTTCCTCTCCAGTCTGTCTCCACTGCTGATTGATTTTCCGTAGTGTGGCTCAGTTGTGGTTGGACAGCGGAATCAAACTAAATTGTTATGATTTTCGAAGAAGATTTCCTTGTCTTTTATGTTGAGGTAGACTCTTCATGTCGTTCAAGTAGATGAAGACGTGTGGTGTTTTCGGAGTTGGCGATGGCACTCGGTGCTGGCTGTGTCACATAGCTACCACCGACTGACACCGATGACCTTGGCCACCGAAGATCCTGGGGAGAGAGATTTTTTTCCGACCATCCTGGAAATCCCAACACATTTTAACACAACCAAAACTATTTTGCACATTAATTTTTTTCAGCTATTGTACGGTTTTGATTATTGCGAGTATCACAACTATTGTTAGTCGGCTCACGGAAGTTTTTTTGATTAGGATATCTACACTTACCGTAGTAGGGCTGACTTTGTCATCAGTTTTATTAATTTGTTTCTTTTGTTGGTTAGTCCCGATCTTGTGGCATTTACTGTTTATGGGTATTAAGTATATCTCGGCTAGTAAAGACCAATTAACTTGTTTCTCTTTTTAATTATTGGGTATATATTCGAGAAATACTACTTTGTGTATCAAGTGTTGTTGTATTTTTTTTGCGCTAGAGTAGCACATATCTTGCCCGGGTATTGTTTATATAGCGGATAGTAACCCGAAGACATTCCCCTTCATCGTTATTTTTGGATTTCTGGGTAATACGTCGTATAAATGGAACTTAGAGGCGGAAAGAAAACCGCTCTCGCCACTGGCGAAAGCGACCGTCCAGGCGTATCACACATCGACCTTGATGAGTCGTCACTTTCCGAAGTCAACGATCCCACCCCGGAGGAACAACTCCAACAGGTACAACGGGAACTAGAGGCACTGCGGGCCCAACAGCGTGCTGCAGAGATTCCGATGCCCCCCCGTATGGATCGTCACTATCCCCCTGCTGAGCCCGTACATACCGACAGCAGAGAGAAGCGTCAACCAGAACCTATCGCCGCAAGTCTCCAGTTACAACCTGGAACATCAAGTTCTCCGGTGAGAACCCTGCGCTGTCGGCAGAAGAATTTTTGTTCCGGTTGGAGCTGAGGGCACGTGACGAGTGGGTCAGCCAGTCTGAGCTATGTAGAAATATTTCGGCTTTACTTACAGGCCGAGCCGAGGACTGGTACTGGTCCCAGTTCCGCCGCCAAGTCCGTGACCCAGATTGGGAAACGGTGAAAGGTCATTTCACCAGACAGTCGTGAGTCAGACTTTGAACTGATAAAACGACTGTTGGAACTGAAACAACAAAACCATTCATATGATGACTACGTCGCAAAAATGTTGTCGTTGTATAGCAGAATGTCCAATCCAATGCCGGAGGTGGAGTTGGTGGACATAATCCTTCAGAATTTGGACGCACCTTTAGGTTCAGTGGTGATAGGCCAACGTTTCGCAACCATGCATGACTTGCGGGAAGTCTGCATCCGAGCTGAACGCTGGCATAGGCAGAAACGTCTGGAACGAAGGCCCGATCGACAAATACACGAGATTGACTATTCGACAATGAATGAATCGAATTCATTACCACCGGACGTATCCCCGCAAGGAGTAGATGAGATGACCGCGCCGCGTCAGTTCCCGGCGAACCCGCGACCTTTCCGTTGTTGGAATTGCCAGCAACAGGGTCATCCTTTTATGGACTGCCCATCTGAGACTCGTGGCCTGTTTTGCTACAAGTGTGGCAAGCCAGGAGTCGTGACCCCAGTCTGTCCCACCTGCCAGGGAAACCGGAGCAGGGGTGCGAGACCATACGGGAGTCCGCGCCCGAGCTAAGCTCGCCCGTTATTCCCTCGTCCACTTCATGTATACCTGCTACGTCTACCATCAGCGACTTTACGTCAAATGATGCTCTTCCATCTTTTCCCTCCGAAGAGGTCAGACTCTCATTTATTTCCCGTTGGAAGAGATATATCTCCACTCGTGCACGCATCTTTTCGGAGCCACCTTTTGTGGACTCCCTGCATTCTCGGCATACCCCTCCCCAAATTAGAGTACGAGCTAAGGAGAAGCGACATCTTTCGCAGAAACTTGTTTCTGCTTTCATCTCTGACTTGTCAGATCCTCGTCCTTTTACTAAGGTCACCTTACTTAATGAGGAGGTGAATGGTTTATTGGACAGTGGCGCTAGTATCAGCTGTCTGGGAAGAGATGCTGAATCCTTTCTGACCAATCATCCCGAAGTGACAGTCTACACTTTGCACACTGCGTTGCAAACTGCTGACGGGGCTTCACAAAGAATTTGCGGTTACATCCGGGTTCCGGTCTCCTGTGGAGGACGGACCCGTGATATGACTATCTATGTGGTGCCCAGTCTAAGCCAGAGACTGTATCTAGGGATCGACTTCTGGAAACTTTTCAGCATCGCTCCCCATTTAGTCTGCGAGTTAAACACTCCATCCGCGTCTGCTAACATGCACGACTTAACGTCCTTGCAAAGCGAGCATTTGGAGCGGGTCAAGGCTAGGTTTCCCTCTTTCGATGTCTTAGGACTGGGAAAGACCCACCTGGAAGAACACACGATAGACACTGGTGACTCAGTTCCCATTAAGCAGAGGCATTATCCTGTCTCACCCGCTATTCAACATTTGATGTATGGCGAGTTGGACAGGATGTTGGCTCTGGGGGTGATTGAGCCATCGAACAGTCCCTGGAATTCTCCAGTGGTGTTAGTTCGAAAACCAGGTAAGGTCCGCCTGTGTCTTGACTCTCGCAAGGTCAACAGTGTCACGGTCAAAGACGCCTATCCCCTTCCACACATCGATGGTCTTCTTGGTCGTCTTCAAGACACCAAGTTCATCACGAGTTTGGACCTTAAGGATGCTTTCTGGCAAATTCCATTAGAGGTGAAGTCGCGAGAGCGGACAGCTTTCACTGTCCCCGGTCGTCCCCTATACCAGTTTACAGTTATGCCTTTCGGCTTGTGTAATGCCCCACAGCGCATGTGTCGCTTGATGGACAAAAGCATTCCTGGACATTTACGTGAGAACGTCTTTGTTTATCTGGACGACCTGCTCATAGTTTCACCTGACTTTGACTCCCACTTAAAGCTGTTGGACGAAGTTGCCAGCTGTATCCGTCGTGCGGGGTTAACACTCAATCTGGCTAAAAGCAAATTTTGCGTGACTGAAGTCAAGTATCTAGGCTTCATAATTGGTGATGGGACTCTGAAAACGGATCCTACCAAGGTGACGGCCATTACGGAATTTCCGACTCCGAAGTCTCATAAGCAGACTAGGAGGTTCTTGGGTATGACCGGATGGTATCAGCGTTTCATCCCCAATTATGCTAGCGTGGCTTCTTCAATCACGGATTGTTTGAAGACAAAACCTTTTAGTTGGAATGATGAGGCCCAGCAGGCGTTCGAGACTTTGAAAAAGCTGATGACGGAAGCTCCTCTTCTAGTCACTCCAGATTTTTCTAAACTTTTTTATATTCAGTGCGATGCCAGCAGAACTGGTGTAGGTAGTGTGCTCTTTCAAAAGGACATGGAGGGAGGAGAACATCCGATTGCTTATATGTCCAAGAAATTGAACGGAGCACAACGAAACTACACCATTACTGAGCTCGAGTGCTACGCAGCCGTTCTGAGTATAAAAAAGTTTAGAGCTTATGTGGAGGGACAGGCTTTCACAGTCATTACTGACCATGCAAGCCTGAAGTGGCTCATGGGCCAGAAGGAGCTCAACGGACGTTTAGCTCGGTGGAGTCTTAAGCTTCAGGGGTTCGATTTTACGATCGAACACCGTAAAGGCACCCACAATGTGGTTCCCGATGCCTTGTCACGCATGGATTGCGTTGACGATCTGTCCCTGTGCTTCGACGTGGACTTAAATGCCACGTCCTTCAAATCCCCTAATTATCTTCGTCTGGTTGAACGAATCAGGCAAGCCTCACCGCAGTTACCAGACCTGCGAGTTGAAGATGGGTACGTATTCCAGCGTACCTCCCCACGTACTGGAGACTCCGTGGCTGACGACTTAACATGGAATTTGTGGGTCCCAACGGAACTGACCACGCCTCTCATCGAGTCGGCTCACTTGCCTCCCCAAACATCTCATGGCGGAGTAGGGAAAACTCTAAACCGTCTAAGATGTAAGTACTTTTGGCCAGGTATGTCCAAACAGGTGCGGGAATTCATCGCCAACTGTGAGATCTGCAAGACCACCAAAGCCCCCAGTTCAGAACTTCGACCACCTATGGGCAACCCCATGGATGCGTCGAAGCCGTTTCAATTTCTCTACGTAGACTTCTTGGTCGTTACCCCCGATCGAAGAAAGGCCACACGGCAGTGTTTGTCGTCTTGGACGCCTTCACTAAGTTTGCCTTCTTGCACCCCGTGTCCGCTGAGACCACGGCGGTGGCCGTCAAGTTCCTCGAGCAAACTATTTTTCACACCTTTGGAGTTCCTGAAACCATTTTCTCCGACAATGGTCGGAAATTCACCTCCAAAGAGTTTGCTAAACTGCTGAATGGATACGGCGTGCGACATGTGCGCACTGCAGTATATTCGCCTCACCCTAACGCTTCCGAGCGGGTGAATCGATCAGTACTAGCCGCCATTAGGGCGTACTTAAAGGAGGATCATCGTGAGTGGGATAGACATCTCTCGTCCATTGAATGTGCTCTTCGTAGTGGCCACCACGAGGCGATAGGCATGTCACCGTATCAGGCCCTTTTTGGTAGCCATATGATCCTGCACGGATCAGCTTATCCCGTCCTGAAGAAACTGAACGTTTTCCAGGAGGGTGACATCGCTTTCTTGCCCTTGACGGACAAATTGCAGCAACTTCGTGAGCGGGTCACGCTAAATTTAGCCGCCGCGCACACCAGGCACACCTCCCGGTACAACTTACGGTGCCGTGTAGGCAGTTTTCGCCCTGGGGATGAGGTCTTCCGGAGAACCTTCTGGGTGAGTAACAGAGTTGGACGTTTCAGTGCCAAACTGGCGCCCAAGTTCGTGAAAGCTCGGATACGAAGAGAAATTGGAACTAGCTTGTACGAGCTGGAGGATTTGGCTGGTAAAAGCATAGGCGTTTATCACGCCAAAGACATACGACCCTGATTGTCCTCGAAGCAAGCGCTCCTCGGAGTAGCCCTAAGAAGGCATCTCGCCGGCTTCACTGGTTATTAATAGGGTGCCTTAATCCGCTTAGGTAGCTTCCCTAGCGGATGGTACACCTCTTTGCTTTTCGGTCAGTCTGGGGAACAACTCTCGGCGAATGGTTGTCCTGGCGATCCCCCGGAGTATGTCAAAGGCAATGTGGTATTGCTGGAGACGGACCCGATGGAACGATAGGTGACATTTTCGACGTGAATGTCTGGATGAAGGTAGAGACCCGGAGTGGGACAATGTGGTATTGCCTTCCGCCGGATCTTTGCAACTCCAGGCATACCCTCCGTGAGAATCGTCAGACTGATAAATTTTCCAACAATTACTTGAACTTACGACTAAATCCCTAGCGATTTATAGCTCTGCAGCTGTGGAATGAGACTCTGGTTCTCAGGGTATGAGACGAGCCCCACATTGGCGCCACATACCGGACTTTACGACAGAAAAACCTTCCGTTTTTTTCGGCTCCTCACTGCCTCGCAAGTCGGCCTTGTGGACCCGAGGGTATGTAACGGTCGGTTAATTATTGCAAAATTCTTATTATTAATTATTCCCCCCATCTATCGGAAATTTCAGAAATTAATAGTCCAATCACTTCAGGAGCTTTTAGATGCGAAACTTTTTTTGAATCACGTAGGCGAAAAAAAAACAAAATTTTTCTTAGAAGAAAAAAAATTGAAAATTTTTGACAGTCTGGATATAGTCGTGAATATATAGAGTTGTTTTTTTTGGTGTACAAAAACATACAAAGTAGAAGTGCACGATATTGTCTCGATATTATTTAGTGTTGCAGTCGGAATAGAACTTGTGTTTTTTGCAAAGCTGAATTTCCTTGAGTGGTCCCGTCTGATCGGCATAATACAAATACGGGGACAAAAAGGGGACAAGAACATCCGACCAACAGAATTACCAACATTTGGGCAAATTCCTGCAGCGTACCACAATTGACTCAAAAGGATTGTACCCGATATATGGGTGAAGTATTTGTTATTGTTGCATAAGCATAATTTTTCAGAAGGACGACTAAAGAAATCAATAACTGATGAAGTTCCTCGAGTGGTTAAGGTCTTAGAAACATTACTAAAAACACATTACTGCAGTTTTGATATAATCATACAAAGTGATTTGAATAGTGTATTTCTAACTGAACGGCACAAAGGTCATGGCTTATCAGGTACTTTTGAGGGAATATTTACCAATCCTGTTTGGCTTCTCGGGAATGGCTTATTAAAAATTAAACCATACCATTATCAAACTGTTTGAAATATTAGTCCAAATAATATATTCAAAGGAAAACTATTAGAAGATTATATTAAACGAGAAAATCTTGAAGTTGCTATAAACTATCATCAAGTGTCTTAGGTGGAAGATGGGGCCAGTGTTATTTGTCCAGTAATACGATTTAATGAAAATGATTACGACTGTGCACGGAAAGGTTGTCAGTTAGATAAAATAGTTGACGCTTTATCCATTGTTCAAGCGAACCTATTACGGTGTGCCAGGGATTTTGGAGTTGCGTCGAGAAATACAGGATGTTATAAGTGTATGTAAGATTGTTTTTACCTTATGAAGGCATAATTTTTGTAGGTTATCCACATAAATACCTACCATTTTTCAATTATATCGTTTTTTTAAACTACATTGATGCACACAATTGTTGTCTTGATAAATATTTCTATATTTACTTATTAATACTTACACCGTTGTTACCTTGCGTCGGGTCCATGCCAAAACCATGAATGTGCAAAAATGTTGTTTCGAGTAAAATCAATTTGAAAGTTTGACATGATACCATAAATCAGTTTTAAATTATAAGAACCATTTTTATTTGAATTAAGGTAGATAATAGTCTAATTTTATCATCCGAAATTGTTGAATTTGGTTTTATCTGGTTTTAAGGGAAAATTTGCACATTCGTGGTTTTGGCGTGAGCTCATTTGAAATTTTGTTGAAAACAAAAACAAATTAATTGTTTGGTCTACATAAAATTTTTTATTTCTCATTGAAAATATAAAAGTTTTTAAAGAGCAGAGCAAATAGAGTAGTCAAATTTAACTTTAGTTTTCAAAAAAAGTTGGACACTTAATCATCTTCGTACTCAGAGTTTTCTTCCGCATATGGTTCCGGCAAACAGTCCCTTTCTGAGCCGTTACATTTTATTGATTTGTAAAAATTATGGTAAGCTTTAGGAATTGTGAAGTCTTCACACATTTTCATCAAATCCTTATATTTAGCTTGTGATATAGGCGTGCATCCGCTATAAGCCTTTTGGAGACTCGCAACTTTTCGACCTCTTTTTTCACGAATTTCTGCAGCATGGAAATCTTCTTGAAAATCTGTTTTGTAAAGAATTTTATTTGGAGAATCTCTTTCGTAACGGAGCCAGCAAACTCTACGCCAAGGGATGTTTAATGTTACGTTTGATGAAACTAATTTAAAGTCAATGAAGTCATCAAACGTCAACATGTTTACCTCAAAAGGAAAAGGATTGCTTCTGGCTGACCTTATTATTTGCGCCCAACCTTCTGGTGTGTAAACTGGAATAAATTTAGATTTTCTCTCTATTTTTGAGTGGATGGAATCGCATTCCATTTCTGTATGTCCAGTTTCAAAAAACTTGTGGTCAATGGTCTTTAAACTCGGGTGAGTTTGGAGAAGTTTAAGGCACATTGCTGCGAATATTGAGTTTTTCTGTTGACCACCACACCCGTCTGACATCATTCTAATGGATTCAATATCCTTTTGATTTGAAATGTATTGAAGAATACATGACAAGATTTCGTTGGCGCCTCTTTTCCCTTGTGTTTCATCCCATAAGTAACACAAGACTTTCTGGTTTCCAAGGTTGTACGCCGTGAGATTGTATACTGCCAATTTACGCATGTAGTAAATCTCACCGCTTGGCCCTTTTGGCGTCGTTAATACGGCTTCCAGATCAAAGTTGAATGATACTATTTTTTTATTAGATTGGGATGCTTCTTTATCTAAGTCCCTTTCTCGTCGAGCGGACACTTTCTTAGCTATGTGCAATTCAAAATTTGATTTCTCTTTCTCCTGTTTTTCTGCACCAAAGGCTTTGTAAGCTAAGCAGAACTTGCACTGATCTTTCTTTGGCTTAAAAAATCCTAAATTGTATCCTTTGAAAACTTGCCTGTATTTGCTTATGCATACCGGTTTCAAACTGTTCTTTCTGCATTCATCTACATACATTTTATGCATTATTTGCATATTCAGAGATGAATCTAAGTACTTTTTACTTGTCGATTTACGGCAGTAGTGACTCTCTACTGCAGGAAAAGAAGCTATATGCTTCTCTAAGTACTCTTTTTCAGTTTGAGGCAGTTTATTGTGTGGCGGATGCTTGCCCCGTTTATCTTTCTCAAGGCATCCTAGAGAGGTCGTTTTTGCAAGAACGCTCCTGATGAGGGAGTCCGTAATATTAAAAGTTGCTAAAAAAAACCTTCGGCATACCTTTATTCGTTGACTGTCAACCGTTAAATAATAATTTATGGTAAAGCTTCGTCGCGATTCAGTCAAATTCCTCGTTGTTCGTGCTTTTGGCTTGTTTTCAATGTGCATATTAATGAAACTCCGTTGATCATCGATACTAGCCATTCCACGAACTTTTTCATACAATATTTTTCTGCTTTCTACACTGATTTTATTGCATTTGACATGTTTTGATTTTCCATTGCAAGGTGAGCATAACATGGGCTTAGCCGCTCTTTGAGCACCCTTTGATCCAACGTAGGCCTGACCTTTTGCCCTTTTAATTTTTCTGATGCTCTTTTTCCATCCTTCCTTATTTGATGTTAGTTTCTTGGGAATATTTGAGGAACTGACAGCGTTCTCAGCTTCACTTTCACCTGGCTCCGTATCAGATGAAGAACTTGGACTGTATGATGAAACTAAAGGACTAAAGTCCATGGCGTCTTCATCACTATCAAAAACGTGGGAAGGACCAGATAATTCTTTGCTGATTTTCCCTATTTACGGAAAATGCAATTAGTATTCCAATGATTGTAATCAAAACAAAACCTACTTAGCTTTTTGTTAAAACCATCATCTTTTTGCTTAAATGTATCTTCTCCCTGAACAGTGCTACTCGCTTCAAAATAAAGCACGAAGATTATAAGTTATTCAAATACTAATTATTTTCCCTACATACCGGCATCATTCACGTTTGAAATTACTTTCTTCTGGAGAGCTAACGACAGACACAATGCTCCACGACTTGCCATTGTAATTTTCACTAAACTTTAACTTAGTTAATTCAATCAAATTCGCAAATTCGTAAATTTTCCACAAAAACCTCAACTGCACTCTATTAAGGAAACTGTTGGAATGAATAAAAGTTCCTCAGAACTTCAAAAAAAACAAATAAGTCTGTGCTGGACTGAACAAGCCCTATCATGCCCAGCTGTAGGTTTTTAATTTCACCATAAAAACAATATTTACATCATGTTGAAGATTTGCGTTACACCAGAACAACGAATGTGCACATTCATGATTTTGGCGTAACGCATTTTGCAAATACTTAGTTTTCAGGAGATTCAGAAAAATGAAATTTTGAATTTGTGCAGGCGTAAAGCGGAATTTCACATTGGCGGTTTTGGCAAATTGTTCTTTAAGGAATTCCGCGCACAGTGACATGCATAACTCAAAATTGGTTTTGGCATAGACCCGACGCTTGGTTATTTTTAACCTTCTTACATATTAAAGATATATCCAATTGTTAAATAGATTGCTTAAACCTAAATATATATCTACACTTTTATCAACCAAATTATTAAGTAAGTTCGTTTTGTTTTGGTTATTGTACCATAGTTTTGGTAGTTAATTAATTTATATTCAAACATTTATATTCAAACGTTTAACTATATGTATATTCGCCCCAAATATTTACTCATATACACTAATTAATTAACACCAAAGAAAATTATATTATCCACTAATAATTGTACTCGTTCCATTTTTACGTATAGTACACACCGTTAATTATAATACTAATGCCTTAACTTACTTTGACATCCCTTAAATATTAGCAGGTGTTTTTTTTTGTGTGTTGTACGAAACAAAGGAATCATCGACTGGTACCAGCGCGACGATTTGTTTTTTTCCTTTCCCTTATTGTATGGAAGTTGTTATTTTGTGGTAATAGTTGGTTGCATCCACATTACCTAAATTGTAAGGGTATTTTTTTTGTTGATTTACACTTATCTAATAGTTAATTCAAATTTACCTTTATTTTGTTGTTAATTAATTATATTGCCTTGTGCTGTAAATATTATATAATATATGTGTCATCCATTTCTTTAACTCAACGAGTATTACTAGGCATGACAGCCTAGGGGGGTAACGTATCCAGGATGGTTGGGTGTTGCTTTCTCTCCAGGGTTCTCTCGAAGTCGCGTTGAACATTTACAGGTCCACCAGGTCGTTGGGAACTTCCAGCGATGAATACCTTTGGCTAACCTAGGACAAGAACGGTATGAAGAAATCTCCCTTTTGACTGATAGGTAAGTGGTGAATCATATGGATATTATGTGTATATTTCCCGGTCACACACCCCCACGACCCCTTCCGGCGAGCTAGCGTAAACCGTGTGGCCGGTTTAGCATCCCCTATAAATATTTAGGAAACTAGGGAGGATGTTGTCTTTCAAAATTTTTTTATGTCTACCCAAGCATGATGGCAGTAGCCTTGCTGTCACCAGCAGGGAGCTCCATTGTGCCGGTACACTGCGCCTGGGAACCTCAGCATATCCATAAAGGTCCAGAAGGCCAGAATATCAAACACCCAGAAATATGCTAAAAAAAATGAAATAAAAATGAATTAATATGAAGCAAATAAATGAATTTGTATTTGACAACAACAACAACATAACCTAGCAATAATAATATACAATGCATTTTTTTTTTCTTGAATTAAAAACAAACAAATAATGAATAACAAATAAGTCCCTAAGAACGGTCAAACCAAATAAAATATTTAAAAAATAAAGAATTTTTATGAATTTAATGATGAATTTCCATTTTGACAGTTGCCACCATCAAAACAAAAAGTCATCAATTTTTACCAAATAAAGAAACCCAAGACCCTTAAAGATATATAAATTAATGAAAAATACTTACGTGCACCCTTCCAGTGAATAATTAATTGCCCTAAAACACTAAAACGCGAGAAAAACCACAAAAACTGACGCCCGGCGCGAACCATGAAAACAGTCAAACCGAAACTGACATTCATGATTTGTATCGCGAATCAGCTGGCAAAACATATGGGCAAAGGGCAGCAATGCCAGGTAAACGCGAAAATTAATCCCTTGAAGGGAATTTTAATAATTTAAATATTTAAATTTACCCAATGAGTGGGAGGGAGACAAAAATATCAAAAAGGGACATAAAATCCTTTTAGCAATTCGATAATGAAACTCAAAGGCTACATTATCTATAATTTATGGCAACTACAATAAAAGGCGAATTTTATGAAAATAAAAGAATTTAAGGAGAAAATAATAACAAATTGTGTAAAAGGAAAAATTTAGAAATTTTTTAATGCAAGAATTATCAGCTTTTGCGACAAGAAAAGATATGTCTAAATTTATGGTTATGCTGCATGTCGACACATAATTTATGGGTACACTGCCGATCGACACAGGACCTGAAAACCCTATTTAAACAGCAGTATCAACCAGCTCAATTCATTCGTTCGCGCGCATTTGGACACTTAAAATTGTAGGGAAACTCAGTCATGACCTTAGGGCTATTGAGTTTTTGGAATGCAATTTGTCCTTCGTGAAAAATTTGATGTGGTGTTGCAACGTGGGATTTCGTTTTTTGTTAAATAGCATGGCCTGGATTTTGTGTTAAACATAGATTATCATTTGGTTTTTAATATAGATTGGTTTTTTTATAGAAAATATTTGAAATTTGAATTAAAATAAAAAATTTTGGTTCGGTAGTTTTTAAGAGAAGAAAGTTGAAGTTAATTTATAATTGTTGGGAAAATAAAGAGTTTTTAGTATTAAACCTAAAATTGTTAAATAGATTGTGGAGTTGAATGAATAAAACAAATTAGTTATTACAAATATTTATTGAATGTTTGGCAAATAACCTAAATCGAAGCAACGGTGAGCTAAGGCCACATGCGTTAATACTTGGGAATATTCCGCTACACCATCTGCGATAATTGTATACTTAGCTGTTTCCTTAGCGGCTTAAATTACAGTATCTCCATTTTGTTGCATTTTTTTGAACTCCGTGTTAGGAATAGACTTTGCAGAAAACATTTTGGTGGTTCCATCCAGGAACTGTATTTGGCCCGTTCATTATTCTCCGGTTTGGATTATTCATCGTACATCAGCAATTTCAATTCAGACCCTTCCAATAAATTAATTTTGGCTATTTTAATAAATTTACGGTATTATGGCAACATTAAAGCAATTAATGATTCAGGAAAGCACTTTGAGGTCGCGAATAGAAAGGTCCATTGAAAATGGTAAAAAACAAGCCATCCCTAAACGCACACAGGGATTCTATGAGTGTAAAGACGAAGCATTAAGGGGACTCTGGAAACAATATAGCGACATAGACTTTCAATTAATGCAAGCCATAAGTGAGGAGCCTCCAAGGAAGAAGCGTCCAGACAACGACAACGGCGAAGATAACGACGGGGACGACGACGAAGACGACTCCGAACATGAGCATATAAAGGAAGATCATTATGGTTACTGAAGTGGTTCGACTAGGCTAGCAGAGCCAGCCTTTGCGTGTGGCGTCTAGTGCCGCCTTATTTGTGTTTTAAATAAAAAAGCTTATTTATTCAATGCTTATTTATTTGTAGTGTCCCGCAAGCAATTTACTGCTTATAACGCCCGGAGTGGGTCTCAGGGAACTATTGCCAAAATTACAGAAATCTTACGACTATTTATACTCCTAATTAATCCTACTGCGGTTACAAAACTATTTGTTACATAATTATTTTATTTACAATCTACTTGCAACAAAGTAGCTAATAATAATAGTCAAATCAAGTTACTGTCACAATTACAATTAATTTATGTCAAAGTGTTTCTCATAGTAGGTTTCTACAGTGTTTTTGATAGTACACATACTACATCCACTACATCCCTTCCCTTCGGGAAAAAAAATTTTCTTTTTATTGAAGCAAGAAAATTTTTATGCTAATATTTAACTAATCTATTGTTGTGTACCTCTTTTATTTTATTATTCTTTTTATTTTTTTTTTCATTATAAAATCTATTTTTTGGTTTAGATTTATATTAATATTCTAATCTATCCTTTTATAGGTATCTAGGGTCATAATTTCCTTTTCTTTTTAATTTTTGCTTAGTCTATTTAGAAATTTGAGCTTGTCGTAATATGAAATTTAGTTTTTTTTTTTTTTATATTATCTTATTACTTTTGCATTTTGTTTTGTTTCGATTCGTTTTTGAATGTTACTCTGGATGTTCCCTTTTCTTTCCTCTTCTTCTCTAATCTCTTCTTCAATTCCTCTATCTATATTAATCGTCTCTTTTATATTTATTTATTCTTACTTCTTTCAATCTCTTCTACTCTTCTACCTCTATTTAGTTATCTTTCTCTCATACTGGGGCTAGCTTCTGGATCCCATTTTCCATCTTCGCGAGTCATAGCTTCTCCAATATCGAACCTAAGTTCTTTAGATTATCACTATACTCTATATCCACCCCTTTCTTTGCTCTAAATATATATTTCTTTCTTTCTCATATTTTCTACTTTTTCTATCCTTTCTTCTTTCTTTTTGAATTTTAGCACTTCTGTTCCTGATTTTAAATTTAAATGAATTGTTGGCCATACACATCGTTTCTCATGTCGTTCTTGTCAGGTGATTTTAGTTTTGTGCTTCTATTTTATACTTTCATTACTGTGTGGGAATCATCTCTTGCAACATATTCAAATTTTATTCTTGCTAATGCATCATAATTTGTTATTTTTTCTGCTTACATTGTCTAATTGGTTTGTTGTATTGGTATGCTTTGGGTAAGCTGTTTCAGATCTGCAATGGATTCGTTACTGGTCTTAAGAACGTCTTCTTAAGATCATCATAACTAGTCCCGGTCGTCTCATTGTATAGTCTCCTTTGGACCAAGCATAAGGTCCTGGTTTTTACTATTAATTTTGCCTTATCTCTCTCTCTGGGATCAGCCTTATTCCAATCATCATACTTCATTTTAATTATTTCGTTTGTTATTATTATTCCTTCTTTCTCTTTTTCTAAACTCCTCTATATTTCTTACCTTTACACCTTTTCGTTATTATATCTTTCTTAATATTTTTATATCTGACTCTTATTTTCTTCCATGTTCTAGCTTGTTATTTATTTTTACTTTCTACCCTGATTTTATTTTTGACTATTTTTGTTTTTCGTGGTTCGTATTCCAAGCAGCTCAAGAATTGAATATGTATGAAGAAAAGAAAATTATTTTACACCCAATCTTCTATAAAATTCCTAACATTAACTTCTAACTTTCTAAAAATTTATTAACTTGCAACCTTTTTAACATTAACTTTTTTTATTTTTATTTTGGGCTTTAGCTTGCCTCTTTTAATAAAATATTGCTTTCTTTTTTCGTCTAACATATTTATAAATGATTTCTTCTCAGTCTTTGTTGTGGCAAGAACTGCCAACCTGTGCAATTCGGCCTGTCCTCTTCTAAATTTAACCGTTTTCCTCCTCTATTTTTCTTCTTTGGTACCTTCTCTTCTTCTTTCTTGGGTACATTCTCTTCTTTCATTTGGTTCCGCCTTCGGTATTCCTCAATACTTATTGGCCTGGGGCCCGCTTCCTTAAAGCCTCTTGTTTTGGCCGGGTCGCCATGAAGTGGTTCGACTAGGCTAGCAGAGCCAGCCTTTGCGTGTGGCGTCTAGTGCCGCCTTATTTGTTTTTTAAATAAAAAAGCTTATTTATTCAATGCTTATTTATTTGTAGTGTCCCGCAAGCTATTTACTGCTTATAACGCCCGGAGTGGGTCTCAGGGAACTACTGCCAAAATTACAGAAATCTTACGACTATTTATACTCCTAATTAATCCTACTGCGGTTACAAAACTATTTGTTACATAATTATTTTATTTACAATCTACTTGCAACACAGTAGCTAATAATAATAGTCAAATCAAGTTACTGTCACAATTACAATTAATTTATGTCGAAGTGTTTCTCATAGTAGGTTTCTACAGTGTTTTTGATAGTACACATACTACATCCACTACATTATCTTGAATTCAAGTACACAGATTATTTAAGTGAAATTACTGAGGCCCTACGCAAGTTTAAGGTCAACCCAACAACAAGTGCGTCCACGGCTAATGAATCATCTGCAGCAATTGTCGTTCATCATAATTCACCACTTCCAAGGATTTCACTTCCGAAATTCAAGGGAGATTACGATATGTGGAGACCTTTCTCAGATATGTTCACTTCATTAGTACACAACAATTCTAGATTGTCACCGGTTCAAAAACTGCATCATTTAACACGTTCAGTGCCAACGACGCGGCTCCGCGTCCAATGCAACTAACTGCTGTGGCCGTCGACGCGGACCCGCGTCTTGATCCTGTTGATTTTGTTCGTAGATTTGTAAACTCGGCAATTGGCTTATATGATCAGGGTTGTGGTTGGCATGGTAGTATAGTCTAGTAATGAAGTTGGCGCTTTCGGTTTCAGGATTGAAATCTTTTATAGGTTCTTTGGAGTTTATTTTACTTGTTGTTTCGGTAAGCCGTTCGTAAGTTGTTTTACTGTTAATTTTTGTGTTTTTTTAAATTTAAATTATTATAAAAATATTTACATAACGATAAATTTTACTATTTATTTTTAAATACATAATAAATTTGAACGTAATTTCTTCTTCAATACGTATTGAAAAACAAGTGTTGCGTTGGTAAGTTTGGCTTTGTTTCAAGTCCATCTGATTTGAACAATTTTCTTATACCTTGTTTTTGAAACATATATATATATGTACATTGTACATGCATTTAAAAAATATGAAGTTGTATTGCTAAACCTTAATTAAAAATAAAATTTACAAGTATAATCAGTGAGTAATGTGAGGGCAAATTGAGCGTATGTAAAAACCGCAGCATATCATGTCACCAAGGAAGGAGGATGTCCTGCTTGTGGAGGAAGGCACCTCGTTCAAAGGTGTCTCAAGTACAAAAGGATGACTCTTGATGCCAAACGCAAGGCCATATTAGCTTCAGGACGATGTCTTAATTGTTTATCCAGTGACCACACACAATCAAAATGCACAAGCAAATATAACTGCTTCAAATGCAACCAACCACATCACACGTCATTACATCAAGAAAATTCAAGCGAACGAAACACACCGCACTCTCTAATCTCCAAGAGCACTGCTAAGGATTCTATATCAAATCAAGGTGAATCCATTCAAGAAGGCAATAGCCACAGCGCTGCAAAACACGAAGTCACTCAAGCCTTCATTTCACGTCAAAACATAAACGCACTACTTTCAACCGCATTAGTAGTCGCAAGAGGTGGTCGAGGTCAAACCAGCACATTAAGATGTCTTGTCGACCCAGGGTCACAATCTTCATTCTTGACAGAGGAAGCCTGTAAAAGAGTAGCTGCACCTTGCACCCCTACCTCTATCATCATCAATGGCATAGGCCTTGATCCTATAGCCAATTCAGTCAAGGAAACAACCTTACAATTGCAAGCCGATCATTAAATGGACCAACAATAGAAGAAACGTTCTTTGTCTTAAAGGATATCACGGATCCACTACCAAAACAAAGAGTCTCGAAGAGAAATCTTCATCATCTTCACGGTCTCAAATAGCTGATCCAACATTCTGGAAAACTGGTACAATTGATGCCTTATTGGCAGTAAATGTTTACGTACAAATATTGCAAGACGGAATTGTACGGGGAAACAGGACAGCCCCAGCAGCAGTTAAGACAATGTTCGGATGGTTAATCCTAGGCCCAACAACAACTCATTCGCATAAGGAAACTATATCTCTTATGGCTACAACAGACAATGATTTAAATTGTCAACTGAAGCAATTTTTCGAAACGGAAGAATTTCCTTCGCACCCAGTCATAAAAAAGGATGAGCAAGAATGTCAAACAATTTTTCAGACTACTCACAAGCGTACCCCCAATGGTCAATATCAAGTAGCCTTGCCGTTTGTGAATAATGAACTTCCTGAATTAGGCGCATCACGTCCACAGGCGCTAACCAGATTCAGAACTCTGCAAAACCAATTCAAAGGGAAACCAGATTTGGCCAGAGATTATACGATATGTCTTGATGAGTATATACAGCTCGATCATATGGAAAAGGTATCTCCAATTTTGACTAACAGTCCTCACTACTACATTCCGCATCATGCGGTATTCAAAGACAGTACAACTACAAAATTAAGAGTTGTGTTTGACGCGTCCTGTAAAACGACAAATGGCACCTCATTAAACGATCATCTCTTGAAGGGACCCACACTACAACCAAAGCTTTTTGCGATTTTAATGAAATGGCGGAAACACAAGGTAGCAATAACAGCGGACATCGAAAAGATGTACCGAATGATTCTGGTTCATCCTGATCAAAGCTCCTTTCAGAGAATTACTTGGAAACATCCAACAACTGGTGAACCGCAGGATTATGAACTTAAAACTGTTACTTTTGGTACATCTTCTGCCCCCTATCTAGCGGTAAGAACTCTGCAGCAATTGGCCGAAGATGAACGAACCAACTGGCCTCTGGCATCTCGCGTTACCCTGAAGGACTTCTATGTAGACGACCTATTAACAGGAGCAGATGACATACTCAGCGCGAAACTTCTTCAAGATGAGCTGCTAAAAATGATGAAATCAGGAGGATTCAATCTCCGGAAATGGGCCAACAACGAAATAAACTTATTATCTCACTTGCCATCAGAGTACTGCGAAATCAAGGAAGCATTGGCCATTGGCGAATTGGAATCGATCAAAACTTTAGGAATTCAATGGTGGCCCAAAAAGGATTATTTCACCTTTAAGATCGCCCTAAAGCCAACACCAGTCGTGTCCACCTAACGTTCCATACTATCTGAGATCGCATCATTGTACGATCCACTTGGATGGATTGCTCCAATAATTGTTGTGGCAAAACTACTAATGCAGGCAATGTGGATAATGGGTTGCTCCACCATCAACGGCCATTCAGGACCATTGGAATAATTTTAGGGGAGACTTAAAAAACCTGCCTAGGAGAAAAATTCCACATTGGATAAAATACACCACCAAAGCCAAACTCCAATTACACCGTTTTTGCGACGCTTCCACCAAGGCATACGCGGCAGTACTCTACCTGCGAACAACACAAGAAGACGGCAGCACTACAGCTATGCTACTAACGGCGAAAACTAGAGTGGCACCTATCAAGCCAACTACCATTCCGCGCCTCGAATTAAACGGAGCTGTAATCCTTGCACGGTTAATTAAAAGTACTATTAACGACATGGAGTTTAAGGATGTCCCATATTCGCATGGACAGATTCGACTATCGTATTGCAATGGATTAGGTAACATCCATCTCGTTGGATGACCTACGGGGCCAACAGGGTTGTGGAAATCCAGGACAACATCAAATACGAAAACTGGCAACATGTTCCCACAGAGGAAAACCCAGCGGATCTCGCTTCTAGGAGTACCACAATGGATGATCTAATAAATAAGGAAATCTGGTGGCAAGGTCCACCATGGCTCGTTAAGGGAGATAACCATTGGCCGAAGGTGCGGAAATGCGAAGACAAAACAGAACTAGAAGCTAAAAGAAATCTTACATCAACTTTTGTTCTTGAAATACAAGAGGATTTCTTGCATAGATATTCGTCCTACAATAAATTAGTTAGAACAACCGCGTTAGAACAACATTACCTAAACAAGTTGGACTCATTTCTCGCAGCGAACTTTCCAAAGCCGAAGCTACTATATTACGACTAGTTCAAAGGATAAGCTTTCCAAACGAATATAAGGATCTATTATACAGCAAGGCACTTGCACACAAAAGCAAACTCTTACAGTTACGCCCCTTCATAGACGATCAAGGACTTATACGGCTAAAGGGAAGACTATCACCCGCCAACATCTCCTACGAACAAAAACACCCAATAATATTACCTAAGAATCATCATGTAGTGAACCTATTCATCGATAAACTTCATCACGAGACTTTACACGGGGGAACTTCCTTAGTACTAGCCACCAGTAAAAATAACTATTGGATATTAGATGTCAGACGAGCTATTGCAAGCAGGATACTCCAATGCGTCACGTGCACGAGATTTCGAAAGGAGACCTGCCAGCAATTAATGGGCGAATTACCACCAGCTCGAGTAAACATTACAAAACCATTTTCTAAGGTTGGCATAGATTATGCTGGCCCTGTAACAATAAAAGCTTCATCACTCAGAAAAGCACAACAATTGAAGGCATACCTGTGTATCTTCGTTTGTATGGCTACAAAGGCCATACATATTGAATTAGTTTCTGCATTAACCTCAGAAGCCTTCATCGCAGCCTTAAAAGGATTTACATCCAGAAGAGGCCTACTCACGGACATTTATTCTGACTGTGGATCTAACTTCATTGGAGCAAAAACAATATTAGACAAAGATATGAAAAACGCAATCAAGGATGCAACCCAGAAAGCGGCCAAACACTTATCTAATCAAGCCATAGATTGGCACTTTAATCCTCCTGCTGCTCCTCACTTTGGGGGCATATGGGAGGCTGGGGTACGATCTATAAAGGGGCACTTAAAAAGAACTATAGGCAACCAAGCATACACGTTCGAAGAATATGCCACATTGCTAACCCAGATTGAAGCGGTATTAAACTCGCGACCGCTCTGTCACGTCAGCACTGATCGTACCAACCCCGTGATAGTAACACCTGGACACTTTCTGATAGGTCAAGCCCTAACCTTGCTGCCAGAACCGGACTACTCCAATGAGACAACACTTCTGCAGCGATGGAAGCACCTACAACAAAAAGTGCAACATTTACCTACAATACCTACACCAGTTCCAAACCAGGCCTAAGTGGTACCAGGAAAGAGGAAACCTCCAGATTGGAGATGTCGTGCTTGTTACTAATGAAACGATGCCACCAGCAAAATGGCCACTAGGTGTGGTCGAAGAAGTCTATCCAGGCACAGATGGGCTCATCAGAGTCGCGCAAATAAGAACTTAGCCAACAATTTGCGACGGCCAGTCGCCAAGCTATCCCGCCTACCAATACAGACAACTTAGTGGCGTTTAATAGTAACAATAGAACTGTTGTCCATCACTTCGTGTCGTGAATGTCCTAAAACTTAATTTAATTTACTTCCTTGTTTTACAGATGGATTACGATGAAGATACCTTAATCTTATCCGAAAGGATATTTTTCTCCATGGATGACGAACCAGATCCAGACTTCTATGCCAACCCCAGCTGCAGATCAAGGCCGCTTAATTCCACCATAACTTCCCGGGCAGAAGACAAACAACCTGAAGTAGCCAGACTAAGGACAACAGCCACGGATAATCCAACCAGGCCGCTGATAAACACAACCAGGCACACCACGACGACGTTAGCACAACCAGCAGTCATCAACGGAGCACTCGAGCCGAACCTCAAGCTTTTGAGGCCAACAACCACCATAAAAGAGCTCCAGACACGCATAGACAACACCCATCAGCGCTTCATAACCAGAGAAGGAGTCGACGTCTATCTTACCCGAAACGTGCTAACAAAAATTAATTTCGACAAAGAAAAAGGAGAAAACACTCAACCTCCAAGACAAATATCAGGTGCGACTTTAAGTAAAGCCCGATGGTCATCCAACCCTATTTCACTACCACAAAAGGGGCGTAGTGAAGAAATTGTTGAATATGGCTAGTCAAGGAGGGGAGAATGTTCGGCGCAGGCCCTAAAATACAAGAAATGATGAAATGTCATGTAAAAAACAGATATCCATTTTCACCTACCTGCGCTTGGGAACCTCAGCAAATCCATAAAGGTCCAGAGGACAAGGGCCAGAATATCAAACACCCAGAAATATGCTAAAAAAATGAAATAAAAATGAATTAATATGAAGGAAATAAATGAATTTGTATTTAACAACAAAAACAACATAACCTAGCAATAATAATAAACAATGCATTTTTTTTTCTTGAATTAAAAACAAACAAATAATGAAGAACAAATAAGTCAATAAGAACGGGCAAACCAAATAAAATATTTAAAAAATAAAGAATTTTTATGAATTTAATAATGAATTTCCAGTAGATAAGCAGGGAGGATTCTGGGTCCCCCCTCATATTTGCCTTTCACGCTCCCCCCTCAGATACCATCACTTTGAGCTTTCTTTGTATGCGTGTGCAACGCACACACAGCCACACCCACACACACACCCATACCCACACATACACCCATACCCACACATACACCCATACCCACACACACCCTCATACACAACCTGAGGAAGGAGCCACACACACACCTTCTATGGAAAACACCCCCTCCTATTTACCTCCCCGCCTGATCTATACATAACACACACCACCTTGTATGGTATACCCCTTCATATTTACCTTCCCCGCAGGCATCCCAGCAGGCATTCTAGTTCATATTGAGCTAAATATGATCTACTTGCAATTGGCAATTTTTTCGCTTAAAGTCTCAAATAGTAATTTATGAGATACACATGAGGAAGTAGTGAGTTAATTGGCGCAAGTTCCTGAACTAAGTATGAGTTCAATATGAAGTAAATCAAGAGCTAAAAATTTTCTCAACATTTTCTCATATTGAGCTCACTGAGAGTGACGCAAAAAAGTACTGGGAAATGTTAAAAAAACAAAATTATTATTTCCGCATTAGTTTTTTTTTAACCTTTTTGCTTCTATTTATATTCATATTATTTTATTATTACATATTTTCAAATTTAGATATATTTCATTATTTTCCGAGAATATTTTTTTTTCGATTGCCTTATACGAGATTTGAACCTGCGACCACTGGAACATGAAGCCAACACTCTACCAACTGCGCTGCTGAGGCTGCTACGCATGTGCCGCAGCAAGAGTGTATATAAATGACAAACCGGCGTAAGCTAAATATGAGCTCATTGTTAGATTTTTTGCATGTGCTACTGGGACTGCTGTGTAATATACATATATAGTATGTCGAGTGTATAATGAAATATCATGCAAAAACAACATCCAGTTTGTGTAACGTATTATATTTTATATAAAATGTGATATATAAACGACAGTTTTAGGTTTCTGACGTTTCGTATAATTGAAAAATATATTTGCCTCGATATTTCAAGTTTCAGTTAAACGAAAACCATTAATCATTATTCCATTTTCCATAATATCTGTCATTTCATTTACAAATTTGTCCAGATAAATACCTAACGATGGAGGTTTTCTTTTACCGCTGTAAATTCCAATCAAAGGTTCCTTTACAATTCTTTCGACATTCGTCAGTATTGGCCAAAATTACGCAGTTGTGTTATTAAAAATTGGCAAGCCATCGACATTAATGTTTAAAAAATGCTATTATCTTTTTGTAAATGCCAAAATGCCTTCTTAAGACAAACTGTAAAACCTTGGTTAATACTATACACAAATACAAAAGGAGCGAAACAGTTTGTTATTTATAAACACACTTGAAGGGAAATATCCAGCAGTGTCAGAGGTATAGTTGAAAGAGTGTCGGTTTCATGTTCCAAAGAGATAATAGTCTTAAAACTTACAAAAATGTGGCGCCTGTATATATCGAATTTCTCATAATTAGCTCATAACCACCTTCGAATCAATGAACAATAAGTGGAACATTCAATCTCGGTTTCTTTTTCACTTCCTCTCATTATGATCTCATTATTTTCTCACAAATGATTTAATTTGTTTTTGCATTTTGAGTGTCATACTTTCATCATATTCAGCTCATTGTGAGTTATACGATAAATTTCTGATTTTGTGAGCTCATTTTGCCTGCTGGGATACCCCTTCATATTTACCTTCCCCCCACCCTGGACGAGCGCAAAGCTTCCCGCCCAAAGCTTTCTACCCCTTTTATTTACCTACCCGCCCGATCTATACATAACACACACGCACCACCTTGTATGGCATACCCTTCCTATTTACCTCCCCCCCCAGCGCGAATTTGTTTACACGGTTATCGTGGCGCTGAACGTGTATATTATTTTCAGTTCCCCACATGCGCGAATTTGTTTATACGGTTATCGTGGCGCTGAACGTGTATATTATTTTCAGTTGCCCACATGCGCGAATTTGTTTATACGGTTATCGTGGCGCTGAACGTGTATATTATTTTCAGTTCCCCACATGCGCGAAGAAACTTGTCATGTCTTACGCCGTTGTGCGCAAAGCTACCCGCCCAAAGCTTTCTACCCCTTATATTTACCTACCCGCCGGATCTATACATAACACACACACCTTGTATGGCATATCCCTTCATATTTACCTCCCCCATGCGCGAATTTGTTTATACTGTTATCGTGGCGCTGAACGTGTGTATTATTTTCAGTTGCCCACATGCGCGAATTTGTTTATACGGTTATCGTGGCGCTGAACGTGTATATTATTTTCAGTTCCCCACATGCGCGAAGAATTCTGGATTTGTTTATAAAAGCGCTGAACATGCGATCGAAGAATAGAATTTTTATCTTTCTTTCGGCCAATATAAGGGTGTATATGTGTGAATGGAATAAGCAGAGTTCGACGTAGATGAATATGAGGTCACTGGGTGACGTCACTACGATATTCGAAGCTATCAGTCTCTTCTACATTACCTTCTTTCTGTATACCGTGAGAAAATTTATCATTCTTTCAGCCAATATGTGTGTGTATGTATGTATGAATCGAATAAGCAGAAGCAGATATCGACGTTTAATGATGATGTTTTTTCATCCACCTGTTTGTTGTAAAAAATTAGATTTGGCAAGCCCAAATCCACAAAATGTTATATTCCTCTTTGGTTCTATGTACATTGTCCTAGATAAATAGAAACCGTTATTTGAATAGTGGCATAATATATAGAAGCCACAAGAAGAGTCGATTATTAGTTCCCGCCGCGTGCGGTCGCATTTCAATATTAGTCTTCAATTTTAAGCCAATCTTAGTTCTCGATATTAGCTTACGGGCATATTAATTAAAGTATCATATAATATATTTTAACTGAACATCCTGACAAATGTATTGTTTTAATATATCTATATAAATAATAAAAACTACCATTAATAAAGTTGTACAAGTTAGAATTACGGAAAGTGTTTTATTAGAAAGGAAAATTTAGAAGTGGATAATATTCTTATTTAAAAGGTTTAGTACAACGAAATCAGAAGTGGGTATTATTTTTAACAAATAATACAACAAAAAATCAGAAGTGGGATCAAGACCATAGAACCTGACCAAAATAATTAAATTATGTGAAAGTTTAAGCAAAATAACATTAGTGAAATAAAAGCAAGTTTAGGTAAAATAATTAGTTTCGCAACAATTTTATGACCGGTAATGCAAAAGAAAGCAACGATGGTAACACTAGTGTCTGATGTGCATAACGGGAAAATTTCAAATTTATGTGTCCAACGAAGCGATAAAAATACGCACACATCACAAAAAGCTGCCTTCGTATGCATGTAAAGCAAAGCCTTCTACATTTACAAGCCATGCACAACGAAATCTCACACTCCCATTCAAAGAAAATCGGACTTCAATTTAGCTGTCAGAATGGACTTCAGTCAGAATGGACTTCAATTTATCTGTGAGAAGTGCGGTTAGAAACGTCAAAATCCGCGCTAAGCAAGTGTTTTGCAGCTTATAGCTGCATTTATTATTAATTATTATTAGTTGAAAGTGAGTTTCTAAAAGTTTAAAAGTGTTTTTGTTAATATTACAAATTAGTCCGATTAAAAATGAAAATAAAACTTAAATTGTTTACGTTTAAAAATTGTTTACAAACAGACATGCAAAAACTATAATAAATTTACTTACGGGCAATTAGTTAATCCCATTAGTTAATGCACTTTAATATTAACAAAAACACTTTTAAACTTTTAGAAACTCACTTTCAACTAATAATAATTAATAATAAATGCAGCCATAACCTGCAAAACACTTGTTTAGCGCGGATTTTGAAGTATCTTTGGGACTTCATACACACACATGCACACACCTGGGCCATGGCTTGTAAATGTAGAAGGCTTTGATGTAAAGGCATTGCAGCAGAGAAAAGTACACTTGCTGTGCAGCGCAGTGTGTGTATCTACACTCAACAAGTGACTTATATTGTGAGTACATAATAAACGGCGCGCGGCTGCATTGAGTGTATTGATTGACTTAAGTAAACAACGAAAGAGAACACAAAAAGAACGAAGAGAAAAAGCGTTAGAAAAAGGCATACGTGCGGTGGATGATGAAATAAGAAGTTTTTTAAAAGTAAGCGTCGTGTTCGGTTGAAAAAAAAGGTTATGTCGAAAAGTTTTTTATAAATCGAAAAAACGGGAAAAGTGTTAAGGACAAATTTAAGCATTTAGTTAAAATAAACAACAAATTTAGTGCCAAAAACAAGAATTTAGTGCATTTAGTTAAAATAAGCAACAAATTTAGTGCCAAAAACAAGAATTTAGTGCATTTAGTTAAAATAAACAACAAATTTAGTTCTAAAAACAAGAATTTAGTGGATTTAGTTAAAACATAAAACAAATTTAGCGCTAAAAAACAAGACTTTAGTGGATTTAGTTAAAACATAAAACAAATTTAGTGCTAAAAACAAGAATTTCGTGGATTTAGTTAAAATAAACAAATTTAGTGCTAACGACAATAATTTAGTGACAATTTTATAATTCGAAGTCAGCCTATATTACGTACGACCTTAGCATCCTTCTGGAACAACTTAGGAAAATGTTTAGCGCCAAACAAAGCAAACTTACGTTACGAAGAAAATTTGAAGAAAGAACCTGGAAGAGTAGTGAAACTTTCGGAGACTACTACCATGACAAAGTCATCATGGCCAACAATTTAGGACTAGATGAGGACGAGGTGCTGGAGTATCTGATCGAAGGATTAGCAGACCCTGTATTGCAATCCCAAGCAAAAATTCAACAATTCCGAAATATGGATGAACTATTTAGTGCTTTCTCCAAGCTTAAGAAAATCCAAGGCCAAGGAAGGATGGTTAGGGCTGTACCACCATCAGCAACACAGACGGACCGGAAAAACAACATTAGACAACCTTCGCAAATTAAATGTTTCAATTGCAACTCTAGAGGACATATGAAGAACGAATGCAGAAAACCATTAAGGCAGAGAGGTTCCTGTTATGTTTGTGGAGTATTTGGGCATATGTCGCCTGAATGCCCCAAGAACAAAATTAATTTAGTCTCACAAGAAGAAGATCTGGATGTGTATAGAAAGGTAACAGTTCAATATAATTTGGCGAATAAAAACTTTAAAGATAATTTAACAGCAATTTTAGATACTGGTAGTCCAGTCAGCCTGGTTAGGGTAGATGCGTTGCCTGACGAAGTTAAGAGAAGGTTTAGGCGCAAGATTGCGGGGAGTAAATTTTATGGAGTTAATAAGAGTAGAGTTAATAAGGGTATTCACGATTCGGTGGAAACAGGTCTAGCTTCGTAGGTTTGGGTGCAACGTAGGAAAACTTTCCAACGATACAACAACTATTGTACAGAATGAAACTTTCCAACACTGCAAAAATTTTCTAGACCCCCGAGCCAGTGTAAAGTTTTCCTATGGCAACGAGAAATCAATTGGCATGTGGCGATTTTGTTTCAAATACTGGCGATTTTGTTTAAAGTGTTTAATTGTTTTAGAAAAATCGCTAGCGAACATGTAAAAAAAGAAAAAACCAAAAATAGATCGAAACCAAATAAAAAGTAGACTAGCTTGACAGTTCTTGACAATCAGCTGATGAGAATAACTCTAATTTGTCAAGGGGCGTTCACGATATGAAGAAAACAGCTCTTGGAAAAATAATCCTGGGAAACATTTGCTACGAATCGTGAATACCCTTAATATACTGTCTAAGTTAAAAGTCTTTGTAACCCTGGAAAATATTACGAAGCAAATAAATGTATTAGTAGTTGACAAAAAGACTATTTCATATAAATTACTATGGTTAAATTCAATTTTAGGTTGGTACAGGAGTTAGAGGACGACTTGGAAAAAAATATTCTGTTAATCGATGTAGGTATGAATAAAGAAACAGACATTAGATTCGGCGAAAATTTAGAACAAAAGGTGAATATAAAAGTTTCGGAAATATTTAGGGATTATTATGGTGAATCAGTTAAACACAGTTCACCTAAAGTAAATTATGCGATGGAAATTAAATTGTCCAAGGATAAACAATTCCATTGCACACCACGTCGTCTATCATTTTACGAGAAGTCGGAACTAAGGAAAATTTTACAAGATTTAGAAGAAAGAAATATTATTCGACAGAGTGATTCCCCATACTGCTCGCCTATAGTTCTGGTTAAGAAAAGAACAATGAATTAAGGTTATGTATAGATTACCGACAACTGAACAAAATTACGTGTCGTGATAATTATCCGTTGCCATTAATAGAGGATCATATAGCCGACCTGCATAAGAAAAAATATTATTCGTTGATTGATCTTAAGAGTGGGTTTCACCAAGTTAGAATGGCGGACAATTCCATTAAATATACTTCGTTTGTTACGCCCCTTGGTCAATTTGAATATGTTAAGATGCCGTTTAGGTTGCGGAACGCACCATCGGTATTTCAAAGGTATGTTAACCTACTGTTTACGAATCTTATTGACCAAAGGAAAATTTTAGTTTACATCGACGATATTCTTATAGCAAGTGAGACTATGGAAGAACATCTCCAGGTCCTTAGCGAAGTATTGACGATTTTAAGTGACAATCTTTTAGAGATCCGTCTGGATAAGTTCAAATTCATATGCACTGAGATAGAATACTTAGGTTATTTAGTTAGTGGAAACGGCATTAAGCCAAATCCTGAGAATCTCAAAGCCATCTCTGAATTTCCGATTCCCACTAGTATTAGGCATGTTCATAGTTTTGTAGGATTATGTTCCTACTTTAGGAAATTCATTAAGGATTTCGCGTTACTTTCAAAGCCTCTCTATGATATGTTAAAGAAGGGAGCAGAGTTTAGTTTTGGGGATAAGGAATTGGAGTGTTACGAGACATTAAAAATTAGTTTATTAGAGTCACCCGTGTTAGCAATCTATAGTCCTACAGATGAGACGGAGTTGCATTGTGACGCTAGTGCGTTAGGATTTGGGGCAATACTTATGCAAAGGAAATCAGATAGTAAGTTTCATCCGGTTTTCTACTTTTCGAAACGAACCACCCCAACTGAAAGTAAATACCATAGTTACGAGTTAGAGACGTTATCGATAATCTATTCATTAAAAAGATTTAGGATTTATTTACAAGGTATTAGGTTCAAAATTGTGACAGATTGCAATTCATTAGTGCTGACGCTGAATAAAAGGGATATTAATCCGAGAATCGCGCGTTGGGCCTTAGAACTCCAAAATTACGACTACTTTACGGAACACAGATCAGGTGGAAAAATGAATCACGTCGACGCTTTAAGTCGAAACACAAACATCTGATTTTGGAGGAGAATACCTTAGAGCAAAATTTAGCTATTTGTCAGACGAGGGACCAAGAATTCAAAATATTCGGACTAAGTTAGAAAAAACAGAAAGTAATACTTATGAAATGCGAAATGGGTTAGTTTATCGGAAGACAAGAAGCGGAATTCTATTTTATGTACCAAAGGAAATGGAAACAGAAATAATTAGAACTTATCATGAAATGTTAGCGCATTCAGGTGTGGAAAAATGTTATGCCGAAATTAGTCGATCTTATTGGTTCCAAAAAGTTCGAGACAAAGTTAAGAAGTATATCACCAATTGCTTTAAGTGTATAGCTTATTCTTCTAAGGTTGGTAAACAGGAAGGCTATCTTCACAATATTCCGAAAGGGGAGTTACCGTTTGATGTACTACACGTAGATCATTATGGCCCATTACAAAATGTTAGGTCAAAGAAAAAGCATATTCTTGCTATTATAGATGCCTTTACCAAATTCGTGAAGCTTTATGCAGTTAGAAGCACCAGTTCGAAAGAATCCATTCAATGTTTAGAAAGTTATTTTAATAATTATAGTATTCCGAACAAAGTTATTTCTGATCGAGGGACTTCCTTCACCTCGGGTGAATTCAAATCATTTATGGAAAATAATCATGTACAACATATTAAGATAGCTGTCGGATCTCCATGGGCCAATGGACAAATAGAGAGGGTTAATGAGAACTTGAGACCAATGTTAGCAAAGTTATGCACGTTGATGATCCTCTTAAGAAAATATTAGGAATTACTGAAACGAGGGATTTAGACAAAATTAGATTAGATGCAATAAACAATGTTCATAAAAACCAAGGTTATGCTAAGAAGTATTATGACAAATTTAGAAAGTCCGCATGGAAGTATGAGGTTAATGATTATGTAATGATAACAAATTATGTTAATACTCCCGGTGTTAATAAAAAATTATTGCCTAAATTTAGAGGTCCATACATTGTGACCAAAGTATTACCTAATGACCGATATATGGTTCAAGATATTGACGGGCATCAAGTAACGCAACTACCTTATTCAGGTGTAGTAGGGCCTAGTCATATGAAATTATGGAAGCAACCAAATGTTTAGTTAATATTGCTTGCCAAAGATTTAGTAATAAGTTTATAGTTTGTGTAACATTAAGGCTTAGAGCCTGGAATAAATTTTGAAAAGTTGGAAAGTTAAAGGAGTAACTATACTTGTATAATAACTTGACATTTATGCATGATATGATAATAAACAAAGTTTTGTGAATTTATGTGAATAATAATAACTTTATGAATTGAAAAAAAAAACACTGAATTAGAAATTTAAAGTAAGGAATTAATGGATGTATATAATATGAATATTTCAGATTTATTTTAATAAGAACGAATTTATTGCTTTGAGTTATTCTTTTTGATGAATTGTTAAAGGACCATGTACTGTAGAACAAAGCTACATTGGAAAAGAAATGCCTATTAAATCGAGGGCGATTTAGGGTCAGGATGGCCGAACTGTTGTAAAAAATTAGATTTGGCAAGCCCAAATCCACAAAATGTTATATTCCTCTTTGGTTCTATGTACATTGTCCTAGATAAATAGAAACCGTTATTTAAATAGTGGCATAATATATAGAAGCCACAAGAAGGGTCGATTATTAGTTCCCGCCGCGTACGGTCGCATTTCAATATTAGTCTTCAATTTTAAGCCAATCTTAGTTCTCGATATTACCTTACGGGCATATTAATTAAAGTATCATATAATATATTTTAACTGAACATCCTGACAAATGTATTGTTTTAATATATCTATATAAATAATAAAAACTACTATTAATAAAGTTTTACAAGTTGGAATTACGGAAAGTGTTTTATTAGGGAGGAAAATTTAGAAGTGGATAATACTCTTATTTAAAAGGTTTAGTACAACGAAATCAGAAGTGGGTATTATTTTTAACAAATAATACAACATGTTCAATATAACATTTGGTAAAATAAAAACACCGAAATATTGTAGTTATGAAAATCTATATTTTAAAAATTATTAACAGCAATTACAAAACAGCTTTTTAGATTGAATTTTCTCATGATAATGATCTTAAGAGTGACTTATGATATTTATTTTTCTTAGATTCTAAAATTTTATTTTTTGGTTAATGAGTTGGTTCTCACCAGCTCGTTGAGATTTTAAATTTTTTTCCCATAGGAAGGGAAGCTTCATATTTAGTCTGGGAATTTATTCATTGTTTTACAGTTTGACTCCTTAGGCGCCATTGATGATAACAACAGGAGGCGTACTATGAAATTTTCCTGACTTCACTGGTAAGTGGTATGTATTCCACTATTCTATCATGCAGCAATAAACAGTAGGCTGTAGTGTTGGCTGGAACGTTCGCAGATGTCTTGAACTCCACTCTTATATCCACAGGACCGGTTTTGATAGCCTCATTTTGACGTGAACAATCAATTACTGAGATTGGTGCATTGCTCTTAAACTCGTCCCATGAGAGGAGCGGCTGGAATTGACGTTGATAGTACGAAGGTTGAAATTTTATATACATATCATATAGACGTGCATATTTATCTATATCAAACTTCAGATTCAAATCGTTATACGGGTATGATTCAGAATTCAAATTTGCTGGCATTTTTTGTTCCATTATTTTTGCGATTTGTTTGTAAAGCAAAGATAATATAGCGAGGTTTTTCCATCTGGGATGACGTTTTAACAGACCAAGTGTGATGAGTTGTTGCTGGTAACGCCGGATACTCATATAAATCCCAACTTCTGAATGGCATTCGTATTTCACGCCCACTATCAATGATTTTAAATATAGTAAATTTCTCATGGTCGACAACATTAACATGTGGAACGTGCCATTGAAGTTTAAATATTTCAATTTTTACAGCATCTGTTGGTGATACGATTGCTTCATCTGCCTTGCTTCGTATTAATACGAGTTCAACAATGATTTCAGCGGTATACAGAAATTGAAAAATCCTTCAGTTGGTGTAATCGACTTATCAGGTGACCAGCTGGCGTTGAGTAACATTTTACTCTCATTTTCACTCAATGATATATAATTTTTTAGTGTTGTAGCAATTCCAAGATTTCGAGTTCTATCAATTTCTACGGCATTGAGCTCATATCGAATTTCCTCAAAGAGGAACGATACAGCATTATTTACCAGCTCTGCAGTGTCTGATATTGATTCATCTGATTTAATTAGTTTTCCTTCTATGTATATAAAACTTTCGGCTGGTAAGACATATAGGTCTTGATGTTGCACAGAAATACGGATTTCATCGCTGTTTTTGAATGATGTTAAGAATGGTGAATAGATGTGGTAGTCAATTTTTGATATGCTATTATCATAATTTACATCCCCAGTAATACTCAAGATGTTGCTCATTCCTTCAAATTTAGTTCTAATGATTTTAGAAATTTTATATTATCGGCTGTCAGCTGACGTCTTGCACGCTTCAAGGTCACTGGTAGACTATTGTTTCCGGTGAAGTTCGTCCTATATATATCCTTATTGTTGTAAATTAGCATTCTGCGGCTTCAAGTGCAATCTGATAGTTATCGTTTCACCTCGAAAATTTATTAAATCTCCGTCCTGATCAACGATCTTCAGTATGAGAGAACTTATACGTTTGACGTTCACAGGTAAATAGATCACATTCGAGGGAACCTCTACTATAGTCCAATCAATCTACACAAATCCATCTAATAATTGCCATCAGGAAACAAAAAATATATTTATATAGGAAAAAAAATTCTAAAAAAGATAGCGTTTTCGTTTTTTGAATTTGTAATGGCGAACCTAACCTAAAAAATTCTGGAAAGTGAAAAAAACGCTTTTTTGCGAATAACAAAAAAACTAGAGCTCGGATCGAAAAAAATCAAATTATAAAGTTGTAGGTATTCAAATTATCTTTCGATTGATATATATAAAGTTATAGGTTAGAGCACAAACCATAGAGAAAAATGCAAAAAAATGTTAAAAATCACGTTTTTTTAATTTGTTAATTACTTTTGTTTAACGCAACTTAGATATTTGTTATTTGGCAAAACCATTGCTTCTTGCTAGCTGAAAAAACAGTTTTATTTTTGTTGCAAAATATTGAAAACTTTCCTTGAAATTTCACTTTTTGTAAAAAAAGGCGTTCTTCTAAAAACGCTCCTCTTGGTCTACGGATTCTTCTAGAGTACCGTTCTATAGCTTAAAATTTTCCTCAATACTTGTACTATAACGTACAAGTAACAACAAGTCTATTAAAAGGTTTTCTAGTGCTTAAAATGACCCCCAAAAATACATTAATAACGAAAAAACAGACGTTCGATTGTAAAAACTGACTATAACTTATTATACATCAATCGAAAGATAATTTGAATACCTGAAACTTTATAACTTGATATTTTTCGATCCGAGCTCTAGTTTTTTTGTTATTCGCAAAAAAGCGTTTTTTTCACTTTCAAGAATTTTTTAGGTTAGGTTCGCCATTCCAAATTCAAAAAAAGGAAACGCTATCTTTTTTAGAATTTTTTTTCCTATATAACCATATTTTTTGTTTCCTGTTGGCAATTAACGCTAAATTTACAAGGAGCTATTGTAGATTGATTGGACTACTATTTTATAACCAGGTCCCACGATTGGAGCAAATTCATGGAGCATATGCACATGTTTATTGTTAATGTATGAGCCTGATATGATGTTACATTCTACCCGAATAGTATTAACTTTAATTATATTAACAGGTAAATCTGATGTATGAAGCATATTTGCATCCAATACACGTCCCCAAAATCCCAACAGTGGAGCGATAGATCGCTCTTTTTCAAAATGTAAAACTTCGGAGGCTTTTATTTCACTCTTCAAGGTATTATTGTTTGCTCTTAATAAGACTGATGCCTTGCTGTTGCTTTTATTTAAACTTTGCTGCACCAATGTTGCTATATCATCAATCTCATATGATCCCACCGGTATTTCGATAGACGCATCCCCCACATGCAATAAATTGTTGCTCTCATCAATATTAGGTATAGAATTGTACGTTTGAAAATCGATCAATCCGCAAACGTAATCTCCAACTAATTCCAATGGTGGAAAGTATTCGGCGGTGAGAACTGATGTATTGCCTGTAAGAGAGAGTGTTATCGACATGGCTACTTGAAATGAAATGAATATGGTTATTTGCGAAACTCTTTATTTATATATGTTGAATAACATTATGTAAGAATTTTAAACATAAGTGGCGGCAAATTACTGAATTGAAATTTTGATGAGGTGTATAGTTGTATGTAACTGCATCACCCAAATAATTTGCAACTTCTCGCGGCGGCTGCAAGTTTCCAAAACTATCAAAGTAATTTATGACATTTCCATTCTTCTTGTACGCTACCCAATGCGTTCCAGGTCCAGATGACACATCTAGATTTATAATACCACTCTCATTTGTCCATGGTTTTCTAGGTAATTGATCGCGCATAAATACTCCTCGAAAGTGGGCTATGTGCTGTGAATATTTACGTAGATCATTTTCATTGAGGGCTCTTTTGGGTAGCGACTTTAGTAGTTTTTTGGCTGAGGGTTGAGGAAAAGCCCCAGTCCTTTCCTATATGGCTTTAGAAATAATCCTTGTCCACGTTTTCCTAGTGCTATAGCTTCCATTGACTCATTATGGCGTTTCGCTTCTTGCAGTTCCTGCCGTGCGCTGCTTGCATCGTTTACAGCTTTAGCTATGCCTGCAGCACCCCCCGATAGCGCTCCAACGGCTGAAAGACCAGCAAAAAGTGGAATGAGGAATGGTAAAACGCCTCCTACTTGAGGCACTGGTATCACTCTGGGTGTAGTGAATGCTTTTTTCTTCCCCTTGATAACATCATTTGCTGCACTTAGAGCAATTTTAGTAGCTTCCAACAGGTCTTTTGGCTTTTTCAGTTTTAAAATTTTTCGAGCATTACGTACAGCTACACGAAATGATGGTCATAACGTATTCTTCATCTTCTTCTTCGAGCAGATGATTTTTGCCTTGATGCCCATTCCAACTTTGATTTTAGCTTTCATGGCGTTTGTTATTAATAGCGCGTTGGCTCGTTCTGCAAAGCTAGCGTCTCTAGATTTTACTCGCTGCCAAGCTTTCTCTTATAAAATACGATCAGCTATATGTCGGTCACTTAAGTCCTTATGATCACGATATGCAATATCCTGCTGTTTGCAAGCAGCGTCCAGTGGGTTAATGCCGGGGTCTCCGCGGGCTAATCTTTTAGCTAACTTTGTTCCTGGACCGCAGTTCTGATATCCTGGTAGATGAAGCTCAATTGGTAACTTATTTATAATTGAGTTTAATAGTCCTTTCCCTTTGATGGCTTTTCGTCGAATAAGGTGGTTCTTACTATGGTTACTCATTTTATAGGTTTACTACAAGACTGATAAAAATCTATAAAAGTACCGGTGTTCATAGGGAACGTGTTAGTAGACAACATGAAGTTTGTCAAGCAACGAGCGTCTCTACCTGTTAGAAATTCTGATACTGAAATTACAAGTACATTGAAGAAGAAACATGGAGTGCTGCTACCAAACAGTATGCGAAGAATTATTGTTGGACCATCGAATTGCGGCAAGACAAATGTTATGCTAAGTTTACTGGAGCACCCTAATGGTCTACGATTCGAGAATATATACATTTACTCAAAGTCGTTAAGTCAACCGAAATATAAGTATTTGAGAAAAGTTGTAACTCGCATATCAGGCTTGGGTTATTATACGTTTTCTAACAACTGCGACGTTATACCGCCAGAAAAAGCAAAGTCAAACTCAATTTTCATCTTTGATGATGTGGCTTGCGATAAACAAAATAATATTAGAGCATACTTTTGTATGGGGCGACATAAAGGTATTGACAGCTTTTACCTCTGCCAGACATATATTCATATACCAAAGCATCTAATTCGCGATAATGCAAGCTTTCTAATCATATTTAAACAAGATGATTTGAATCTTAAGCATATATAGAATGATCATGTAAATAGCGATATGGGATTTATAAAGCTCAGAAAAGCGTGTGCAAACTGTTAGAAAGACAAATATGGATTCTTAGTAATTGATAAGGGCAGTCCTATAGATAAAGGTCGATATCGAAAAGGCTTTGATGCTTTCATGAGCTTATAAAAGGAGCTTATTGTTAAGATCACAGATACCCAGCATACCTGGTCTACCTGGTCTATCTGATCTATCTGGTCAATCTGGTCTACCTGGTCTACCTGGTCTACCTGGTCTATCTGGTCTATCTGGTCTATCTGGTCTATCTGGTCTACCTGGTCTATCTGGTCTACCTGATCTATCTGGTCTACCTGGACTATATAAGTGACTATCCGCATGCCTATATATCAGTGTAACTGTAACTATCAGTGGAGTAACATGAATGAAAAACTATTGAAGGATATTATAAAAACACGTGATGCTATACGACGGAAGTATAAAGCTCTCAAGACCGGTAAAATTGAATCAGAAGCTCAGTTGGAGGAAACCTTTAAACCAATAACCCGCACGCTGGAAAAGCTCACAGCATCAGTGAAACTTGAGCCAGAAGAAGAAATTAAAGAAGAGATCAATGAAGAAACATACACACCACCACGTAAATATTTAAAGGTGGAACCAACTAGTGCCCCTCTTAGGGGTGTTTCTGATGATGATGATGACGATGAAGAGTTTGCTACACCTATAAAAGAACAGATATTAGAGTCACCACGCAAGATACTAAACAAATACAACCAACTACTTGAAAATGATAGCAATAAAATTGACAAAATTTATGGAGTGTACTATCATAACGTTGTTAAATATTGGTAATTCCAGCATTAAAGTTGATAAAGAAAACTTTCTTATTGGTGAGAAGCAGTATAAGATAACTGAAGGTTTAGCTGAACTACTTTTTATGAAAAAGCCTCAAGGTTACTCAATAGACGATATGGCCAATTATCAAGCAATTGTAAATGACTCATACGCCCACAGACGTGATTTTAAGGAAAACCAGCAAATAAAAGGAACAAATACCTTTAAATATAGAAGCATTATAAAAAAGTTGATTCGCACTCCTCATACTGGTAAGGGAATAATGCAAATTCCTAAGGAAAATATTGACTACATATATTGGGATGACTCTAATGAGCTAGTTGATAGGCTCCGTATATTGGTAGCATCACAGCGAGCTGGAAATAATAGTCATACTAATGAGATAGTGTCAATCATTGAGGAGTTACGTGAAGCTGACATTACAGTATAAATATTAACATACATAAAAAATAGTTACATTTCTGAAATGAGCGTTGACAAGTTTGGCCGATCTTCTAAACGACAAAAATTTGGAGCAGTGGGTGATCGCGGACCACCTGGAATTCCTGGAAAAGACGGTGCTACTGGTTCTAAAGGTGAACGGGGGGCAGAAAGAAACGGGTTTAATTTAACATCAGATGGTGATTATGATCTTTCATTGAAAAGAATAAAAAACCTAGGTGATCCAAAAGAAAACGTTGACGCTGCAACTAAAAACTATGTTGATGATGAAATACAAAAAAGCGTGAACAAAGCAGTAAAGAATCTAACGTTGTATATTAATGGTGAAATTGAGAAAATTGAAAAATTTATATTCGCTAGCATAATTAAAAAGCCTCAAGATGGCGTCTATGAGTAAGAGACAAATAGTGAATGAGCTCCACAAACGTGCTCGTCGAAATTTTACTTGACGGAGAGTTATCATTAAAAGTGCGCTCTTAACATCGGTGCGAATCGGTAGCGATTATCAAAGCGAACAGAAAAAGAGTGTAATACCATTAACACCTGCGAAGGTGTTATTTCAAACTCTTCGTATTACTTTTCACTTTTCTTTTCTTGTTGTTTTTTTCGAAAGTGTAAACATATCAAATAGTGATTAAATTGAATTTAGTGCACTGTAGGTGCTAATGCACCCGAAACAAAAGAGTAGGTGAACAGGACACCAGCACTGTCAAAGTGAATGTGCAGTTAATAATAACACAGCAAACAAAAAGGAAAAACAAAAACCAACTAAATAACAAAATAGTAAACAATTAATAATAACAAAAAACCCATTAACTTTATAATTTTTCATTTTCTATTTTCTTGTTATTACTTAATCTAACCTCAAATACATACATAGCACTGCCAGCCCTGTAGGGCTTTAAAACTTTCCAACCTTAACCCCAACCACAGATTGCATACCTTTAGGCGAAAGTAAAGCACCGTCCAAGGGATAAAGACGCACACACACAATGCCGCCTACGGGCGGAAACAGATTCGCTCTGCTCGATCCGGATGGGATGGCTACGAGCAGAAAGAGACCTAAACAGAGCAAACAAACCTTGATGACATCGGATTACCCAACTATAGAAGAGACGCTATACCAAAATAAACTAGGTGCAGACCCAAAGTACATCATAATAGAAAGCGAACAGGATAACCTAAAGCCAGCCCAAATCCCTCCGTATCTACTTCAAAAAGCAATAGAAGATATCACCAAAAGGATAAAAACCAGAAAAACACTAAGGGACGGCAACATTCTACTTCTAGTCGCGGACAAAGGGCCTGCAGTAAGGCTAACAGAAAAACTGAAGAAGGTTGGCGACTATAAAATAAAAGCATCCTTACACTCGAGACTAAACCAAACAAAAGCTATTATTTATGAACCATCCCTAAAATATTTCCAAAAAGAAGACATATTAAAAACTCTACAATTAGCGGACAATAATATAGTGGATGTAAAAATCATAACAAAAACGAATACGGAAACCAACGAAAATCAGCCCACAGGCGCCCTAATAGTTTCCTTTAACTCGTACCAACTACCAACGTCAATCGACATCTTCTATGAAAAGGTGAAAGTAGCGCCATATATACCGGCACCATTACGTTGCAGAAATTGCTGGGAGCTCAGGCATCACGAAACGCGTTGCACAAATCAAAGAGCATGTGCAAATTGCGCCAAACCTGTCCAACCGGAACAACAACACGTTTGCACCACAAAGGCGTGCATATCCTGCAAAGTAGTAGGGACACATGCCACACTAGACCGATCCTGCCCCCTATTCGTAATAGAAAAGAAGATAATGGAACTGAAAACGCGGTATCACTTAACAAACTTTGATGCCAGGAGACGCTTTTACGAAGAAAACCCAGAGTTAAGGGCGACTAGGAACACCCCCAATGTAGAAAACACAACGACTCCGCAATACCCCCGGAAGACAATCAGTCAAACAACACCCAAACAAGCAAATCCAATACCAGGAACAAGCAACACTACCTACTCTCAGTTAGTTAGACAACAAATAAATGTAGAATCAGATACTGTATCAACTAACAATTCCACAATAATCGAACCCGCAAATCCTCTCAGCACCCAACAAGAAACAAACCAAACAAACAAAAAAAGCACGACAAACACAACCGACACTACAAAAAACACAATCAATACAAACAACAAAATACTGATCAAAACAAATAGCACACCAAAAAAAGAACACATCATAACCAAAATCACTACTAAACATAACAATACGGATAACAATTACGACATAAATATAGAACAACAAGAAACTGAGATCCTAAATTACGCAATCGTTGGAAATACAATTCCAACGTTATACACAACTGAAGACGCAAACAAAAAACTATCCCTAACACCACCTAAAGAAAAATTAGCCTTTGCAGAGGCATGGGCTACACAATATTCGAAAAGTTACGAAAAACTAAAAACACCAAAAACCCCTGAAGACAACATCATGACAGTCTCAGAAGATGAATCCCCACCACCAACACAATGAATTTAAAAAATACGTCGCAAACACCTGAAAGCTATACAATTAACAACCTTCAAGGTAACTACACCGGCATAGGACAGCAAAATTCGAGAGACACAACTTCCACGAGCATAGAACAAACACAAAACGTGAACACAGGTAGCGAAATTAACAAACAGTCGCTGAAGAACCTCACACTATTACAGTGGAACATCAACAGTTTCTTTGCAAACAAAAGCGGCCTCGATTCAATATATCATGCCAGCAAACCAGACGTCTTGGCACTCCAGGACACCTACCTCAAAGACAACAACCGAAAACTCGTATACAAAGCCTACAAAATCTACACTCACAACATACATCAACCGGACACAGGACGAGGAGCCCTGGCGATCTTCGTACAAAACACTATCACATCACGAGCTCTCCCACTAGTAACAGCCCTAAACGCACATGCAGTCACGCTTCTGCTCCCTCAACCACTCCACGTAGTCAATATATACATTCACCCCCACACCACACTAGCCATCTCAGACCTTAATAATCTCCTGACACAAGTACCACACCCATTAATAATAATAGGAGATTTTAATGCCCACAATCAAATATGGGGCAGCAATTACAAAAATCAAGCAGGTCGCATTCTAGAGCAATGGCTCGATGATACAGACCTCTGCCTACTAAATGACGGAACACCTACTCACTTCAGTACCGTCAATACACTCACAGCAATAGACCTTACTTTCACATCACCCACCCTAGCCCCCCATACACAATGGTCGGTCAACCCACTCCCCAAGGGCAGCGATCACTTCCCAATACTAATCACGCTAAGACATCAATTACACACAACACGACACGTGCCTCGTTTCAAGGAGAGCAGAGCGGACTGGACAGCATATAGACTTTCGATCACACACTACTTGGACCGGCATCATGAAACGACAAACATAGAACAAGAAGCCAGTACTCTCAAAAAAGCAATAAGGCAGGCAGCAAACACGGTCATGGGTACCACTACCCCGCGCAGTAAAACAAAACCCAGGTGGCTAAATGACTCAGTGGCCTACAAAATAAAACAAAAAAACAGAACTTGGAGAAAATATAAAAGAAACCCGACACCAGAAAACGCGCTAAATTACCGGCAGCAAAACGCCTCAATGAAGAGAGTCATAAAGCAGGCCAAAAAGGAACAATGGGGTTCCTTTTTGTCAGATATAACCCCGAGCTTAACCACACAAGAACTTTGGCATCGTATAAAAATATTTAAGGGTAAGCCAGCCTCACCCTTAGCTTCCGTTCAGCAGGGCGACAGGCTCTTAACGAGCCCAGAGGACATAGCCAATGCTTTCGCAGAAGGGACCAGCAGGTACTCGTACTTATCCACCAGAAACATACAGCCACGCTCAGTGAGAAGCACAGGTACTCAAGAATCGCTTAAGATTCTCACAGCAGACATCACTCCTAGAGAGGTCACATACACACTGAACTCTTTTAGGGGCTCCACACCAGGCATAGACGGTATCACTTACAGAATGCTGTCCAACTCACCACCTTGTTGGCATAGTAGATACACGAACATGCTAAACAAGATCGTGGCCACCGCACGCTTCCCACAGGACTGGAAGGTAGCCGTCGTGGTTCCGATCCCCAAACCCCACTCTGGTGTGCTCACGTTTACCAATCTGAGGCCAATACATCTCCTTAAAACAAGCTCTAAAACTTTCGAAAAGATATTAGGTTCAAGAATATCTTGGGCGCTGGAACAGCTCCTGCACCCGTCGCTCAATCCCATGTAGACCGGGCAGGAGTGTGCAAACCCTCCACCTCGAACTAGAAGCCAGCTTACGCGAAGCTTTCCGAAAAAGAAAACATGCAATAATTCTATCGATGGACCTAACAAAAGCTTTCGATAGAGTACGGGCCTGCTGGATCTCCAAACAACTGCACGAATGGCATTTCCCTCCACAAATCATAAATATTATAACGAATTTCCTCACAAATCGACAAATACTCGCTAGAATACGTGGGTATTATAGTAAACCCCACCCACTGAAAAACGGCCTACCACAAGGCTCTCCACTGTCAGTGCATCTCTTTAACATTTACACGCATTCTTTGGCAGCATCACTTGCAAAAGTGAAAGGCCTAGCCCTTTGGCTGTACGCGGACAACCTAATCCTCCTGGCGACAGGAAAACACAACACAGTCCAGACGAGATTAAATAAAGCGTATACCATCGCTTTCAAATGGGCAAAGATTAGAGATGCACAATTTTCCGACAATAAAACCGAGGCTCTTCACATCTGTCGCAAGCGCTCATGTCACCTTGTAGAAATTTGCTTAAATAGTCAAACCCTACAACTTAAAAACCAAATGGTAATTCTGGGACTAACATATGACAAAAACCTACTATGGAGGGCACAAATCAAAGCAACAACCAGAGCTATTAAAATTCGCAACAACATGCTGAAATCCATATGCACAAACAGAGCTGGCCCACCGGCTACGCTTGCTGTGAATATTGCCAAACAACTGACACTCGGGTGTCTGGATTTTGGCCTACCCTACTACGGCTTCGCCTCCGTAACCAACCCTCAACACCACGGCTAGGATAGCGCTTGGTGCATTACCTAGCACTAACCTAGCTGCTCTCAGCATAGAGGCTGGTTTCATTGACATGGACTATAGAAGAGACCTACTTCTGCAGAAGAAAATAGCAAAAAACTTACTGTCTTCATACAAACCACTATACCACACCCTAATGTACTGTTGGGACAGGCGACATGAAACAGTTAACAGTTTCACACCATCACTGCTACGCGGCCTTATAGGCATGCCGGAGGAAGCAATGGATATACCGACCAACCACCCGCCAACAGCAAACACACCCTTCCCTCCCTGGCTAGTGGACCCAAAACACATAAACCTCACTCTGAGCAAACACCATAAGGACAAAACCAGCGCATCGATCTACAAGAAATTACATTTTGAACAAAGGGACCAATACACAAAGACTAAACCAAACACAATTTTTTTGTATACTGACGCATCAAAATCAGACGCTGGTACGACGTACGCACTAACAGACGACACAGGGACCCCCATCGAAGCAGGAAGGTTACCTGACGGTACCAGCGCCTACTTCGGTGAGCTGTACGCAATTTGGGAAGCGGTAGACTGGGCCAAAAGATCACGTGTTAACACTGTCATCTACTCAGATTCCTTGGCTGCATTAAAGCACATTAGCAACCCAAGAATCACAAACCCACAGACGGACTACATAAAAGAAACGATCCACAAACACGACATCACACTTGCTTGGTGCCCAGGTCACGTGGGAATTCAAGGAAATGAAGCAGCGGACCACCTAGCAAAAAATAACGCACCCGGGATAATCACGAAGGAGCCTCCAAACCTGGACAGAACCGTACACATGATTAAAGAAAAAATCAAAAATAACAAACAAAACAGATGGGACTCCTCCAACTGTTTCCTTAAAAAAATTTGGCCTAGGGCATGCACCCCTAAAATTCCCCCCTGGACCCGACCAACGACGATCATATTTACCAGACTACGACTAGGTCACTCGATGGCTTTCAAAAAGTACATTTACGACAAAACACCAGCACCAACATGCACTTACTGTGACGCCCCTCTCACAGCGGAGCACTTCTTTTTTACATGCCGAGAAGTAACAAACTCACTGCGACAACTTAACTATCACAAGCCAGCCCACGAACTGCTACAACCAGACAGCGATCCGACCCAGACTCTTTTTCCATTGCTAAACGCCCATGGCTTACTAATGGACCTCAGACCACACACAAGAAATAGACAGACAGATCCCTCACCCACTACCCACCACAGAAGTTGACCTTTTTAAAGCACATAACCCACTTACTCTAGATAATAAAATACTAACCAGATACTTTTGCTACTAACTTAGAAATAACTACAACTAAGCACAGACCTACTAACCCTAGACAGTAACCCCTTCAATTACTAACACCCCGGTTCTGGCCCAAAAGGCTCACCAGCCGCGGGCCAAAAATTATTAATAGCTGTTAGCGTAAGGTTTTTTATACACTTAAGCTAAGACTATCAATAAAATAAAAAAAAAAAAAAATAGGTATACAATGCCGGTTCGAGCACAAAATCCCATAAGGTTTATACAGGGGGTCTAAATTCCCGTTTTCCGCCATCTTGGATTTTCTTTGCTGTACCAATTGGTTACACGGGGAGTCTAAATTCTCATTTTTCGGCTGATGGCTTGGTGTGGATGTAGTCTTGGGTGTTTAGTGAGCGTCGCTCGTGTGTGAGATTGGGTGAACATCGATGTGCCTCAGATGAGCTTGGGGGAATTATGTTAAACTTCCATGTGCCTCGGATGAGCTTTCGTGCAGGACGAGCTTTTAACTTTCCTGTGCATTGTCTGAGCTTTGGTTGAGCTTCGCTGTGTCTCGGATGAGCTTTCAAGGTGGTGGATCGAATCTGCAGTTTTGAACTTCGCTGTGCTTTGAGCTGGATCTTGCTGATCCTGGTTTAGATCTTCTTTAAGCATTGCTTTTTACCTTGATTGCGTCGTCGTTTAGCTTAGTTGTATGTATTGGATTGGTATAGTTTGCGAATTGAAAAATATTAGTAATATAATGAGGTTTTTTCTATGGGTATAATTTTTAGAAAGTGTTTCGTGCTAGAGGTAGTTATATGTTTACATATAGCTTGGAGGGATCAAAATCTTATAAGAAATATAAGAAATTTTTTGTTTGTAAGATGAAAATAAAATAAAAGAGTCAATTATACTGAAACCACCCAGACATGATTGAACAAGTTCAGTTAAAATATGCCTCAATGTTAGCTTGAAATTTAATGAAGCAATCGGAAACAGTTAACAAAGTTGGTCTTAAAATTTAACACATGTTCAAACGGAATCAGCACCTGTGTAAACAAAGTTTGACGCGGGTGATTTACTACGCAGGACTCAATTATACTGAAACCCTCCAGACATGTTTGAACAAGTTCAGTTAAAATGTCTCAATGTAAACAAAGTTGGCCACATGTGCATTTTTGGGATGAGAAATTCTTATGAAATGCAGCTCCATAAATAAAGTTAGTATTGAAATTTCATGCGTTTTGAGTGCCTCGGGCGGGAATTTGCGCGGGGTTTTTCGAGTGTTTTCAAAGTGAACAGAGCAATTTTGATTGTTCAAAGGAGAGTGCAAGCAAGATTCCGATCAGTTTTTCGCGTGCTTTCAAAGTGAACAGAGCAGTTTTATTTGTTAAAAGGAGAGTGCAAGCAAGATTCCGATCAGTTTTTCGCGTTCTTTCAAAGTGAACAGAGCAGTTTTGATTGTTAAAAGGAGAGTGCAAGCAAGATCCTCATCGGTTCTTCAAGTGTTTTCAAAGTGAACAGTTAAAAGTGAAAATGGATCTTGCAAAGAAATTAATTGACAATGCTAAATCAGCTTTTAATGCTGCACAAAATAATCGAGATGTAATTGAACAGAGTATTAAAGAGTGCAGTAAGAACTTAAGGATTTTAAATAGATTATTAAAGAGTGCATCAACAACTAGCGAACGTCATCACTTAAGTAATGGGATTAACCTCGTACAAGGATACCGGACCCAATTGAAGCAGTTGCGGTTAGTGGCAGGTGCTGGCTTATTAAAACGAACCACCTGGCCTTCAGAAAGAGTCAAATGGGAAGATGTGCAATCTGCTTTTAATGGTCGCATTAGGACAGGCGCTATTATCAACCTAAAGCATAAAGAGCCAAAGGAGTTCCTAAATGATTGCACTGGACTTTTCAGGCGTCGTATCAATAATGAATTGAAGAAGGAAGCTGCTCTCAAAGTGAACACAGTTTTTTGCGGTGAATTTAAAATTATCAGGGCAGATGAGGAATTATTTGAGTTAAAATATATGAACGCCAGGAATGCACCCATCTACCGAGATACAAATATCAATGCGTGGTTTGAGCAAAATATTCTAGTACCAGTGTTGAAAAAACTGGAGGAATTCCAAGAAAAGGATAGTGGATGGGCTTTTTCCGCCATCATCAACCTAGTCGTTAACATCAACAAGTTTACGCCTCAACTATGATCTTCATATATTGAGCTACCTCAACAAATTAAGCGCAAAGAAGCCTGCATCAATGTTCACAACGCTGACAACGCATGCTTTGCCTGGGCGGTGGTTTCGGCTTTGTATCCAGTTGAGAGAAATCCAGATCGTGTGACAAAGTATCCGCACTATTCCAACGTTTTGAACCTCGAAAACATTACGTTCCCGTTGACTATAAAGCAAATACCCCGTTTTGAGAAGCAAAATATTCTGTCGGTGAACGTCTACATTTTGATGAACGTGAAAAATGATAATTTTAAGGTCCTACCAACATATTTAACAATGGAGAAGAAGGAGAAGCATGTGAACCTGCTAATGATACAAAATATTTATTATGCTGACGATGCTAAAGGGAAGGAGAAGGAGGAAGAAGATGAGGAACCCATCAGATACCACTTCGTTTGGATCAAGAACCTCTCCCGGCTGCTATCATCACAGCTATCGAAAAATGCACATCAAAAATACTTTTGCGATCGCTGCCTCCACTACTTTTACTCGTCAGATGCACTGCAGCAGCACCTAGAGGACTGCAAGAAGCTCAACGACTGCAGAATCCGGCTACCAAAGGAAGACCAGAAGGAGCTTAGATTTAAGAATTTTAGTAATAAGGTAGAGGCCCCCTTTGTTATTTATGCTGTTCGGGCTCAACAATGGACATCTAAAAAAGAAAAAATCTCAGTGAAAATTTAATAACAACTTTCCCATAAAATACTTAGGTCTTCAAAGTTTTCACCAAAAAACTATTTTCAAAACAAGTCCCATCCAAATCCAGACGTCACAGCTCCAAAAACCATCCTGAAAACATAAACAAAAATTACAAAGAAAATAAGTTCCAAATATAAAATAAAACTTATCTGACAACACTAAGAGCTCCTCCATGCCACTTGCAGCCAGCCCCTCCATTCTAAAAAAACATATAAAATATAAATTAAACATAACTCAAACTAAAAATATATAAAATATAAATACAAACCTTACCTTTAAAATTCAGCTGCCCGAACTGACAGCCAATGGTCAACACTAATACACCGACAAAATTTAATTCACAATGCTAAATTCCCCACCAATTTCCAGGGAGCTATTGTGATGAAGCAAATAAATATCGCAGCACGTCGAGCAGCAAATTCAGATCACAATTTGATCTTCTAGGTGTTCTGAGCTAGAAGAACCAAGCTGAGGCTAGTGATCTCTACCCAGAAAGGAAGGTTATTTGACGCCTTTTCGAAAATCCTGTAGGTTCCTTGACTCAGGATTTCTCTAATAATAAAAAGTTCCCTATACCATACAGAAGGTCGGTTCTTTGACGCCTTCTCAATTATCCCAGACACATCCTGAAGGTTCATGACTCGGGATTTCTGGATTTCCTGCTGAATTAAAATAACAAATTATTTAATCATTCTGAATTCCAGCTCTAAACGTCCAAACCAAACGCACGGGAAAAAGTATACAAGAATAGGACTAAACGACCAGGAGTACACGAAAATTGAATGTAAGATTGAGTTGAAGTCCCATTACCCATAGAATATTTAAATGAAGAAGAAGATATTTATTACGAATTATATGCTTAAAATTTGAGTTTTGAAGTAAATTAAAAGTTGATATTTTTACGTAAAATTTATATATTAAGTTTAAACAAGAAATTATATCGGTAGAATATTTAATTGAATAAAGATTGAAGTCGAATTAGATTGAATTCTTTTTTTTCTAAAATATCACGTTGTAGCCATCCACTGAGTTTCCCGAATAGGCATAGTTCATCCCATTCATTTTTTGGTCCTTCGAGCCGGATGGTGCAACGTGAGTTTTAGAGAAACGAGAATTAACTTTCAAACTAGCGAAGCAAACTACTGACATGGAGCGATTACTTAACAAGCAATTAGCTCACAAGGAGCTTTTGGAAAATTTTATATCTAACTATCGAAAGGATGGCAAAGATAGAAGGACAGTTTCATATTACAAGAAACGTCTCCAAGATTTCCAGGACCTATTCAACAAAATTCGGAAAGCGCATACGGAAATACTGATAGATAAGATTCGGGAACCCGCTGATTCCCCTAATTTATCACATGAGTATCTAACCCAGAATTTGTACGCTAACATGGAGGAATACTTCTACGACAACTATGCTGCGATACAAACCCGATTTGAGAAGGAATATCATAAGCCGGAGCCAAAAACTCAGCCAAATTCCCCAGGGCACTCTAATAATTTTGGAGAAACAACTATACCCAACAAGGAAATGTTCATTAAATTACCAAAAATTTCTTTAGAGAAATTCTCGGGAGATTACCAGAAATGGACCACATTCCATGACCTATTTACAAGCCTAACCCACGAAAATCATAATCTATCAAATGCGCAAAAGCTACAATACCTAAAGATGCATTTAAGCGGAGAAGCTGAAGGTTTGTTACGACCTGTTCTAGTCTCTAATGATAACTACGAGCCAGCTTGGAAGCTTCTAGTGGATAGATACAACAACACACGAGTATTGGTCAATGCGCAACTAAAAACATTCTTTTCTCAACCCACCGTGTCGAGGGAGTCTGCACAGGGGATTAAGAATTTAATGGACGTGACCACCGAGTGCCTACAAGCCCTGTACAATTTAGGAATAAAAGTCGAAAGCTGGGACGCGGTGATCGTCTATACGATCGTCAGAAAATTCCCATCAGACACCCATCAACTATGGGAGCAAAGTATCAGAAAAGAGACAACAATACCATCATGGGAAACGTTAAGAGAATTTTTGGAAGGGCGTTTCAGGACCCTAGAGGCCGTTGCACAAAAGGCACCGTCGCCAAGTAAAACTTATAGAGGTTTTACATCGAGGCCTACGTCGCAATCACTCCATGTCACGACTAACCCAACATGCAGTTACTGTCGAAGCAATCACCATATTCGACAGTGCCCCAAGTTCTTCAAACTATCTGGATCCGAAAAAATGGGCTTTGTAAAATCAAAGGCGTTGTGCGTGAACTGTTTAGGTCATGGGCACTTGATGGCACAGTGTCCAAGTCGACACACGTGCAATAGTTGCAACCAACGACATCACTCCCTGTTACATCGCCCGGCGGAAAGAAGACACATGACACCAAGTACAAAAACGTCCGCTCCTCAGACCTCGACCTCGCCCCATCAGACCCAACTTCAAGCTCCTACTATACAGGAGGATTCACCTTCACCCTCCTCTCACCCCGGTAATCAAGCATGCAGCTTAAATTCATTGACAGTGAACAGTGGCCCTCAACTGAAGCAGACTTTATTGGCAACAGCCATAGTAAAACTTATATCCAACTCCGGACAAGAAATGGAAGTTAGAGCAGTCGTTGACCCAGGATCAGAAGTCTCATTATTGACAGAATCTATGGCTCAGAAGCTAAAGCTAAAAAGAGAACCAGTAAGGGCACAAATAAACGGAGTAGCACTTATAAGCGCAGGTAACGTCAAATCCCGAGTCCACTTGACACTTAAGTCGCGTTACAATGATTTCGAATTAAACATGGAAGCGTTGGTATTAAACAGAATAACCAATTTACTCCCATCTAGAGACATTCGTAAGAGAGACTGGCTTCACCTACAAAAACTACCATTAGCTGATCCTTGGTATGATCACCCAGCGAAAATCGACATACTATTAGGTGCAGATGTCTACGATGAGATAATCAAGGAGGGACTCATACGCAGCAAGGAAGGATCACCCATGGCACAAGATACCTATTTGGGATGGATCTTATCCGGGAAAGTCAAGGACACTACGTCACCCATCCAAGTAAACAACTTCCATACGACCGTTGATCTACAGCACCAATTGCAACAGTTTTGGGAACTGGAGGAAGTGAACATCGAAAACCAACTCACCATGGAAGAACAACAATGCGAGGAACATTTCAAGAAAACCCACAAGCGACATCCAGATGGACGATATGAAGTTCAACTCCCATTTTCCGAAGAAGGCATATCTTTAGGAACCTCACGAAACAGAGCCGTTTCATGCAATACAATATGACGAATGTTTGAAAGAATACATCACCCTCAATCATATGGAGCCGATAGACCACAAAGCTAGCAACAATACTGCTGAAGAATCAGGCTTGCAGTTCTACTTACCTCATCATTCAGTTCTAAAGGAAGACAGTACCACCACTAAACTACGTGTTGTATTCAATGCGTCCGCACCGACGAACAATGGAGTTTCACTTAATGATATTTTCTTGAACGGACCTCTCCAACAAGACGACCTATTTTCAATCCTGCTTAGATGGCGAACACATCGCATCGCATTTACCGCCGACATTGCCAAGATGTATAGACAAATTCGGGTATCCAAGCAGCACACAGACTATCAACGAATTGTGTGGCGCGAGTCACCACAAACCCCACTAACAGATTTCAGACTTCTCACAGTCACGTTCGGGACAAAGAGTGCGCCATATTTAGCAACCAGCGTCATCAAGCAGTTAGCGATCGATGAACACATAAACTACCCAATTGGATCCGCCGCCGCTCAGACAGAATTTTATGTAGATGATTTAATGTCTGGTGCACACACAACCAACGCCGCAATAGAAAAACAAGCACAACTAAGACAGCTCATGACTTCAGGAGGTTTTCAATTGAGGAAATGGGTTTCGAATTCGCAAGAATTATTGAAACACATACCAGAGGAACTGAGAGAAATAGACCTATGCTTTAATATCGGGATTCATGACAACGTAAAAGCGCTAGGAATCCACTGGAATACAAGGACCGATTCTTTGTCATATGCCCTGAAGGAAAATAAGCAACTAACGACTACGACCAAAAGAGCCATTTTGTCAGAAATTTCAAAACTGTTTGATCCTTTGGGGTGGTTATCGCCGGTCATCATAATAGGTAAAATTCTGATACAGAACTTATGGTTAGCTAAGATCGACTGGGATGACATCGTTCCTACTGAAATCCAAGCCGAATGGACCAAATACTAAACTGGACTCACCAAACTGGATAAAATATGTATTCCGAGATGGATACACGTCGGAGACCCTGAAACCAAAATCGAGTTACATGGCTTCAGCGATGCGTCTAACAAGGCCTATGCGGCAGTTATCTATCTCTGCGCAATCCATAACGGCAAAAGGAAAGTCAGTATACTCACCGCCAAAACAAAGGTCTCACCAATAAAGGTTGTATCATTACCCAGATTAGAGTTGTGTGAAGCAGTCTTACTAGCAAAATTGCTTCAAACCACAAAAATGGCGCTGAAAATATCAGAGGATACACCAATCTACGCTTGGACCGACTCAGAGATCGTGCTGGCTTGGCTAAAAGGGCATCCGACAAAATGGAAAACGTTCATAGCAAACCGAGTTTCACGCATCCATGAATTATTGGGAGAAGGTGTTTGGGGTGATGTACCTACAAGCCAAAATCCAGCCGATTGTGCCACCAGAGGGAGATTACCGGAGGAGTTGAAAGACTACAATTTATGGTGGACAGGACCCGAATGGCTACAGAAGCCAACATCTAGTTGGCCTTCACCAAAATCTAGTCGGACCGATTTGGAGCTACGGAAACCAACACCCTACTGTGCTCTCGTAGGACATACGGAAGATATTTTTTGTAAATTTTCATCACTCAATCGACTAGTAAGGGTCATAGCTTATTGTCAACGATTTTTAACCAATTGCAGACACAAAGCAAAGGATCGAATGAAGACATAGCTAACAAATTCAGAGATGAAAATTTCTCTAACCACCATAACGAAAGTCGTGCAAAGAAAACACTTTCAGGACGAAATCAACTCACTCACCAACGACCAAGAACTGGGTAGAAAAAGCTCACTGATAAAACTACACCCCTTCCTTGATAACAACGGAATCCTGAGAGTAGGAGGCAGGTGAAAACATGCATGATTAAAATACGATGAAAAGCATCCAATAATCCTCCCAGAGAAAGACCACTTCACAACCTTAATTATTGGAAATTATCACAAGGAGACGTTACATGGAGGTACTCAGTTAATGATGAGCGTCATATCTCGGAAATATTGGATACTCAATGCTCGAAACATTATTCGGTTCCAAATCCACAAATGCATTTCATTCTATCGGCAGAAGGCAGCAACGCAACAACAATTGATGGGAGATCTACCCCAGCGAGAGTAAGGATGGCCAGACCATTTAGTCACACCGGGCTGGACTACTGTGGGCCCATAGAATTAAAAACCCGAAAAGGGAGAGGATACAAAGTATATAAGGGTTATATCGCGATATTCGTGTGCATGTCCACAAAGGCTTTACACATCGAAGTCGTCACGGATCTCAGCACGCCAGGATTCATCGCAGCATACCGACGTTTTGCATCTAGAAGAGGAAAATGTAGCGACATATATTGTGACTGTGGCTCTAATTTCGTCGGAGCAAGCAGAGTTCTCAGAGGGCAGTCTACACAATTACAATCACAGTTAAACCTAGACGTTGCGTCGGCATTAGAAACAGAAGGCGTAACTTTTCACTTCATCCCTCCTGCCGCACCACACTTCGGTGGATTATGGGAATCTGGAGTACGTTCCACCAAATACCACTTGAAGCGGATTCTAGGAAACTCAACGCTTACATACGGAGAACTTACCACCGTCCTCACACAAATTGAAGCCTGTCTAAATTCGCGACCATTATGTGAAATGAGGAGCGATCCAGACGATTTTACACCACTGACTCCAGCTCATTTCTTAATCGGAGACACGCCAGAACCATCAGTATTGGACACAAACATCCACAGGCTAGATCGATGGCAATATATCCAGCATTTATACCAGACATTCTGGAAAAGGTGGAATGCAGAATATTTGGCCAGACTCCAACAAAGACCGAAATGGACAAAATTGCATAATAACATCAAAATCGGTCAGTTAGTCATAATAAAGGAGGATAATTTACCACCTTCACAATGGTTGCTGGGACGAATAATCGAAGTACACCCTGGCGCAGACCAACTAATACGCGTAGTCACAGTAAAAACAAAAACATCTACGCTGAAAAGACCAATAACGAAAATTTGTTTATTACCGATAGAACCAGACAAATTCAGTAATTAAACTAAAAAGGGGACCTAAGCTTAAGGAATTACAGAATGCCCCCACTTCACAATAGCAAGGATCCAAACCAAGTATCACCAAACTCAGAAAGAAAAATTATGCAAACGACTACGGAAAACCGTTACTAAGAATAACCCCAGTCATTTGAAGTCAGAGAAGTCATACGGAAGAACCTAGTATTTTTTTTAATATTGTCGCAATGGATTATCTTTGGATAGATGACGTCCCGAAACTACCCACTCCGCCGAGGCCGGAACCGTCAACCAAGGAAAAATTATCCAAAATCACTCCACCAGAAAAACCTAAAATTAAAAGGACCTTCGAAGCAACACCATGTAGTCCCGAAATTCGGAAAAGGACACAGCCAAGAAAGGTCCCGACATCAGCACGTAGTGAACACCCGCCGAAACGGAGAATCACGCTGGATGAGTACCGAGCACGCCACATTCAGCCACCGCCCAATATCACCATTGAGCCATCGTTATGGGACAAGATTAAACACCTTCCACTGCCATGGGAGAAAATCTTGAAGGCGAAGAAGGCGTATCGACTCAGAATTGAGGAAGGAACCATTCGCTTCACCTTTAATAAGGAAAGGAGATGCCTAGCATACCTACAACCAACAAAGGTACAAAAACCCGAAACCAAACGTGAAAAAAAAATAAGTGAAAGTAAAAAAAAAAAAGTGAATTTATTTAACCAAAGCATAATAATAATGACATCTCCACAAAATAATATCCATAGACAAACAATTTGAAGCCAGGGCTTCAAGGCCCCGGAGAATCTTCGGGCTCAACAATGGACATCTAAAAAAGAAAAAATCTCAGTGAAAATTTAATAACAACTTTCCCATAAAATACTTAGGTCTTCAAAGTGTTCACCAAAAAACTATTTTCAAAACAAGTCCCATCCAAATCCAGACGTCACAGCTCCAAAAACTATCCTGAAAACATAAACAAAAATTACAAAGAAAATAAGTTCCAAATATAAAATAAAACTTATCTGACAATACTAAGAGCTCCTCCATGCCACTTGCAGCCAGCCCCTCCATTCTAAAAAAAACATATAAAATATAAATTAAACATAACTCAAACTAAAAATATATAAAATATAAATACAAACCTTACCTTTAAAATTCAGCTGCCCGAACTGACAGCCAATCGTCAACACTAATACACCGACAAAATTTAATTCACAATGCTAAATTCCCCACCAATTTCCAGAGAGCTATTGTGATGAAGCAAATAAATATCGCAGCACGTCGAGCAGCAAATTCAGATCACAATTTGATCTTCTAGGTGTTCTGAGCTAGAAGAACCAAGCTGAGGCTAGTGATCTCTACCCAGAAAGGAAGGTTATTTGACGCCTTTTCGAAAATCCTGTAGGTTCCTTGACTCAGGATTTCTCTAATAATAAAAAGTTCCCTATACCATACAGAAGGTCGGTTCTTTGACGCCTTCTCAATTATCCCAGACACATCCTGAAGGTTCATGACTCGGGATTTCTGGATTTCCTGCTGAATTAAAATAACAAATTATTTAATCATTCTGAATTCCAGCTCTAAACGTCCAAACCAAACGCACGGGAAAAAGTATACAAGAATAGGACTAAACGACCAGGAGTACACGAAAATTGAATGTAAGATTGAGTTGAAGTCCCATTACCCATAGAATATTTAAATGAAGAAGAAGATATTTATTACGAATTATATGCTTAAAATTTGAGTTTTGAAGTAAATTAAAAGTTGATATTTTTACGTAACATTTATATATTAAGTTTAAACAAGAAATTATATCGGTAGAATATTTAATTGAATAAAGATTGAAGTCGAATTAGATTGAATTCTTTTTTTTCTAAAATATCACGTTGTAGCCATCCACTGAGTTTCCCGAATAGGCATAGTTCAGCCCATTCAGCAGATTTAGAATGTTTATTAGTAGAATGTAGCGATAGAAATAAGTATCAAGAACATATTCCGTGTAGTGTAGGATATTATGTTAAGTGTTCATATGACCCCACACTATAGTTTTTCAATTGTTATCGTGGTGAGGATTGTATAGAGTGGTTCGTGCGCGAGCTGAAACAGTTTGCCGAGGATGTAGAAACAGTCTTTCTTTGCCCTCTACCCATGAATCAGATGTCTGAAGAGCAGGTCATCAATTTTTCAACGGCTACACTTTGTCATATATGCGAGACGCCATTTACTGCGAGCGATAAAAAGGTGCACGATCACTGTCACCTAACAGGTAAGTACAGAGGTCCAGCGCATGAGGGGTGTAATATTAACTTTAAAGATAGTCACACAATCCCTGTCATTTTCCATAACCTTAGCGGTTATGATTCCCATTTTATAATTCAAAATATAGCTTCCGACCTCCAAGGTCGCGTTGATCTCCTTCCCATAAATAAAGAACGATATATTTCGTTTACAAAACATTTAGATAAAAATCACATAAAATTCAGATTCATTGATTCGTTTAGATTCATGGCAAGTGGCCTAGATACCCTTTCCTCATATTTAACCTCTTTTCCTGTTTTAAAATCACAATTTCAAAATTTAACAGATGATCAGTTTAAATTGCTAACACGTAAAGGGGTATACCCTTACGATTATTTTAATAGCCAATCCAAATTTTTAGAGACCCAACTTCCTGATATTTCTCAATTTTACAATAAATTAAATGATTGCAATATTACTCAAGAAGATTATGCACATTTTTATTTTTATTTATTTATTTATTTATTTCAGACAACATGTACAAAGATTAAAATCTTATATAATAGTACATTAATTAAAAATTTGGAAGACAGCAATAATGACAAGGAGAGAGAAAAAAAAATTAGAAATTAGAATTACAGTAAAAGAATATGTAAAGTAATAAGAAAAAAAAAATTTAAACTAAAAACTATTATTTAAGTTTAGTATTCATGCTCTAAACAGTCCTATTCGAAATTAAATCAAAAAGATGCTTCCTGAAGATGCCCGCTGAATCGGCACGTTGTAATTCCACAGGGAGAGAATTCCATAAAAGAGCTGCGTGGACGAAGAAAGAACGCTGACCAATTAAAGTTCGGAAACGCGGAATAATCACATTATTGTTTCTAAATGACTGTGTGAGCTGCACAAACTGATTGAGATAAGATGGTTTACGATGCTGGAGGATATCATGAAATAGACGCAGAAGTCTATATTCACGATAGTCACTAAAAGAGCAGCCCATAACGGAATTAGAATAGGGCGAGATATGGTCAAAACGGGGTAATTTGTAAACAAATCGAACACAGTCGTTAAAGGCAATTTCAAGTTTACGGGCGCAGGAGGAGTCTAGAGCAGGAAAAATAGAAAGACCATGCATTAGAAGAGGTAAGATTAGTGCCTTCACTAAGTACATACGGACGGTCCTACTGAGCAAGTTACAATGGAACCTAAGTTTCGACAGTTGCCCATATGTTTTACGAATGATGGAGCTAACATGATCGCAGCAGGTCATTTTGGTATTCAAGATAACTCCTAGATTTCTTACCTTCTCAACACTCACTAGAGGAACCCCATTTAAAGCAATAACGGAGAAGTCGGGACGAACAGTGGCAGAATGAGAGAAAAAGATGCAATGGGACTTCGAAGGATTAAGCTGAAGTAAGTTTGAGGTCGACCAGGAAGAAACACGACGTAGATCAACAGCAAGCTCCTCCACACATCTTTGAATTTGGTCGCCGGGCGCAGAAATATAGAGTTGCACATCATCGGCGTACATATGTATCTTAGAATGTTTTACTACCGAAGGAAGATCGTTGATAAAGATGCTGAATAAAAGAGGACCCAGAATGGAACCTTGAGGGACGCCAGCACAAAGTGGAGCTATCGAGGAACTACAGCCACCAAGTATAACTTTCTGAGAGCGGTTGGTTAAAAAGCTATGCAAGAGTTTGATAGCAGAAGAAGAAAAATGGGCACGAGAGGAGAGTTTCTGCAAAAGCAGAGAGTGGTTGACGCTATCAAAGGCTTTAGAGAAGTCGAGTAGCAATAGGCAGCAAGCATGGTGAATGTCAAGAGAGTTGCGGATATCAGTTGTAACTTTGAGGAGCGCAGTTTCGCAGCTGTGGTGCTTGCGAAAGCCAGATTGCCACACATTTATGAGTCGACGTCGATCACAATACTCAAGGATTTGAGTAGCTATCAGCTTTTCAAAAACCTTAGCCAGAAATGGGAGAATACTGATAGGCCGGAAATCAGAAGGACTAGCAGGAGATGGGCATTTGGGTATAGGTATAATTAAAGCAAGCTTCCAAGACGAGGGAAACCTAGATACTGTGAGGCAGGAGTTGAAAATATGAGTTAAGACGGGCAACAGACAAGGGATGAGCAAATTTAGAAACCTAGGCGAGATGTTATCACTACCAGTCGCTTTAGATTTAACAGAATTCAGGGCAGTGAGCACTTCAAGGGAGTCCACACAACGGAAGCTGAAGCCATCAGAGGAGGAAGTGATGGGGGTATAAGGCAAGTCCGCCGAATGGCGAGATAAGAAATGTTGGTTTAGGGTTTCAGGACAGAGGTTGGGGGCGGTGACTTCTTTTTTAGAATGAATACCCAATTGGCGCAAATTATTCCATATCGTTTTCAATGGGAGGGAAGGATCAAGCTTACGAGCATAAAAATTCCTCTTAGCTTCCTTAATTTTAGCTACAACTATATTCCTAATACGCTTAAAAGATCTTCTAGCAGTATCACTGTTGACTTTTTTGGCCCAGTGGAAAAGAAACTCCCTTTCAACAATCAGCGATTTAATTTCCGCAGTAAACCAAGGTTTAGAACTAGCTGATAAGGTTTTACTTCTCAGAGGTACACACTCATCAAACAGATCAAGGAACATAGTGTCAAATGCAGCGATCTTGTCGTCGACGTCAGTCTTAGAAAAGATGTTAGCCCAAGGCAGACAAAGGCATCTTTGGACGAGTCGTTCTCGGTCAATACTGGAGAAATTACGATAGTTTAGAGTAACCGCGGAAGGAGGGTCAACACAAAAGCGATGACAAACGAATAAAAGATCGTGGTCTAGGTAACTGGGGGGAGAGATTTGGTTTTGAAAGGTGATGGAGTTGATATCATTAGTGAGGAACATGTCGAGCAAGGAGGGTGCACTACAATTGAAATAGGTTGGGAGAACATTGGTTACATCTAAGCCAAGAGAGTGAATCGTGTGAACAAAAGAATTTTGAACGGTAGATTTCCTTAAGAGGTTGACGTTGAAGTCACCACCTACCAGGATGTATTTATATGCAGCGGATAAGTGCTCAAGAGCTTCGCTAAGTTCTTCAGCATTAATGGGGTTGAAGATGCCAGGCGGAGAATAGACACAGACAAGAAGAAGTTTATCAGAAGCACTAGAAATTTCAACACAGATGAATTCAATCCCAGGGAGTTTAGAGAACCCAACGGTTTTTGATTTAAGGTGTTCTCGCAGATAAATAGCGACTCCTCCACCAACACGTCCCTGTCGATCATTACGAAATAACTTGTACCCCTCAATGGAAACAATAGAAGAGGGAATGGAATCGTTGAGCCAACTCTCGCTGATGAAAATAGCATGTACACCGGAATTAATGAAAAGCTCATTCAACTCGCCAATTTTAGGACGAATACTTCGGGAATTTAATAGGCAAGCGTTAAAGCCACTATGTCTCGAACTAAAAATTTTGAGCAACGTTCTCACCCGGTCCTCGCAGCCGAAATTATATGGCATAAATTAAGTGCAATGACCCGGAACAACGAACATAATCAAGAAGCAAAAGCACGAAAGAACAAATACAAATAGTCCTAAAAAGTTTTGCAGGGTTAGAGCATGAAAACAAAATGAAAGGGAACAAAAGCATTAATAGTACAAATGAAAATAAAGAGAAAAAACAAATTGAACTAGAAAAAAAAACAAAACAGGAGAAACTTAAAAACAACTTAAAATCTTAAAAAAACAAACAAAAATAAACATAAATAAACTTAAGAGACAAATTAAAATCGTTCTAGTTAAACGCTAGAAGCACGTGACTCCAGTGCTTCAATAGATGGACATGGTAGTTGGGAGGCATCTCGCACGGTGACAAAACGACCATCTTTTCTACTCCTGACACGGACAAGGCCGTCCCTAGTGGAGACAGAGTGTAGCAAGCCCAACTTGCGAAGTTTTAAAGCTTCCCGCAGTAGATTGCTGTTGGTCGCAGTAAGGCTTTCGTTCACATACACAGGGGAATCAGCAGTAAAGCCATCCAGCTCGCAAAGTTTAAATTTCAGTTGCCACATGCCTGCAATGTTTGGGATAAATTCAATATTCAGAATTCGGGCGAATTTTCAGATTTATATTTAAAGACAGATGTCTTACTTTTAGCAGATGCTTTTGAACAATTTCGCACAAGTTGCCATCAAACCTATGGACTAGATCCAGCTCACTATTATACACTTCCGGGTTATTCTTGGGAGGCGATGCTCAAGCATACTAACATCACCCTGGAACTATTGAGCGATGTAGATATACTCATGTTTGTTGAGAGAGGCATTCGGGGCGGCCTTAGCCAATGCTCAAGGCGATGTTCAAAGGCCAACAACAAATACATGGCCAACTATAATCCCGCCCAGTCATCAGTTTTTCTAATATATAATGATATTAATAACCAATATGGTTGGGCAATGTCAACCTCTACCCCACAGTGGCTTCAAGTGGATGGAAAATGTAGACAACTTCAAGGTTGAAGATGTGCCGAATGATTCGCCCATTGGCTACATATTGGAAGTGGATCTAGAGTATCCTCAAGAGATTCATGACCTCCATAAAGACCTCCCTTTTTGCCCCGAACCTAGAGCACCATCAAACTCTAAGCAGATCAAACTAATGGCTACACTATACCACAAAACCAAGTATGTTTTACACTACCGTAATTTGAAACAAGCCCTCGTTCACGGATTAAAATTAATTAAAATTCATCGAGCTCCCCAAATTAATCAGTCCTCATGGCTCAAATCTTACATTGATTTAAATACCAACCTTCGAGCATCGGCTAAAAATGATTTTGAGAAAAATCTCTTCAAGCTCATGAACAACGCAGTTTTCGGGAAAACTATGGAGAATGTTAGGAAACATAGCATTGTTAAGTTAGTAACCAAATGGTTGGGGCGATACGGTGCCGAAGCTCTCATTTCCAAGCCCGAATTCAAGGCGTCAACAATTTTCAATGAGAACTTGGTAGCCATAGAACTCAACAAAACTGAGATTTATTTCAATAAGCCGATATATGTAGGTATGTGTATTCTAGACTTGGCTAAGCCTACAATTTAAGATTTTCATTACAACTACATGATCCCTCAATTTAATTCTAACTGTACAGTTTCCTGTCCCGATTTATATGATATAATTAAACGCGACTGTCATACCCACTTCGATACAAGTGACTATCCTCACAGTAATATCTGGAGCATACTTCTAGTTAATAAAAAAGTGCTGGGGCTCATGAAAGATGAGAACAATGGTCGCATAATGACTGAGTTTGTTGGTCTAAGATCAAAGATGAATGCGATCCGTGTCGAGGGTAAGGATAAAACAAAAAAATCTAAAGGCGTAAAAAGAAATATTGTTAAAAATAGATTAACTTTTGACGATTATATAGAATGTTTGAATAATAATGTCGAGAAAATAGTAAGTCAAAATTTAATACAGAGTCGGAGACATGAAATAAGGAGCATTACCCAAACAAAAATTGCGCTGAGTCCACATGATAGAAAAAGGTATTTGATACCGAATTCCAATGAAACGTTACCGTGGGGGCATTTTAGTATAATCGAGGTAGATTAAAATTTATAATTTAGTATATATAAATATAAGAATATTGTAAATTAGTTTAAGATAATTATGTACGAATGTCGATAATGTTTTAAAAATCTGTTTTATTTAAAAAATCCCTTATTATAAACACATTTTGCAGAGCACATTGCCCTCGGTGTATGATATAAGATGGTCCAATAAATGTTTCTCGAGTTTTAAAGTTTGGGCATCATTTATGGTCAGCTCCATTACAAATATTTCCTGAATCCATTATTTCTCTTCAGTTCCTTTCCCATAGATTATTTTATTGTGCAGCAGATCACCATCTGAATATAGTTTGCGAAAAGGAATGTATCCATCACCCCATCTGAATACATGATGATTGTGTCTTCCCATTTGACTCTGTCTGAAGCCCAGGTGGTTCGTTTTAATAAGCCAGCACCTGCCACTAACCGCAACTGCTTCAATTGGGTCCGGTATCCTTGTACGAGGTTAATCCCATTACTTAAGTGATGACGTTCGCTAGTTGTTGATGCACTCTTTAATAATCTATTTAAAATCCTTAAGTTCTTACTGCACTCTTTAATACTCTGTTCAATTACATCTATTTTGTGCAGCATTAAAAGCTGATTTAGCATTGTCAATTAATTTCTTTGCAAGATCCATTTTCACTTTTAACTGTTCACTTTGAAAACACTTGAAGAACCGATGAGGATCTTGCTTACACTCTCCTTTTAACAATCAAAACTGCTCTGTTCACTTTGAAAGAACGCGAAAAACTGATCGGAATCTTGCTTGCACTCTCCTTTGAACAATCAAAATTGCTCTGTTCACTTTGAAAACACTCGAAAAACCCCGCGCAAATTCCCGCCCGAGGCACTCAAAGCGCATGAAATTTCAATACTAATTTTATTTATGCAGCTGCATTTCATAAGAATTTCTCATCCCAAAAATGCACATGTGGCCAACTTTGTTTACATTGAGACATTTTAACTGAACTTGTTCAAACATGACTGGAGGGTTTCAGTATAATTGAGTCCTGCGTAGTAAATCACCCGCGTCAAACTTTGTTTACACAGGTGCTGATTCCGTTCGAACATGTGTTAAATTTTAAGACCAACTTTGTTAACTGTTTCCGATTGCTTCATTAAATTTAAAGCTAACTTTGTTTATACAGCTGCATCCACTCCGCACTCCAAAAATGCTGATATGATAACATTGTTCACATTGAGGCATATTTTAACTGAACTTGTTCAATCATGTCTGGATGGTTTCAGTATAATTGACTCTTTTATTTTATTTTCATCTTACAAACAAAAAATTTCTTATATCTCGGAAACCGTTGCCCGTAGGCGATTTTTATAAGATTTTGATCCCTCCAAGCTATATGTAAACATATAACTACCTCTAGCACGAAACACTTTCTAAAAACTATACCCATTGAAAAAACCTCATTATATTACTGATATTTTTCAATTCGCAAACTATACCAATCCAATACATACAACTAAGATTAACGAAGACGCAACCAAGGTAAAAAGCAATGCTTAAAGAAGATCTAAACCAGGATCAGCAAGATCCAGCTCAAAGCACAGCGAAGTTCAAAACTTCAGATTCGATCCCCCACCTTGAAAGCTCATCCGAGACACAGCGAAGCTCAACCAAAGCTCAGCCAATGCACAGAAAAGTTAAAAACTCGTCCGGCACGAAAGCTCATCCGAGGCACATGGAAGTTTAACATAATTCCCCCAAGATCAGCCGAGGCACATCGATGTTCACCCAATCTCACACACGAGCAACGCTCACTAAACACCCAAGGCTACATCCACACCAAGCCATCAGCCGAAAAATGAGAATTTAGACTCCCCGTATAACCAATTGGTACAGCAAAGAAAATCCAAGATGGCGGAAAACGGGAATTTAGACCCCCTGTATAAACCTTATGGGATTTTGTGCTCGAACCGGCATTGTATACCTACTGGTCTGGATGATTTATGGCAAGCTGACTTGGTTGAAATGGATGATTATAAACATGTAAACAACGGATTACGCTATTTGCTGACTGTAATTGATACATTTTCTAAATATGGTTGGGCTATACCAATTAAAAGAAAAACCTGACTAGAAATTACAGAAGCGATGCAGCCAATATTCAAAGATGGACGTACACCTACAAATTTACAAACGGATGATGGGAAGGAATTCTACAACTCTCACTTTCAAAAGCTAATGAGCAAATATGAAATTAATCACTACTCAACACATACATCGCTTAAAGCATCAATAGTGGAAAGATTCAATCGAACTTTAAAGAGCATGATGTGGAAGGAATTTAGCATGAATGGCTCCTACAAATGGTTTCATATGATAAAAAAACTGCTTTCACAATACAATACAAAAAAATATCGAACAATAAAAATGCGCCCTTGTGATGTCAATAAAGCAAATGAAAAGCACCTTCTTGCTACAGCCTATAATCGTATCAAAATTGCTGCTTCAACATCATATAAAATAGGAGATCAACTCCGTATTAGCAAATATAAACATGTATTTGAAAAAGGCTGCACACCAAACTGGACAGCTGAAATTTTCAAAATCTCCAAGATTCAACTAACTAATCCAGCAACATATCAACGTGAGGACTATCAAGGTAACCTAATACATGGAGGATTTTATGAAAAGGAATTGCTGAAAGTTAAACATCCTGATCTCTATCTTGCTGAAAAAATATTAAAAAAGAGTGGAGATAAAGTTTATGTTAAATGGCTCGGTTTTTCATCAGAACATAATACTTGGATAAATGCTAAAGATGTATTATTTTTATAACATTTTAAAACTTGGTTTTATTTTCAAATCTAGTTTTGTATATTATCTCGCGATGATGTTGTTTCAATATGGCTCCAGGATTTTACTTGTATTGATGATTCTCTGCTGAAATCTACATCATGACACATATATGCCATCGACCCTTGCGGCTGGCTCTATAAGCAAAATCCCATACATGTATGGTGTGTACTTCTGGGGTTACTATAAATCGAACCCTCTTTTGCATTCTTTACAGTTGTTTTTGGTAATCCTCACATAAAAATTGATTAAGCGCTGAATTTCCTGTTTGTTCCGCTCTACAAAACAACATCCACATGTATCTGGTCCACAGGTTGCAATATTGCTCGACCATGGACAGTTCTTGTAATGTATTCCATGTATGGAATTAACTCTCCCAGGCCCTGCACTTTCATATTGCTGAACATATCTTAGTCCAGTCAAATTAGTCGAAAAAAGAGGATGAAATTGCATTTTAAGAGGTACAGAAGTTATTTTTGGCATTTGTTCGGGTACATCTGACAATGATAAAACCAAGTTTTTGGGCTTGGGAAAAGCCGCCATCTTGAAAAAGAAGGAGAGCTTGTTTATATTAAATAGCTCGTTTGCCTGCAATGATAGCTGATAATGATCAATGGCAACGTTGTGGAGAATAAAATTATCTAAAAAATGAGCCCTCAACGAACTCTGTAAGTTGATTTGGCTCAAAGTAATGGCCGGTCAAAGTTCAACCATGATCGTGTGGTGAGGGTTGAATGCAGATTTTTGCAATTAACTCGCCAAATGTTAATTTTTTTGGCTTAATGGGCATTAACAAATTTAAAGTCCTTATAATTACCTTTAAAATGAGCCCTTAATCGTCGTTACCGCTTATGTAGTTTGCGAGCAATCCAACGCCAAAGTTCGCACTACACTTGCCCGAAATAATTGATAACGCCATTTTTTTTGAATATTTCGTTAACGGTTGCTCATATGAAAAAGTAGTAAATGACAGGAATACGTGCAATGAAAATATCTTTCCAACGAGGTATTGGTCGAAACTCCATGTCGATTATGTCCGCGATACAGCGGGTCAAACGTCAACCGAGAGGTTTACGAATTGTTAACTATTTAACAACTTTGGAAAATTATAATTATGGGAAATAGTAGCTAAGAATCATCAGTTTTGACATTCTGACCTTGAATTTTTTTTTAGTAAAACACTGAACAAGAGAATGTTATGAACGTGACTTGTTTATAAAAAAACCTATTAGCAATAATGGCCATAGCATTACATGAAACTCTACCCAACTTTTAGCAACTAAACTCAAATAAACTCATCCCAACTCAACTAAACTCAACTATTATTCTAACTCTTAGCAACTAAACTCAATTAAGCTCAACTACACTCAACTAAACTCAACCAAGTTCTACTGAACTCAACTAAACTCAACTAAGCTCAACCAAATTCAACGCAACTCAACTAAACTCAACCCACACTATTTCGAAACAGTATCTTGGCTCTTAAACCTTCGATTGTTATTATTTCTTTCGTCAAAAAGTTTTACTGATGAATAATTATTGTTTCTCGTCAAAAATTTTATTTTTATAATGTGAAAACTGATGATTCTCAGCTACTAGTTCCCATAATTATCATTTTCAGTTGTTAAATAGCTAAAAATTCGTAAACCTTTCCGTTGACCTTTGACCCGCTGTATCGCGGACATAAACCGACATGGAGTTTCGACCAATACCTCGTTGGAAAGATATTTTCATTGCACGTATTCCTGTCATTTACTACTTTTTCATATGAGCAACCGTTAACGAAATATTCAAAAAAATGGCGTTATTAATTATTTCAGGCAAGTCTAGTGCGAATTTTGGCGTTGGATTGCTCGCAAACTACATAAGTGATAATGACGATTAAGGGCTCATTTTAAAGGTAATTATAAGGACTTTAAATTTGTTATTGGGCATTAACCCAAAAAAATTAACATTTGGCGAGTTAATTGCAAAAAACTGCATTCAACCCTCACCACACGAACATGGTTGAACTTTGACCGGCCATTACTTTGAGCCAAATCAACTTACAGAGCTCGTTGAGGGCTCATTTTTTAGATAATTTTATTCTCCACAATTTTGCCATTGATCATTATCAGCTATCATTGCAGGCAAACGAGCTATTTAATATAATTTTCAAGATGGCGGCTTTTCCCAAGCCACTGCGACCCAACAAACTTGGTTTTATCATTGTCAGATGTACCCGAAAAAATGCCAAAAAAAAATTCTGTATCTCTTAAAATGCAATTTCGTTTCCTAATTTGACTGGACTATCTGTAGAGTTTTTCAATTCTATCTTTATGCTCTTTTAGCAGAATACCAGAGTATTCTGCGAGAAATTTTGGTATACTCATCTTGAATATTCGGAAATTACTTTTCTTTCAACTGCTGCTAACGTATTGAAGATGAATAAGTTTCTTTACTTTCAGATGATGATGATGATGATTGTCTTGATTTAATTGATAGGGAATTTAGTTGATACTTTACTTCTTTTGCTTTGTTTCCTTTGTCTCCTTGCTCATTGAGCAATTTGGTGGAATCTTTATAGCTGCTCATTACCACAACCTATGAAATTGTTAGCAAACTTAAGCGACCATTCAAATCAAGCGTTGAATTAGAACTGAGTATTATTACAAAACTATATATCTGTAATCACTATAAATTCAATCGCAATAGAAAACCACAAAAAGAAAACCATTAAAAAGGTGCGCTTAAAGAACTTTAGATGGATATCTGAAATCTGAAACACAAAATTTGCTCAAATTGGTTTACACGTTTTCCAAATCCCAACAGTGGATCGATAGATCGCTCTTTTTCAAAGTAACTCCAAGCAGGCAAGGCCTTATGTTATGGTATTATGGTACTGGCTAGTTTTCAAGCTAGCGCAAGTGCCCGAATTGTCAAGCATGTGTAAAATAGAACGCAAATAGGGAGAGAAATTAAGCTATAGCAGCTGTTGGAAATTTCGGTCAGTTTGACAGTTTAAAATACAATATTTTGAATTTCTTTTAATGGCACAAATTATGTGGAGTGACGAAGAGATTCATTTTCTTATTAATGAAGTTAAAAAAAATTAATTTGGTTGGGACGCACCTAATTTATCATACAAAAATACTTTTTTTTATTACTGCTTTTCTGACAATGCAATATTAATGCAATTGATGTCATCATCAGATTGTCATTAGCAAGAACTAATAATTTTAATTTTGCATTCACCATCATATTTTATTTAAAGAAAAGATATCCCTTGATACAAATTCACAGGCACGAACATTTAAAACCAAACCAAATAAATGTCAAAAAACCGCGTAAAATCCAAAACTGTCAAAAAATTGGTCCATTTTGCTAGCTTTTCGTGAGCTTTTCCACTGTTCCAATTCCAAGTTCCACTTAACTGTCCGAAAATTTATGCTTTCGGCCACTTGTTGACATTAGTGCGGAGCTCTTCTTATGCACAGAACTTCTGTATGTAATACTATTTGTTTCTTTCTAAGTAGCTAGCTAGCTGTAAAACTAGTATGAAAACAAGCCAGTGTCATGATACCATTAGGCTAAGAGATAAGAAAATTTATTTTTCCCCCTATGTATACATTATGAGTATATTTATAAAACTTAATAATCTAAAACGGATGCCGTAGGTGATTATGGATCCAATTTCATACTCAGCATATTTCTTTGAATCATAATAAAAGGCATTCAACGCAGCGCCGGAAACGATGTATCAGATTTCTTCGGCATCAGTTCTCATTAAGATAAGAATAGCTTACGTTTCAGAATTATATTTATCTTAAGATGAAGACGCTTATATCCGTAATACTAAATATCTTTAGTTGTCATATCTACAAAAAGAAAAATTAATAAATAAATAAATAAATCTTATGTATATCTATATACGTACATACATTTATAGTGCTGATGATGGTAAGTTGCAATGTCCCCATGGAAGTGTTTCAGTACTATCCTCAAATAAATATCTTTTATCGTCATGGGGATCCAAAGCTACTATGGGAATTCGTGGTTTACACCATCACGGCCTTTTAAAACAAACGCGATCTTTTTATAAAAGGGTTCACCGAATTTTATTGTTCTATATGGTTTACAGATCAGCCTTTACAGATATGTGTACTAACGATTTTTAGTGGGAGCAGTACCGACAACGATCGAGTGAAGACTGATAATTTCTTCAAATCTCTTTATCACCGATCGCTGTGATAACGGCACGGCGATGATACTTGTATCCAGCTACGTAACTCGTTTCCATGGGTTTTTTAGAATGTCCATGGATCAGTAGCTCACTCGATCGTTGCCGCCACATCACTCCCCCTCCACCTTTGAAAAAAATATATGTACAATGTATTTTTTATTATATTATATAAGTACTGAAATTTCTTTGTGTATTTTACTGAATCAAAATAAATTATCAAATCAATCAATGTCTGTTCTACATGAGTGCTTCATTTCATTGCATTTCAAATATATTACGTTTCCTAAACTAAATTACAATGATTTTTTATTTGCAAAAAAATTTTAAAGATTTAATTTCATATTTACTCTTGGTTTTTAATGACTTCGCTACTCTTATGCTAACGCTAATGTTTTTATATTTAACAGTAGTTTTTTGCTTATGTCTAATAATAGCTGCTAGGTGTATAATATTTATATGTGTTATGTGTATAAGTTTTACATATTTGTCAGAACGTGTTCAATGTGTATACGAACTACTATTTTTGCAATGTTTTTCTAGTATATATAAAAATTATTTCGTTAAGCAAAAAAAATTATTTGGGCTTCCTGCTTAAATAAAACAGTACATTTCTCTTTATTATTTCAAATTTCCTAACGTTTTTTACATCCTAAAATAATTTTTGCTTTTTTTGCAGTTTCCATTTAGATTCGGTTAATTTTTCATTTCTTTTGACTTTTCGCTTAAGCTTAAGCTATATAGAATAAAATATATTAATGATAATTAAAAAGTAATTAGTATAATTTTATTTTTATTTCGTTTAATTCAATTAACTTATGTCCTTATCTCTATCGTAACTTATGATTTAGGTACTTCCTTCTTGCTACCTCTACCTTTTGATATTTATTATGTTCTGATTTCGTAATTCGAATATAAGCTATTTGAGCGTTAAGTCGGCCATACCGGGACTAAGTAAGCATACTTGGCGTCACTCTAAAGTGTGAGACATTTCTACTCTTAATAGGGGCGTTGAAATTTCTCTATGGAACTAGGGGACTCTCAATGCAAAGGTTTTTTCTTACTGGATGGTTTGATCTCTCGGGCGGTGCACGCGTACTTTGGACTCGACGTGTTGGATGGTTTATCAGCGTCGTGACTCGACCAGTTGGTTGGCCGTACAGATTTAGGACTAGGGGGGGGCGCGGTGGTTTCGCATCGTGTGACCGGACCAGAGTGACCTTTCTTGCGAAGCGTACCTTCCTGCCGGACCGCGTCGTCACTTCTTTGTCTGTTTGAATTTCTTCCTCCTTGTGGTTTCCTTGAGTCTCCCTTTCCGACCGAGAGCCCACGTTTTCCGATGTTGAGAACGCTGGCTTAAGTCGGTCTAAAGAGATTTTGACTCGGCGTCCTTTCACCTCTACTTGGAAATATTTGTCCTTGCGTTGGGTCACTCTGTAGGGACCATCGAAAGGGGGCTGAAGGGATCGCCGAACCGCGTCGTTCCTCACAAATACGTGGGTGCACTTTCTTAACTCCTCCTGGACAAAAATCTTTGGGGTATCGTGATGTGCGGTGGTTGTGGGGTTTATAGCTATGGTTTTGCGAAAATCGTTTACTAACTCCGACGCGATATATTTCTTTGAGGGCTCAGTCAGGAATTCCCCCGGGAGACGGAGCGTGGTACCATAGACCATCTCTGCCGGCGTCACCTGTAGGTCAGGCTTGAAGGTAGATCTCAATCCTAGAAGGATTGTTGGCAAGGCATCCGCCCACCTGTTCTCTGACCGACACATAATGGCGGCTTTTAGGGTTCGATGCCACCTCTCTACCAGGCCATTTGCCTGTGGGTGATACGGAGTTGTTCGGAGGTGAGTGATCCCCAGTGTCGTAGTCAGCTCCTTAAAAAGCAACGACTCAAATTGCCGTCCCTGATCTGTGGTCACCCTCAGGGGAACCCCATATCTCGCTATCCATCCTTCCAGGAAGTGTCGACCCACAGTTTCCGCCGTAATGTCTTTCATCGGGATGGCTTCTGGCCAGCGAGTAAAACGATCGATGCAGGTTAGGCAATACCGGTATCCCCTAGACGGTGGTAACGGTCCGATGATGTCGACATTTATGTGCGCGAAACGCTCGGTGGGAGGCGTGTATTTGGTCACAGGTGTCTTCGTATGCCGCTGTGTTTTTGAACGCTGGCAAGGAATGCAAGCCCTTACGTATGTTGCGCAATCTCTTCGGAGGCTCGGCCAGACGAATCGGTCACCAACTAGCTTGGTCGTGGCCTTTACGCCGGGGTGTGCTATGTTGTGCATGGCCGCTAAGATTTGGTGTTTCATGGTCTCCGGAATGAACGGGCGCACCTGGTCTTGCGAAATGTCGCAGTATACCGCAGTTTCGGCGTTCGGGAGGGACAACTGCTTCAACACGATGGAGGACTTCTCGGGTGCCTTGATGATTTCCTGGAGAGCTGGGTCCTGTAGTTGCTGATCCGCTAGCTAGCGGTAGTCGACTGATGGCAAGTTGGTCGACGTCGCTTCGATCCGAGACAATGTATCAGCGACAACGTTTTCTTTTCCTGCTATATGGCGTATGTCTGTGGTAAACTGACTTATATAATCGAGGTGCCTTGTCCGTCGTGGCGAATTGGTATCTGAAACCTGTTCAAAGGCAAAGGCTAACGGCTTGTGGTCAGTGACTATGTGGAAGGTCCTTCCTTCCAGTAGATTCCTGAACTGCTTGACTGCCTTGTATATCGCCAGAAGCTCTCTATCGTACGTGCTGTACTTTTTTTCAGCTGGTGAAAGTTTGTTGGAGAAGAACGCTAACGGCCTTAAGTGTTTTCCGTCCGATTGGTGCAAGGCTGCCCCTATCGCAACCTCGGAAGCGTCGACGTGCACTGCGAGCTCGGCGTCCGGTGAGGGGTGCGCCAACAATGTTGCGTCTGCAAGGTCCTTTTTGCATCCCTCGAACGCTGCGGTCGTCTCTGGTGTCCACACTAGTTCTGTGGCGTCGTTTTTCTTGTTCCCGGGAATCATCTCACGTAGCACCATTTGGTTCCTTACTGCGTGTGGTATAAACCGTTGGTAGAATGCAATGAGCGCGAGAAATCGTCTTAGGTCCTTTGCTAACTTCGGGAGCTCGTAATTTTTTACGGCCGTGACCTTCTCCTCCAGTGGCCGAATGCCATCCTTGTTGACGGCGTGGCCCAAAAACTTCACCTCGTCTTTTCCCCACTGGCACTTAGACACATTAATGGTCAGGCCATGTTTTCGGAAGATGGTAAAGACTTCGCGCAGGTGCTCTCGATGCTCTTCCACACTACTTGACGCTACACAGACGTCATCGACGTATGAGAACACGTTCTCGTTCCCTCTAAGGATCTCGTGCATAAATCGCTGCAAGGTTTGACCTGCATTGCAGAGCCCGAAGGTCATGTAGTTGAATTCGTACAACCCAAAGGGCGTAGTTATTGCTGTCTTCGGGACGTGTTCCGGTTCAATAGGTATCTGGTGATACGCTTTGTGGAGGTCGATGGTGGAAAAAATTTTCTTTCCGAAACAGATTGTTGAAAAGTCCTGTATGAAAGGTATGGGGTACCTATCCGGTACTGTAACCGCATTTAAACGACGGTAGTCGCCACACGGTCGCCACCCACCGTCCGCTTTCCTTACCAAATGCAGGGGGCTCGACCAGTTGCTCTTTGACGGTCTGCAAATACCCATCTGGAGTAAGTACTCGAACTCAGCCTTTGCTATTTTCAACTTGTCCGGCGGTAACCTCCTGGGTTTCGCAAATATCGGTGGTCCTTTTGTTTCTATGTGGTGGGTGACTGCAGTTGGCGACGGGACTTTGTGTATAACCGGCGACGGCATCGTAATATCGACGAACTCTTGCACTAGATCCGCGAAGGGGTTATTCGCGTCTACTGTTGTGATTCGATTCACCTTTACTGACCTTACTGCGCCTACCACCGAGATGTTTGTATTCCGGTCGATTAGCCGGGCGCCCCGAATATCTACTAGCAACCCGAACTGGTCTAAAAAATTGGCTCCGATGATGGCGCTTGTTGTTTGCGCGATGATGAAGTTCCACGTAAACTTACGACGGAGGCCGAGGTTAAGTGTAATGCGCTTTGTGCCGTACGTTGGAATGGGCGTCCCGTTTGCCGCGTATAAATGGTGTCCTGGGTGCATGTGCTTTTTATCGTTTGCATTTGGTGGGATTATGGAGACGTCAGCGCCCGAATCTATTAAAAACTTCGTCCCCGAAGAGGCGTTTGCACCTTTTTCCACCCAATGTCGCCTCCGTAACTAGGTGGTCGTTCCGTTTCCCGGCGTCGGCTTCCTTTGGTACTTGCAAGGTGCGCTGCATTTGGTGGCTTTCTCCTTGAATTTCCTGTGGTAAAAACATATCCCGTCACGTGAGCGGCTTCTGCTCCTCGATGTCGATCGCGTCCCCCTGTACCTGTATGCTGGTCGGCTACTGTGCAGCGCTGAAATCGCTTCTGTCAATCTGTCGACCTTCTCTTCTAGTGCTGTCATTTGCGAAGGGTGGTTAGGTGCTTTCTCGGCGACTCCTGCCACGCTGCTAAAATCGCTAACCTCCAGGATCTTGTCGGCCATGGACGATAATGACTCAAGGTCATCCTTGCTTGCCGATAATATGGCACGAACCTGGACAGGTAGCCTGTTTAGCCATAGCGAACGCAGCAAGGAGTCTGTGGTGCTTTGTCCACCCAGGTGCCGCATCTCATTTAAGAGTTGCGATGGCCGCTTGTCTCCTAACGCCACTTCATTAAGTAGCTTGGCAATTTTGGCTTCATCCGAGTCCGAATATCTCTTCAGTAGACATCTTTTCAGGTTATCATATTTTTCCGACTCAGGAGGATTTAGCACCGCATCCCTAACCTGTTGGAGCACTCTGCCATTTATCGCGCCCACTACGTGGTTAAATTTGGTGCTGTCAGTTATTATGCCGCACGTGGCGAATTGCGCCTCCATCTGGGCGAACCAGATTTCCGGTGATTCCTCCCAAAACGGTGGTGTTTTGAGTGATATCCGAGATACTTCTTCGTTGCGCGTGACGTCCACCTTGCTGGGACCAGGGCCCTCATTGTCGACCATCGTACTACGTACCTGCTTACTAAGACGCGTTTCCCCCCACGGCTCTAACTACCTCTACTAAAAAATTACCGCGAAGGAAAGTATAAAATGAAAACGAAAGGACTGAATTTCCAACAATGACGGATAGTTTCGGATGGCTGTACCGTTTACTATAGTGTTTATGCTATTTAAGAAGATATTAGTATCCTGCAGTATTTCCAGCCTTTGCTTGAGATGCTAAATTCTGACTTTGCGATCAATACGGGCTTAAAAGATGGGTTGAACCGACTTGACAGCTATACTAGTTATTTACAACTTATTTCAATGTTATTTGTGTATCCGGTCCCCCACTGGTATTTGTGCAACCTAATAGTGCTCCTTCACACAGTTGGTTTCCAGTTTTGCACTATGAAATTTGTGAATTTCTTGCAGTACCAATTCCGCTTCCCAACATTTACTATTACACGATTTGTCGCTACCAATATCATTTACCTCTTTTGAAACTCCCTGGTACTTTTGCTTGCGTTATAAAATCAATGTATCCGAACCTAAATTTAATAATCGTGACGTTTCCTTTCGTGCGCGCTATACTTTTAATATTTATGTTTCCTTAACTTCCCAATTTATTTAATTCTCCAAAAAAAAAATATTCATTTCTTAAATCTAATAATTTATAAAATAATCCCTTTATTAAGGTTAATTCATAGAATAATTCGCTTCATATTTATTTTTATGTAAAAGAATTACGCTCTGTCTCCACTAATTCAATTTTTATTTACCGCTGTTGAATTTATTTCATGCGCTTCCTTTTGTTAACAAAACTGTGGAATAGATGACGACGTAAGGAAAACCGCTAGTCGCATTATTTGCGTTTACTCGTCTTTATACCTCTAATTGCATGACAAGATCCGAAAAAATCATGGCAATTTATACCTTACGCGCCCGTACTCAATTTGGTTTAAGAAATAGGTGGTGGAAAGAAACTTGAAAATATTTAACGATATGTTTAATGACCTCCTTTTCAACTTACGATTTATTCACATATATGTAATTTGATTTATACATACATAGGTATTTATTTTTCATTCTTGCACAATTTGTAATGTAATAAAAAATTTTAAGATTAGAAAAATAGACTTTATATTTTAATATTTATGTAAAGTTTTCCCGTTTCTCTCATTGAAAGAAAACTTCATAATTCATACCACATAATAATTCACGTGATAGGGACTTGATTTGCTACGTCACTATAGAATGTTCCATGATTCCTACCGATGTGTCTTAGGTTATTTATAATTTTTTATATATAGATAAATATATGCCAAAAAAAATATTTTCATTCATGGGAAGAATCTAGTTGAGAAGTGATCTTATATTTCTTTTATAGTCAATCACTGTAAAAAAAGAAAAGCTAGAAAAAATCCGTTCCTTTCCTGTGTTCATGACTATCTTAATTATTCACTATTTATTTTATTTTGCACATTTCGAGAGATCAAACCGGTTTTTTGCTGGGAATGCACTACTTTAACTTAACTCGCTTACTTTAACTTAACCTTTTGTTATTCGCACTTTTATTACAGTTCCTATTTCCATATTAGATTTCACTTTCACACCCTTACATTCCTACGTGCTTACAGTTTCTCCTTGGTACGTTCTTACTGTTCGATTTAACGGTTTTCCAAATTCCGTCTTGTTCTTAGTCCCGCTATGCTCGTTACATTTGATTTTTTAAATTTTTAAATTTTACTTTTCTGCCTAAAAAAAATATAAAAGGAACTTTACACTATGGGCGTGGATTTCGTTTGTGAAAAATATAATCTGAATTTAACTTAACTTATCTATTTGGGGATAAAATGATGTCCTCGTGGTCGCCTCGTGCTTTCCTCGCGTGCAGCGTACGGTATTCCTGCTTCTAGTCTCAACGTGGACGATGTATCCTTGTAACGTTTTAGTTTCCTTCCTGTTGTGTCTTCCCTCGTTGCCTTTTTTATCTTATCGTCTTCTTTGAAAATTTCCGCTTTACTGGGTTCTATGTCCGTTAGAATCTCCTTTTTGTTCCTTATTACTTTTGGATTCCTTTTTGGGGAACCGTGTTGACCGGTACTTGTTGATTTTTGTTTAACTGAATTAGCTGCAACTCACTAGCCGCGTGTACTTATTACCACTATCATAATCCCAAAAAAAATAATGCTGTTTTTTTATAGCTCGGGGTCACCACTATGGGAATTCGTGGTTTACACCATCACGGCCTTTTAAAACAAACGCGATCTTTTTATAAAAGGGTTCACCGAATTTTATTGTTCTATATGGTTTACAGATCAGCCTTTACAGATATGTGTACTAACGATTTTTAGTGGGAGCAGTACCGACAACGATCGAGTGTAGACTGATAATTTCTTCAAATCTCTTTATCACCGATCGCTGTGATAACGGCACGGCGATGATACTTGTATCCAGCTACGTAACTCGTTTCCATGGGTTTTTAGAATGTCCATGGATCAGTAGCTCACTCGATCGTTGCCGCCACACTACTTTACGTTGACGGATCGTGAATACTTGATGTTTTTAGATCTTATTAAGTTCTGATCTCTGGATATGCTGATCATGCCATCCAGACATTTAACATAGTCATCAAAGCTAATATTATTTTTGACTACATAGTTCTTCACTCTTTTAGCTTTTTTATGACTTTCATCATCGGCATCATTATCGGTCCTAAAACAGTACATTTTCGCTCTCAGTCCAACAAAATCGGAAATAATATTTCCATGCAGCTCATCTTTCATTAATCCAGGAACTTTTTTATTACAAAGCGGGATGTTGAAAATATTATTGTTCTCATAGTCGCTCGTATCGAATTTATTAACATTATTTTTAATCATCTGCTCATATGGATCCATATCAGTAAACTCATATATTAATGAGTCTGTATCGGTATACAAGCATCTGGCTTTATCACCGAATTCCTTTGTTATGAATTCATAGTGGAACTCGTATATACAGTTTTTCGAGATATCAAGTTTGCTTGGCCAACATAAATAGGTTTATTCATTTTAGCTGCCATCTTGTTTAACTCCACGGCCACTAGATTTTCGTCGAAAATTGATGCGCTATGAAAGTTAGGTTTTGATATCATAGCTTGTGCACCATACCGCCCATCCCATTTTGTAAGGAGTTTTACAATCACCCTCTTCCGAACATTTTCCAGCGTTTTACCAAATATTGCTTTGATCAGTAATTTGAAGAAATCCTTTTCGAAATTGTTTGTTGCTCTGGCTCTAAAAGGCAGGAACACACCGAGCGCGGTGGCGTTGGCACTGCGGGGGCGATTCGATGGCGGTCAGTTGTAACATATAGAAAAACAATTGCGCTATTCACAACAACTGCGGCCAGATACGATAACTTTCAACAAATGCAGCGTTCAATTCGCGCCGTGGCGGTCAGATTCCGCATGCTGCATTTGACCGCCACCGCGTGAGCACTTTTTCAAAAATGGAAAGTGAAAAAATTGAAATTTTTATTGAGAATATGAAACTACATCATATTTTATATGATTTAAGTCATCCAGAATACAAAAATATAAGAAAAAAAATGAGAAGTGGAAGGAATTGCCACAATTATGCAGGAAAATGGTAGTACTAATATATGACTTAGTTAATTTAATGGTATGGGTAAGAAAAATTATAGTAAATTAGGAAATAATTATAGATAAATTAGAAATATACGTTTACAAAGAAGCGTTCGTTTAATTATTCTTGATTAAACTATTGAACAAATCTTTCACGCAAGTTAAATGCAAAATTTACTGCTCTACGACTATTTGGACGCAAATTATCAAAAACGTTTGTACCGGGCTCCGCATTTTCTAATAAGTGTACGTACCACTGTCCAACTACTACTGACCGCCAGTACCACCGCTAACCTAGTGTGTGTTGGTCAGATCGCCACCGCATTACAACCGCGCCGCCACCGCCACCGGCGCCGCCACCGCACTCGGTGTGTTCCTGCCTTAAATGTGTATTTAAGTCAATGGGTCGTATTCATAAAAGAAAGGATATGCTTTTACTTGCAAATTATTAAGGAAATCCTTCTGCTTGTATTCATAATAATTTCAAGCAGAACCTTATACTTGTAGAGTAGAAGCATATCCTTATACTCACATAAAAGTAAAGGAGTATACATAAACTTGACCTTGTACTTTAAGTGAAAAGCATATTCTCCAAAAAAGCTGAGTTTGGTCAGTAGTAGACTCAGCTCAGTGGTGAATGAGCGAGCTCACACGATGCCATAAGTGTGTTGAGTAAAACCGGTTTTATTCGTAAATTTATTCCGTTCCCTCCCCTCTCTCATCTATAACACCGGTTTAACTTTCCATGAATATGACACCGTGTGAGGAAGCCCAATGGCTGTGTTATCCGATTTTCAGTGCGATGGCAGATGTCGTGGACGTAACGAATGTTAAACATTACAAGTCCCGCTTACCTACAGTTGTTCCTGATTTTAACGCATTATACCGTTTTGAAGAAAGAAATTTGCAGTGGCTTGCAGACAGATTTCTAGTGGCAAATGAAGAAACTCGTGGAGGTGCGTTGTCTTGTCATCTGTTCATAGAATGAAGGTATGTTTGCGTTATCTCAGTGATCCTGGCTATCAAAAAGTTATCGGTCAAGAACTTGGTGTTAGTCAAGCTACGGTATCTCGGCCTGTGTAGTTGACAGCATAATTGCGCATACAAGTGAATGGATAAAGTTTCCAACTACCAACATAGAAATTTTGGAGGCAAAACGAAGTATAAGTTACCGACAGCTATTGGTGTAGTCGATTGTACCCACATAGGGATACTGAAACCAAATCTCCATGGTCATGAGTACATTAACCGGAAAGTTAAGCCTTCCCCTCAACGTGGCAAAGAAATGTTCACTAGGGTTGACGTAAGTTGGCCTAGATCCGTGCACGACTCAGTATATGGAGAAATTCGAAAGTATGCTTACAATTAAAAAAAAATACTTGGGGATGATGGATATGGGATAGAGCCATGCCTCAAGACTCCTGAAATCAGAAACCAAAAATCCTGCCCCTGGCCCTGAGCAAAATTATTACAAGGCCTTGAAAAAGAGAGAGTAATAATTGAACGATGTTTTGGCCAACCTTTTACTTGAGCTTGGAGGATATCCTCGCAAGTATAAGGTAATCATTTTGAATACGGAAGGAAGGAAATGCTTATACTTCTCTCTTTTACTCAAAATCATAACCTTATACTTCTACCTTATGCTTGGGAGGATATCCTTCATTTTTATGAATAAGACCCAATGTAGTGTTTTAACCACGGTGATTGATTAAATTGAAGTACCCGATGAGTTTTCTTTAAAATCATGCCATTTTTTAAATATTGTTTCAAATTGCGATAATGTATTATATATTTTTCTTTATTAAATAATGTAAGTAATAGCTTAGGAGTTTTAGAATTAGGTGGATTCATGCAAGTCGGCGCTAATGGTAGATCTTTGTGAATATCATGTATTGATTCTGGATATTCCAGATCTACTTCAAGGAGATACCCAACTGGTGAATCATCAGGAACACTATTAACATTAATGGATTCAATCCATTTAAAACCCCCAGTTGGTAGATATTGAGACATAGCCCATCCATATAAGTTATTGGCATCTAAGTACATTAAGTACTTGTCCTCTTCATTGGGGTTATATTTCTTCATGTATTTATTATTAGCTTTACCTCGTCTTCCGCTACATTGTGCTACTAGACCTCTGATGCCACGATCAACAAATAATAACATGTCAATATCTGTTATTAATTCCAATGTAACACCTGTATATAGCAACATAGCATCCCAAGTTAGACCGGGTGTAGTGAAGTAGTGCGCTGGATCCAGTTTATGACTTTTTAAACATGTGTTTCTAAAGTTTTCAAAAATATCTGCTAAAAGCATTACATCTGTTTTGAGATATAAATCCGAATACTCCCCTAAAGTTGTAATATAAAAACTAGACCTATCAACGTCAATTCCAGCCGCTCCTCTCATGGGACGAGTTTAAGAGCAATGCAGCAATCTCAGTAATTGATAGTTCACGTCAAAATGAGGCTATCAAAACCGGTCCTGTGGATATAACGGTGGAGTTCAAGACATCTGCGAACGTTTCAGCCAACACTACAGCCTACTGTTTATTGCTGCATGATAGAATAGTGGAATACATACCACTTACCAGTGAAGTCAGGAAAATTTCATAGTGTGCCTCCTATTGTTATCATCAATGGCGCCTAAGGAGTCAAAATGTAAAACAATGAATAAATTCCCAGACTAAATATGAAGCTTCCCTTCCTATGGGAAAAAAATTTAAAATCTCAACGAGCTGGTGAGAACCAACTCATTAACCAAAAAATAAAATTTTAGAATCTAAGAAAAATAAATATCATAAGTCACTCTTAAGATCATTATCATGAGAAAATTCAATCTAAAAAGCTGTTTTGTAATTGCTGTTAATAAATATAGATTTTCATAACTACAATATTTCGGTGTTTTTATTTTACCAAGTGTTATCTTGAACAGGTGGATGAAAAAACATCATCATTAAACGTCGATATCTGCTTCTGCTTATTCAAGCCCTTCTCAAGTACAGGCCTGGAAGTTTCCCAGCTCACTAACCCTTACGCAGCTGCTCGTAGTCCCAGAATCTGTCACTTTTGTTGGCATATATACGCCGTGATGTAAAGTTCGGAATATTTTTGCATTAGTTTGCCGTAAAAAGTCATAAAATAATATATTTAACCAGTTTTTGTTGCAATAGGATTACCAGTGAATAGTGCTTTAGTGATTTAATTAAGAAAATTTAAAAAAATTGAGAGTTTAAGTGTGTTTTAAGTGTGTAAAATGTGAAGGTGGCCAATTTTTTTTACATTTGCGGTGGTTTTTTCGTTTTTATTTAGGGGAAAAATGTTGAATTTGTATAGTAATATAATAAAAAGTGCTTTTTGAGTGATTAAAGATTATTATAGAATAGTTATTAAAAACTTAAGCGTAGAAAAATGTGAAGGAAAAGTGAAAAAGTTATTGTTATGCATGTTGTGTGGTGGTATTTGCACTTAATGTGTTTAATAACTATTCTATAATAATCTTTAATCACTTAAAAAGCACTTTTTATTATATTACTACACAAATTCAACATTTTTCCGCTAAATAAACAAGAAAAAACCACCGCGAATGTAAACAAAATTGGCCACCTTCACAATTACCACACTTAAAACACACTTAACCACTCGATTTTTTTAAATTTTCTTAAATAAATCACTAAAGCACTATTCACTGGTAATCCTATTGCAATAAAAACTGGTTAAATATATTATTTTATGACTTTTTACGGCAAAATATCCCGAACTTTTACCTCCTCCATATAATATCTTCCGATTTGACAGATAATGGGTCTATTACCAACACAAACACAAACTCTGCTTCCAGGCCTGTACTTACGAGGGCCTTGGCTTGGTTTATTCCATTCATACATACATACACACACACATATAGGGCATTTTCTACCAAACACACAAGACAGCCGCAAGGCACACAAAGTATCGAGAGCTGTTATTTCTCATACATTTTGTTAACAACTTGGCGGAAATTTTTAGTTTTTTCTAATTTATCATTAATTTATTCAATAGAAAGTAAGTTTTATAACATCAAACTAATTCAGCAATTGAAAATTATTTGTATGTCATGTAATTTATATTACCAGTGCCTAGTATTTGTGCTGTAGTTTGATATAGTAAGCGGGGTGACCGGGACAACGAAAACATTTTCAAATTTCCGAAAATTTATAAAAGAACCGAGAAAAAGGTATCATTATTGCCCAAATTTAAGCAGGAAAGGTGGTTAGCGGCTCTTAAACGAAAAGATTTAAAGGCGGGGATGTTTTGGTCAAGAGTTTCTAGTTTTGGCATTTTTACTGCCCAAGTACTGGATCCATCCAGCCTTGAAGGTTTTATATGCCTTCAAACCCTTAAAAGCTCTAAAACTTTCTCTGCTATAACCACTTTGCCGATCTATTGAATATTCTACGATATCAAAATATTGCACATTTTTTGGCAAAGCACTTCGAGAGAAATTGTTATCATTCAATTTATACGGATACAGGTCATCGCAATAATTTCCAATTTTACACTCATACCGATTTTGAACACTACAATAAACAGAAACGAAAGCATTTAATCAAAAGATGAACTGGTATTTAGATTTCATATTAAAAATGTGAGCTGTTATTTCACATTTTATTTTCTAAAAATAACTAATATTTAGTTTTTGTCCAATAAAAATATTACCTACTCCACACTTTCCCTATTCATCTTGCCGGCCTGTCATCGTGTGTGTGCCTTGCGGCTCTCCAATACATTGCCATTTGATGACGTGTCAGAAAATGCCCTATTGGCTGAAAGAATGATAAATTTTCTCACGGTATACAGAAAGAAGGTAATGTAGAAGAGACTGATAGCTTCGAATATCGTAGTGACGTCACCCAGTGACCTCATATTCATCTACGTCGAACTCTGCTTATTCCATTCACACATACACACCCTCATATTGGCCGAAAGAAAGATAAAAATTCTATTCTTCGATCGCATGTTCAGCGCTTTTATAAACAAATCCAGAATTCTTCGCGCATGTGGGGAACTGAAAATAATATACACGTTCAGTGCTACGATAACCGTATAAACAAATTAAATAATAGCATCCAGAAAGCGTAAGACATGGGGGAAGGTAAATATGAAGGGGTATGCCATACAAGGTGATGTGTGTGGGAAGGTATAAAGTTTCTTCGCGTATGTGGGAAACTGAAAATAATATACAAGTAGTCCTATTGAGAGGCAATTTTGAGAGCCAAATTTTCTACAGCATTGCTTGTAAATATAGAAGGCTTTGGGCGGGGAGCTTTGCGCACAACGGCGTAAGACATGACAAGTTTCTTCGCGCATGTGGGGAACTGAAAATAATATACACGTTCAGCGCCATGATAACCGTATAAACAAATTCGCGCATGTGGGCAACTGAAAATAATACACACGTTCAGCGCCACGATAACAGTATAAACAAATTCGCGCATGGGGGAGGTAAATATGAAGGGATATGCCATACAAGGTGTGTGTGTTATGTATAGATCCGGCGGGTAGGTAAATATAAGGGGTAGAAAGCTTTGGGCGGGAAGCTTTGCGCTCGTTCAGCGTGAGGGGTAGGTAAATATGAAGGGGTTTGCCTGCGGGGAAGGTAAAAATGATATGAAATATAAGGGGGGTGGTGTGTGTTATGAATAAATCAGGCGTTTTCCATAGAAGGTGTGTGTGTGTGTGGCTCCTTCCCCAGGTTGTGTATGAAGGTGTGTGTGGGTATGGGTGTATGTGTGGTATGGGTGTATGTGTGGTATGGGTGTATGTGTGGGTATGGGTGTGTGTGGGTGTGGCTGTGTGTGTGCGTTGCACACGCATACATAGAAAGCTCAAAGTGACGGTATCTGAGGGTGGAGTGGGAAAGGCAAATATGAGGGGGTCCAGAATCCTCCCTGCTTATCTACTATTTCCATTTTGACAGTTGCCACCATCAAAACAAAAAGTCATCAATATTTACCAAATTAAGGAACCCAAGACCCTTAAAGATATATAAATTAATGAAAAATACTTACGTGCACCCTTCCAGTGAATAATTAATTGCCCTAAAACACTAAAACGCCCGAAAAACCACAAAAACTGACGCCCGGCGCGAACCATGAAAACAGTCAAACCGAAACTGACATTCATGATTTGTATCGCGAATCAGCTGGCAAAACATATGGGCAAAGGGCAGCAATGCCAGGTAAACGCGAAAATTAATCCCTTGAAGGGAATTTTAATAATTTAAATATTTAAATTTACCCAATGAGTGGGAGGGAGACAAAAAATATCAAAAAGGGACATAAAATCCTTTTAGCAAATCGATAATGAAACTCAAAGGCTACATTATCTATAATTTATGGCAACTACAATAAAAGGCGAATTTTATGAAAATAAAAGAATTTAAGGAGAAAATAATAACAAATTGTGTAAAAGGAAAAATTTAGAAATTTTTTAATGCAAGAATTATCAGCTTTTGCGACAAGAAAAGATATGTCTAAATTTATGGTTATGCTGCATGTCGACACATAATTTATGGGTACACTGCCGATCGACACAGGACCTGAAAACCCTATTTAAACAGCAGTATCAACCAGCTCAATTCATTCGTTCGCGCGCATTTGGACACTTAAAATTGTAGGGAAACTCAGTCATGACCTGGGCTATTGAGTTTTTGGAATGCAATTTGTCCTTCGTGAAAAATTTGATGTGGTGTTGCAACGTGGGATTTCGTTTTTTGTTAAATAGCATGGCCTGGATTTTGTGTTAAACATAGATTATCATTTGGTTTTTAATATAGATTGGTTTTTTTATAGAAAATATTTGAAATTTGAATTAAAATAAAAAATTTTGGTTCGGTAGTTTTTAAGAGAAGAAAGTTGAAGTTAATTTATAATTGTTGGGAAAATAAAGAGTTTTTAGTATTAAACCTAAAATTGTTAAATAGATTGTGGAGTTGAATGAATAAAACAAATTAGTTATTACAAATATTTATTGAATGTTTGGCAAATAACCTAAATCGAAGCAACGGTGAGCTAAGGCCACATGCGTTAATACTTGGGAATATTCCGCTACACATAACCACCATCTGCGATAATTGTATACTTTACTGTTTCCTTAGCGGCTTTAAATTACAGTATCTCCATTCTGTTGCATTTTTTTGAACTCCTTGTTGTTCTTGCACAGTTAGTCTTGTTCTTGTTCTTTCGAGCATAACTAATACTTGTTCTTCTTCTTGGTCTTGCTAAATGTGCAAGAACAAGACAAGACTGCAAGAACAAGATCATTTTTGCTCATCACTACTAGATACCCATTTTCATTAATATCGGAACACAATTGGAAAATTCAACCATATTTGGGCGGCCATTTTGAATTTCGGTCATATTTCGGCGGCTATTTTGAATTTAATTTTGAAAGTAAACAATAAAAATTCTTTGATTCTTCATCTACGTCGTGGTATATTTCTTGTTTGGATATAAAGAATAGTTTTTGAGCTGCAACTCAAAACTGTATGCTATAATTTCGTTATCATCGGTTTTTTGGCATGGAAGCAAACTTACAGACGCAATCACGTCAAAACAGTTTTTCGCCTACTTTGGGCGACATTTTGAAAAGGACATTTGTTTTAAAAATAGTTCATTGAATTCTACGGAAAATTTCCAATTTTTTACATACCTTTGTAGCCTGTTCATAGTTTTTGCAAAATAACGCGATCTTTTCGTCAGATTTACTGGACTATATATTTTGTCCTCTAGCAGTACTCTTCTTTTAATTTCCGCGGTTATGTTGTTGTCCTTGTTAATTTGGCGAACAGAGATACTTATAAATTGGCTTGGAATTTTCTTTCATAAAATGATAATTTAACTGATGATAAAATTACAGGAGATTCTCAATGTACTTTTATCACGAAGAAGCTACCTTTATGGGAAGCCTCTGTATGCTCCAAATGCGCTTTCTTTTGCTTTTGTTGGGTCCATGCGGGGCAATGGAATGAAAGACCCAGCTAGTGCAAAGTGTTTAATGTTAACTCTTTCGCGGTGATAACAAGCTGATCTCATATCATTTTGGGTGGCTGATCTAGCGACAATGATCAAGATGTTTTGTTTAGTGTTGGCGCTACAATTACCTATTAAACTTTCCATTCGGCCGTGGCTTTATAGATTTGGTAGAATGAGCAATGAACAAACGCATTTCAGTTGGTATAATTACAGCATCCAACAGTTCATGCGAAAAGCTTCCAGCAATCTTTATAATTGGCATACGATTTCACCAAAAGTGAGGTGCAATTTTTCTCGATGAGTTTTTCGAAATTGCTTTGGACTAATTTTTACTATCCAAATACTAGAATAGACACATTTTTTCAATGCCAGCAGTATTTAATTCAAATTATGGATTAATGTCCTCTCGTATAATGGAATGTTCACCTTTTTTCCAAAAGTATATCATGGGGCGATAGAGTATTCAGAAATCCACTCTTCATATGCTTAAATAGTGGAGCAATCTCAGATTACGTCTTATGCAATACAATATGATAGTACACTGTTGGGATTAACTGTTGCTGCTAGTCGGTGCCTCCAGAATATTTCCCTTCGAGTTCCCCTTGGAAAATTACTGAGAAAAATTTTATTATCAGAAAATTTCGCCCAGGTATTCCGCAATGTGTGCCAACGTCTTTTCCCTGTATTACACAAAATGTAGGGTCTTTTTATGTAGCTTAAATGACTCCGAAATCGCAAAAATCTTCCCGTTTCGCTTTTCGCCAGCTCATTTTCTGTTCGAGTGGTTATTTCTTTTTTTTTTTACTACCCTGTAAACCTTTTCATTCCTTGGTTTTTGTCTTCAACTCGAGTTGGTTCCTATTTGCAGAAAGTTCTCTTACCGCCGCGCCGTACACAAGTAATATATATTTACATTTTGCAAAGGAACGGGAAGTTTCTAAATATATGTACATTTTCTCGACTTCGTCTTAGTTGTCAAATTGTATCGCCGGTGATGAAACTTCGATAACACAACGGGTTCTCAGACCTGCGCGGTGCATATACGAACCTCTGTATACTATATAAATGGCGCTTTTGAGGATTTTACAAAAGGTTTGAACTGTGGCACATTTGTTGTCAGGTGCAATAGTGTGCACGAAAAGAGAATTTGCTTTTTGGGTCTGCATTCTTAGAGTTAGGTACTTACTTTCTGGATAATAATTTGCCCCTTATCCCCTTTGGGGACATATTGAAGTAATACACGTTGATGTCGTTAACGTTAAGTTTATATCACTCTACTCGCAGCAAACTCAGGGGAATTGTGCTGTACATTTAAATTATAGGAAAGAGGTATCCTTGTGTTTTCCTAGGTGACACGAAACTAACTAAGTGACTGCGAAGCACCTTATCTTGAGTCTACTACTGTTTAATCTTAACTATCTGCAGTCCTTTTTCTATTGCAAAGAGTTTTAAACGTTGTCATGATGAAACGTCTGCTTTGGTATGTATTAATAATTGCATTTAACTAATGGAAGATTAAGAAGATGTTTCCTTTTTTCTCATGTAGAAAACTTCTTAGAATTAAAATTGTTGAGGTCTTAAATTCAGACTCTTTTATTACGTATGAGTGCATCTTTATATCAAAAACATAAAAATTGTAATTCCGTCACCTTTAAACTGTTGCACAGTAGTCTGTGATTGTTATAAAGAAAGTCTCTTTGATGAAAGGATCTTTGATTTTAAAGCGCTCTTTGCTTTCATAATGCGAAAAAGGTCCCTTTCGCATATTCTTATGTTACTTAAAGCATTAATTTAAATTTAAAACTAGTTGGGATGTGGCTTTTGACCCTTTCGGTCCACAAGATTAACTTCCCAGTATTCGTTCAAACAAAAAAACGACTCGAACGATTTTTACGAAAATCTTTTCAGATCATACTTCCTTTAACACGCTTTGAACGGCATCTTAACGAAGTCGGTATCTTTTTTGGTTCGCGCGAAATCGTGCCGGTACAAAAATCACTTAAGTCGTTCAAACAAAAAAAACGGTTCGACCGATTTTCATGAAAATCTTTTCAGATCATATGTCCTTTAACATGCTTCGAACGGCACCTTAACGAAGTCGAAATCTTTTTTGGTTCTCGCGAAATCGTGCCGGTACAAAAATCACTTAAGTCGTTCAAACAAAAAAACGGCTCGACCGATTTTTATGAAAATCTTTGAAATTCATATGTCCTTTAATACGCTTCGAACGGCACCTTAACGAAGTCGGTATCTTTTTTGGTTCGCGCGAAATCGTGCTGGTACAAAAATCACTTAAGTCGTTCAAACAAAAAAACGGCTCGACCAATTTTTATGAAAATCTTTTCAGATCATATTTCCTTGAACACGCTTCGAACGGCACCTGAACGAAGTCGAGATCTTTTTCGGTTCGCGCGAAATCGTGCAGGAAAAAATGACCACATACGTACGCACACACACACACACACACATATTTCTTCTCAAATTTTTGCTTAAAATGCTATTGGGACCTTGAAACGTGTAAATACATTGAAAATTTCGATTCCGATTTTCGGACCGATTACAATAACTTCCTACTGAGAAGTTAAAAAATGAGAAGAACGTTTGGAATTTTCTGTATACGTTCATGCATTCTTTGTAAGCGTTTTAAGTTTTCTTTGCAAAGGAGCTTTGGAAGTGACACTAGTGTTTCTAAGGATTTTATACTAGGTGCGTTATGTTTACTAATTATAATTACAAAGTTTATAAACAACTTCAGTATTAAAGATATTTTTCTTAATGTGATAAACTAAGCTTATGAATTACCAGGTACCAAACGTTTCTACTGACATTCATCTCCTTATCATGTACATACAAGGGCCCAGCTAAATCTACTCCGACAATCTCAAAAATCTTCGCCTCTTGGACACGATCTGCAGGTAGAGGTGGTGATTGCACTGCTAAACCTTTCGCCTTATACCGTTTACATGCCATACAACGGTTGATGACCTTCCTTACGGTACGACAAATCAAAATCTTCTCTTTAACATTGACATCAAAGTTTGAGCACCATTGTGGGCTAAGTTATTATGTACTTCCACTATTAATCTTTCGACTACACAAGATTCGATGGTAAAACAAGGTTTTGAAATGAAGTCTATCAAGCTGGCGAACCCATTACAGCGGAACCAAATGAAAGTTATATCATAATTTTTAACTTTTCTTTTACTATTAAATTATCCAAAAATTAATTTTTTTACTCCCTAATTTTTAAAATACTTGAATAAAAAAAACTTTTTAATATAAAACGATTTTAAAAAGAACTAAAAAGTATAAAATAAAGTCTCCTAGGCCCATACAAATTTATAACCCCATACATATTCCTAACACCATACATTCGCATCAATCATGCATGCGCCCCACGTTTTTTCGTTTTAAATCTTACAAATATTTTCATAGCTATTACAAATTCACAATTATAAAT